>CM062290.1:318950952-319305259 GCA_031216915.1 Pictodentalium vernedei
CTGCCCCCGATGCTTCGGCGGAGCGTACCGACCCAGCGCCGTCGGATAATTCCCGATCCGACACCGTTTCTGTCGGTTCCTGGGATGCTGCGATAAGTTGTGCTATTTGCACAAGCACGTCCGACATCGAGGCCTGCGGAGGCGCAGTCTTTCGCTGCTTTGCCGAGGGCAGCTCCGCATCTGATGACTCCCGCATACTCTTCCTATGCGAACGTCCGGAGTCCACCGGCCTCGTGTCCCTGGCTACCGGATGGCGTGACCTGGTCGCCGAAGAATCCCTGATCGGCGAAGCTGGTAAAATATCGGCGGTCACGTAGCCAAGGTGCGGTCGTGTGCGCTGATGAGAGGAAGAAGCCTGAGCAGTCTCCGCGGACTGCCTATACAACGGAGCATCCTGAGCGACGGACGTGTGCTCCGCTAGCGACACATTTTGTACCACAACATCTGGTCCCAGATGTTGTTGTACGAGAGAGGGGCCTCTCTCGCTCGCGGCCCGGCTGGACCTGGACGAGCTAGGAACCGGACTCGAAGGCTTCCTCCGATCTCTCCTACTATCCGCCGTCACTGGGTGTGCACGTTGAATGTTTATAGTGCTCGCATCACCCAACATTTCCTCCTGGACCGCATTGGACGAACCCGGCTGCCGAACCATTCGGTGAATGGACGCTACACCGGGCGAGCTAGCGGACGACATTTGTTTCATCTCCATGAGCACTTTTGCCGCTAGCTCTGTATTCATTTGTGACGACGGAAGCGCACTTGCGGAAGATAACATGGAAACATCACCCTGTTCTTGTTCCTCTGAAATAGAAACTGATAGAGTAGAGTGACCCTGCGGAGAAAGAGCCGGCATAGCCCTTTCTCCACTAACAACATATCGTGACACACGTTTCAAATGTTTGTCATCCCAATATTGACATATAGAACAGGGATTAGTGCGAGAACACTGACTACAATTAATACAATGATCATGAAAGTCAGAGGAAGATTTCTTCCTATTACAATTTGAACAATATCCTTTCATTGTGAAAAGTCAACAACAAGTCCTAGTTACTCGCACAAACCCCTAACACAAACATACATAATAACATGATCCATTAATAATGAAAAAAACAATTGAAAATCAAAATAATTTTTGAAAAATAGTTTTTCAGCGAAGCCAAGTTTCTGAAAAGTAACGTTGAGCCCCAATGGATCCGAAGGCTAAATTTAAATTTTAAAATTATATTAAATAATTAATGCAACACTTACGGATAATAATAATGTATCTTATAGTGAGATAAACTACTCCAAAGGCAAACAGCCCCCCTCAAAAGAGACTGTTGCCAATGTAAACAAACAGTGTAAAAACACCAGAAAACATGACTCCAGGCACTGACAAAACTGGCCCGAAATCAGTCATCAAAATTACACTCTATCTGATGCAAGACAGCGACTCCCAGGGGAGAATCTGCAGAACATCAGATGGAAGATGCAGAACACAACGTTTATACACCCATGGGTGAAAACGTAACTATGGGGAAAATAACAGAAAACATTCTGTAACCAAGCTAACTCTCCCAAGAGAATTTAGAAATGATCTTTCTCAAAAATATGCCAAAAGCATGGAGAATAGCAAGGGGGGACTTAGAAGACCAGGGGAGAGGAAACACTGAATAAGCAGTGCAACTTTATAGCAAGAATGACAACAAGAGGCCCATGCCTCGAAAATAGGCAACTTAACATAATTTCATAAAAATTTTTAAGTACAGCCCTGATTATTTTTTGTCACTCCTTTTTCCTCTCCTCCTTCTATATCCTCCTTAGAATCACCATTTCTCCAATAATTACGTGTCTGGCATCCTTTAAACTGAGATTTACAAGCACAAAGATCAGTGAGATGTTGACTGATGAAGGGCCAAACAGAGAATGATAATTGGCGCCAATTTCGTAACGTCCTTGACACTGCGCATGCGCAGTAAGGGCAAAGTATGGAGGTCCTTTAGGACATGATTTCTTTTGGTTTTAGATGCAAATTTTGGGGATTGGGGGGCAAAATTTGTGTTTGGCCCTGGATTTTTTAGAGTTAGCACCAGCTAAGTCTGGGTCATTGGTACAGTACAAAAATTTGAACATTTTGCTGACAAGAGCAATCTTTATGTAGCCAGGACAGGCATGGGGTTAAACTTTGTAATATAACTTACAGCAACAAATTTTCTTGACTGGTGATGATGCTAACATATATGCAACGTTTTTTTCAGATTTTCTATTTGGAACTGATGGGAAACACAAGCCAAACTTGTCAGAATTCTGTAAAAAAATATCTGACCGTCTAAGGTTAAATTTTCCATAATAACATATAACAGCAATGTTGTTCCATTTGCATGGCTGCATAAACCTATACACAGCATTTGGTCCTTTCTTGTTATTCAGTGGAGCAAATGGGCACATAAATCTGTCAAATTCTCCAAAAAAATCCCAAGCTTTTTGCTGAGAGTACTGATTTTCATGCAACCAGGACAGGCAATAGGTTGAACTTTACAATATAATATAATTTACAACAGCAAATATTATCAAAAGGTAATGATGCAAACAGATATGCAAAATGTTTTCATATTTTCCATTTGGAGTTGACGTGAATCACTAGGCAAACTTGTCAAATTTTGCAAAAAAGTACAATTTTTTTTATGGTATTACTATGCAAGTTACAATGATGGCCCACGGTTAAACTTTTAATAATAACATATAACATAACAACAAATTTGTTTCACTTACACTGCTGCATACAGCTGTGCACAACATTTGGTCATTTCTCATTGGAGAAAATTGCAACTTAAACTTACCAAATTCTTAAAAAAAACGGGCATTTTGCTTACAGTACTGAGCTTCATGCTGCCAATACAGGCATTGGGTTAAACTTTAGAATATAACTTACAACAGCAAATATTCTCGACAGGTGATGATACAAACAAATATGCAAATTGTTTTCCAATGTTTCATCCGGGACTGATGGGAAACACAAACCAAACTTGTCAAATTTTGCAAAAAAATCACCATTTTTGACAGAACTACTATTCAAACCACCACGACGGCCCAGGGTTAAACTTCTTATAACAGCAAAGCTATTTCACTTATATTGCTGCATTAAGCTATACACAATATTTGGTCTCTTTGGAGAAAATCACATTCATTCTCTGCTAAAGTGACAATTAAAGGTTTTATGTGTCCTTATTTTATTTAAATATGTAGCACATTGCATATTGTTTAACCTTATATGTTGAGTAGCATGTGTTGTCCTTTAAAAAAAGATAAAAAATTTACAATTTGCCAAACAAGAAACAAATTGTGGCATGCTGAATGACAGAAAGTGTAAATTTTGATACCCCTTGTTAGGATACATACATGTTTTTGCAAATTTCAATACTGAACAAACAAATAATACAAGAGAAAATGAAATTTTCCCATGCGTTATGGTATGTACAGGAATATTTTTGACACTTTACATAATGCATTATCAAGAATGCTTCCATTTTTTAACCTGTAACCATGTCCCCAGTTTATGAGTAAGATACTTTAACATAAAGAATGAAGACAAAGAAATTAAATCATCCTACACTCGCCAATTTTATGCCTTCTCGTTTATTGCAGCTCATATCATATATGTATATAAAATAACCATTTAGGCACTTTTCGTAAACATAAAAGTAAAATTTGTTACTGCCTGTTTCAAATTACATATGTAACATTGACTTACCATCAGATACGTTAATGTGTTTTGACAACATAATGAAAGAAGTAATGCTAATTTTGCCAGTTAGTTGTTGCTTTTAGTTCTTTTAGACTTGCTTGAAATGTTGAAACATTCATACTCAACTGCTAATGAACGTAGGTAGGTTTCTTAGTTTCATGGTAAATCATCTATGGGCATCATAAATGTGAAAATCAAATATGTTAACACGTAAACTAAATACCATGTATGCTGTTTAATTTTTGAGGTTTTTTTTTTCACCCAACTCTCATTTTAAGAATGTCTTTAACGACACATGTGTAGAAGATACCACATGGAATACTCAGTGGCAATGTCGAAAAATTTGAAAGATTTTTCTGGAGTCGGGAATCAGATAAGTTTCAAATTACGATAATAGTTCTATGAAAATTATTTTGAAACTTTGTTTATGTCAGTAATACATGCACTTTTCAATTGAGGAACATAATAGTAAGTTTACATAATAGCAAGTTTACAACTGATGAAGATTATCAGTGACACATTTTATTGTTTCTCCTCGTGTTTCCTTTATAATGTATTTGATGAATCGTCCATGTATATTACGTGTGGAAAGTTCTGGGTCCCCATGTTTCTATTTTTGTATTCCTTTTAGAGTACTCTAATAGAGAGTAAAACCATATCCGACAAGCAAGTGGCCCCCTTTCTCTTTATTAATCTAATATATAAATGCGAATGTCTGTATTTATATCTCTCTATCTATCTTTGTTCCGGGTGAACTACTCCGTTTCCCGATCGATCGATCTCAAATTTTGTACACGGGGGTAATTCGTCCCTGCGAGTAACATAGGATGGGTGCCGTGCCCGTGCGGGGTGACCTTGACCTTGAAATTGATGACCTTGACCTTTTATTTCAAAAACGGCTGAGCCGATTGGGCTAAAATTTCATATGTGCGGGTATACTGACCCATCGATCATTTTGACTTTATCGGGGTGCCCGTGCGAAGTGACCTTGAAATTGTGACCTTGACCTTTTATTTCAAAAACTGCTGGGCCGATCGGGCTAAAATTTCAAATGTGCAGGTATATTGACCCATCGATCATTTTGACTTTAACGGAGTGCCCATGCGGGGCGACCTTGAAATTGTGACCATGACCTTTTATTTCGAAAACGGCTGGGCCGATCTGGCTAAAATTTCACATGTGCGGGTATAATGACCCATCGTTCATTTTGACTTTATCGGGTGCCCGTGCGCGGTGACCTTGACCTTGAAATTGGTGACCTTGACCTTCTATTTCAAAAACGGCTGAGCCAATCATATCTGAGAGTATATTGATATCCGTGCAATGCTGGGAAACACTCGCTAGTATTTAGTATTTTTACAGTATAAGAAAACCCCATGTTCATTTATGTAACATATTTTATGATTTGTGAACGTATTTGATGATTTTTTTACCGTTCGTGACAATTTAAATGTTCGTCTGTCTTAGGGCCATTCAAAGCTTCGAAATTTGATTCAATTCGAAGTAGTCCCCATGATTCGATTCAATCCAATTTAAAGCGTGCCGATTCCAAAATAAAAAAAAAAAAAACTTGTAAAATTTTGCAAAACATCACCAGGTGCTGACAGTACTACTATTCAAGCTACCACGACAGCTCAGGATTAAACTTCTCATAATAACTTATAACAGCAAAACTGTTCAAATTCCATTGCTGCAAAAGCTATGCACAGCATTTTGTCTTTGACCATTTCTTAATGGAGAAAATGGGTAATTATAAATACCGAACAAAATGTACTATAGCAAATTTGTTCGGCAGTCAATGATAAACACAAATATGCAAAAGATTTTTCAGTTTTTCTCTTCGGTCTGTTAGAAAAGTGAATGCAAAATTGGCAAATTCTGATGACAAGGAGACTGTACTCCAATTCAAACAACCAAAAGTGGGTGAGGGTTAAGTCAAGAGAGCAATACGTACAACTGCAACTTTGTTCAATTGTGAATGCTCCATCTTGCCATAGTCAACAGTTGGAGAATACATTGTCCCAATGCTGAGAAATCGCATGTTAATAAAGACCATATTTGCCATACATTTTGTTTGGCATTTTGTGGCCAATAAGGGTTAACGTACGCAAAGCCATTTATGTAAATAAACACATTATGCTCTATATATATGGTCACGGTTTCAGCAAAATAGTGCAACACAAAACTTCAGAAATGCCTTGACCCAGGTGAGAAAGTTCGCAATCATACAAGCCGTTTTCCCTGAATCACTTACGACAAAAATCATTGAAAGAAGAAAATAAAAGAGAAGAGAAATAAGAATAACTAAAGATTCACCTATTGGAAATAGGTGAATCTAATTATTTAGGTGCAGTATTCCTAACTAAGATGCATATGACTATGAAATGCAGTGACAATTGACAGCGGTCAGAATTCTGAGTTAGCTCTTTCACAAAAAAATAATTCATTTTACAAAAATAATGTTCTGACATACGAGATCTCTCACTAGGAGACTACTGAGCTTGTTCCAGTATGGTTTGCACAAAAAAACATTTTTAACTTAAATTCAGGAATGGAAGTTCTGGCATATGCTGTATACAGGTTTCCTGCAGGCAAGGACTGATAAAATTCCAAACCATTTGTCGCCATTTTCAAGACCACACACAACAGTCAACATCAAGGATTTCCAACCTCCACCAGACCTAACCAGGATCATCCAGTCATTATCCCTTCTTGCCACTTCCCTTGAATGGAAGTGGGAGGACAGGGTAACAAATGGAGGATCCTAGTTAGGACTTTGTTTTTATAAACTATGGCATATAAAGCAATTTAGCTATGATAACATGCTTTGTCAAGAGTTTCTGTGTGAATCTTCAAGGCTTTTCAAGACCTGCTGGCCCATTAACCAGGATTTCAAGGCCTCAAATGGCCCTTTGTCAAATTCAAGCCAATTCCTTGAACCCAGGGACTCACAGGAACTCTTGAGAACATTTAAGAGAAACAATGCAGGATCCCTGGCAGGAAGTCAGCATCACATTGCAATGCATCTGGCAGAAAGCTTTGCACTAAACGTCTGTGTTAAACTCCTAATTGTCACTCCTCCATTCAGTTTACAACAAGAGATCCAAATGCAAATCTATTATTGTAATAATGTCAAGAGAGAAGACATAGAAAGCAGGTGTTTTCTCAAGTTCCAACAAGGAAGGAGGTTAAGAAAAATAATTACCTCTTTTTCTATTTGAATTTGTCGCTCCTCTTCCTCTTTCTGTCTGCGCAGTGCTTCCTCTTGAAGTTTTTGTTCTTCCTTTTTTCGCAACTCTTGTATTCTCTCCATCTCCCTTTCCTGTCGTTTCCGTTCTTCTTGCTCAAATTTCAGCTGCTCTAATCGTTTTCTTTCCTCTTGTTTCCTCTCCTCTTGTTTCCGCAGCTCTTCTTCCCTCCGCAACCTCGCCTCTTCTATTTTTCTTTTTTTTTCTTCCTCCTGTTGCTTTCGAATTTCTTCCAATCTTCTTCTTTCTTCTAATTTTTGTGCTTCTTCTAATTTTCGGGCCTCTTCTAATCGTCTTGCTTCTTCAAATTTTCTAGCTTCTTCCTGTTTCCTTGACTCTTCCATTTGTCTAACTTCTTCTTCCTTCTGCAAATGTAACTATTCCACATAAGAAATGTCTGCTAAAAGTTCAACTATGCAAAAATATTTCAAACAGGATAAACTATGTGGACAGATGTTAATTAACACACAAGAGCCCAAGGAGTCTGCAGCTCTTACCTGACAAAAGACCTTTGATTCTGTACTGAGATATTAAAATTTTTAAGAAAAGAAATTAGTCTCTCATAGTTATCAGATATAAGAGGTGAAATGGCTGGAATTTTGGAGAAGATTTTTCTTAGTACAGTAGAATCCTCTTAATTGAATATCCATTTTGCCAGTGAAAATTATTCAATTAACAGGAGTATACAATTAACAGGGATTTGGTCAGTTTCCGGTGTTCTGTAGGTAAACTGAGCATTTATTCTATTATATCTTGTTTGACAGAGCTCAAACAAGATATAATAGAATAAATGCCTGCATTGGATGTGGTGAGGCCAAAAAGGTTGATAAATAAGGGGAATTTGGTGTGCGTCACAGTAATTTTTTTGACATATTATAAAAATTTATATACAATTAACAGGAGTTTACTCTACAACCCATATGCAATTAACAGATCAAATTTGTACTGAAGGTATGGTAAATGGTTTTGTGTTTGAAAATTATATTCAATTAACAGGGATGTACAATTGAGAGATATCCAATAAAGTGGGCTCCACTGTATTTCACCAACCATCTCAGAAGTAGGCAGGTGGAGAATGTCAGAAATCCCTCAAAATGCTAACAGCGGTTTAATTTCATAAGCTTGTAAATGGTATTTGATTGGATATCTCTTAATTGAATATCCATGTTAACTGAAGGACATTCAAACATCAAACCATTTACCATACCTTCAATACAAATTTGACCACTGAATGGCATACAAACTATAGAGTAAGCTTCTGTTAAGTGAATTTATTTATTTCTTGGTGTTTAAGGTCACATATTTCTGCACAAGGGCTAATCATGCCTGCAACATAGAGATAAAATAAAGTTTAGTCAATTGTTTATACATATGGTGCCCATTTTAGAGGACTTCCACCCCAAGCATTTGTGACTGGGACCTATTTCACCAGTAAAACAGTGGTTGTTTACCAGAGTAAAAAAGCACGGATTCAATTCCCTGGGTGGAAATTGAAAAAATTAAGATGTCATTGACACTGCGAATCAACTTGACCAAGAAGGGACTGAACTAAATAGCAAGTTCCAGTAATGCCAAGTCATTCACTTAAGTTTATACAGAAAAAGAATCACACCAAAGCTACATATAAAATTTGAAAAAGATCGGGTGAGCAGTGCAGCTTGCAGGGTGTGCTAATGGAATTGTTGGCAATTTATATGCTATGTTTTTCACTGAAATTCAGAAAAATTTTGATAGCTCCCATCTAGACATCACGTCCAAGCTACATATGAAATTTGAAAAAGATCGAGTGAGAGATGCGGCCTGTAGGGTATGCTAATGGAATTGTTGACAATTTATGTGCAAAATCCAAGATGGCCACTGGCCATGTTTTTCAATGAAATTCAGACAAATTTGATAGCTCCCATGTAGACATCACACCAAAGCCACATATGATATATGAAACTGGTTAGATGAGAGATGCAGCCTGTAGGGTGTGCTAATGGAATTGACAATTTATATGCCAAATCCAAGATGGACACTGGCAGCCATGTTTTTCAATGAAATTTGAAAAAATTTGATAGCTCCCATCTAGACATCACCTCAAAGCCACGTATGAAATTTGAAACTGATCAGGTGAGAGATGCAGCCTGTAGGACATTCTAATGGAATTGTCGACATTTTTTTGGCCAAATCCAAGATGGCCACCAGCAGCCATGTTTTTCTATGAAATTCAGAAAAATTTATTTTATTTATGTATTTATAGGGTTTTAACAACACTTCCGACAGCCAGGGTCACCTCGTGTCAGACAGTTTTATGGATGGAGGAAGCCGGTGTACCTGGACAGAACTACTGAGCAACGGTGATCAACTGTCAGACTCCCCAACATACTAACTCCACTCAAGCAGGGTTAGCACTGGTTGCAGAAAGGGCAACGCAAACCATGTGCCAATTCCCCCGACGTGCAAATATTTTTCTAAGTTGAAGGAGTGAAAAAGGGCCAGAACTCTGGAAAAAATGTGTGGAAGAAACTTACGCTACACAGGTATTGTTCCCCAATGATGCGCTATCACAACACCAAATATCATTCAAATCGGAGTAGCAGTGGCAGAGATACAAGGGCAAATGTTGGTATGAATGGACGGACGTACAAACCGATGAATGGACAGATGGATGGACAAACAGATGGACAGAGGTTTGCACTAGATGCCCCTTCAACTTTTCAAGTCAGGGGAATAACAAGTGCATTACTGAAGTACCCGGTCAGAACCACCAAGCAACTGTCAGATGCCTCAACATACTAACTCCACACATTCAGGGTTAGCATTGGCTGAAGGCAAGTGCATTACCACTGTGCAGTACGCCTTAGTGTACAGTGTCACCGTGCCCCCATGTGGACAAACGGGATTAAGTGCCTTGCCCAAGGATGAAACACAGTAACCCTTGGGGGGGATCGAACCGTGGACATTTTGGTTTGAAGTTCAATGGCGTAACCACTGAGCCACTGCACTCCTAGAAAAATTTGATAGCTCCCATCTAGACATCACACCAATGCTGCATATGAAATTTGAAAAAGATCGGGTGAGAGATGTGGCCTGTTGAGTGTGCTAATGGAATTGTTGACAATATATATGCCAAATCTCAGATGGCGCCGAATGCCATTTTTTCAATGAAATTCAGAAAAATTTGATAGCTCCCATAAAGACATTATCCCCAATCCAAATATGGAATTTGAAACTCATTAGGTGAGAGATGAGGCCTGTAGGGTGTGCATAAGAAATTGCGGATGGACAGGCAGGGGAACATATAGATTGATGGTCGGAAAGACAGATGTATTTTTTTTTCAAAGTTCACATACTAACAGGAAGTTTAGCAAAAAATTGTTCATAATTATCTTCTTACAATTAAAGGCACTCTCCAATAAATAGTAACAAAACAATTTCATTGAACCTTTATTATTCTACTTATGTGCAAACAACAAGCTAATGTATTCAGTACAGTAGAATCCTCTTAAATGAATATCCATTTTGCCAGTGAAAATTATTCAATTAACAGGAGTATACAATTAACAGGGATTTGGTCAGTTTCCTGTGTTCTGGAGGTAAATTGAGCATTTATTCTATTATATCTTGTTTGACAGAGCTCTTAGAGCTCTGTCAAACAAGATATAATAGAATATATGTTTGTATTGGATGTATGAGGCCAAAAAGGTTGATAAATAAGGGGAATTTGGTGCGTGTCACAGCAATTTTTTCGACATATTACAAAAATTTATATACAATTAACAGGAGTTTACTCTACAACCCATATGCAATTAACAGATCAAATTTGTACTGAAGGTATGGTAAATGGTTTTGTGTTTGAAAATTATATTCAATTAACAGGGATATACAATTAAGAGATATCCAACTAAGTGGGCTTCACTGTATAAAGTACCTAAAGTGGCTTACAGCATTTTCAATAGAGCGATGATATTGGCTTCTAGCACATCCAGTCAACAAAGTTCTACTGTTTTTGTCACACATGAAATTATTCAGATCTGTTGTTTGTGGGCAGATTCTTCAAATATTTACTTCATCACTCAGTTAACTGTCGACCCCTTGATCCCCCCCCCCCCCCCCCCCCTCCCTTGCTGAATGCGACACCTGGGGCTAAATTTAAATAAACTTGTAAATAGTCAGTACAAATATCGCACATGCAAAATATGAAAAAAACCTGGGGTCCCAATACAGCTCTAAAAATGACTCAATGAGCTTCTTTTAACCCTTTATCCAATGTAATGGCCAAAACCAACCAGCGCTATTCACAAAATTCACCATTCAATTTTTATTACTTTTTCATTTTTTGTCACAAAAACATAGCTTATGACCCCTCACTGGAACAAGTTCAATGAGCTCATTCATTGGTAAGTTTAAAAAATATATAAATTACTATAAATTTTTTAACATTTTTATACTGTACCAATGACCCAGACATAGCTGAATAGTAAAAAGGCTGGAGGGCCAAGGACATAGAGCAAAATGGAATACGCTCAATAAAATAAAATAGAGTCATCCCCTGTAGGGAAAAAGAAGTAATAGGCCTTACATGTATCTTTCTTATTTATGATAAATTAGAAAGATACAGCACCTTCCAAAATTGAGCTTCATACATCCAATTCCTCTATTAATATCCAATATAATCCTTATACTAATAATTTTTAAAGTAAGCCAATAAATAAAGTAAGTCTAGAGAATAGAGACTCTTATACTCCTAAAAGTGTCTGAGGATTGCATAATCATGTCCGTTGACATATGCAATATTCAAAAGCTATACTTTAAAAACTAAGACTTGAATGAATTTTAAAAACCTAAACTTCTCACTAAACAACCATCCCAATAACAGCGTAGAATTACTAACTCCGGAGGAGGTATCCCCTTGTTTTCATAGTAAAACAGGTGACCCAAGGAAACACCCTCCCCCCCCCCCCTTTTTCTTGCCCTGGGTCAAATAGCCCAGAGCAAAGAGGGCAGCCGAACGGAGACACTGCCGAAACAGACAGCCTACCTAGCTATAGTAGCAACTGTTAAGTGAATGACATTCTGAGCAGTAGATAATAGACCTAACAATAGAGGCCTCCAGAAATGGACTCGATATTTCTGAGATAAAATTCATGAATGTGGATGGCTGAGCGCAATGAGCGGCCTTCAAAAATCTATAATAGCGACACTATTAATGTAAGCCCAAGAAGTAGAAGAACTCTTACTTCATGAGCCGAAATCTTAAGCACAACTGCTAAGTCAATGATATACCATAAGCAGTACCGATAGTTAATAGAATCCATTAACAATAAAATGGAGCGTAACGTCCTTCTACTAGACATCAAAGACAGAAGAAGCTTACGCCCATAGTAATAAACAGATATCTGTTTATAAATACATAAACTGTACCCGGAAAGAGTAAAGGCCTATGCCCATACGAAGACGGAAGGACCTTAAAATAATAGGTTCCGGATAATAGGAGCCTAACTCTTAAGCAACAATCCAACCTAAATAGTAACGGAAGTATTGATTCCAAAACTATGAAAGTGAAAATCATCCATCGATAGTGCATGAAACTCACTGACTCTACAGTAAAAGAGAAACCAACAGAATTACTGTCTAAAAGGTCAGAATTTGAAAACTACTGTTTCCAGAGGCTCAAATGATTACTTAGCTAAATAAGAACCGAAGTTAAAATCCGTATAGCAATTTAATCTAAAGATTCTAAGTCTATTTATCAAAAAGTTACTAACTGACTTAGATAAAGAGACAAAAGACTCAATTGTAAACTATCGTAGAGTGCATAGGTATGAGGTAACATAAACCTATAACCTAAATAATAACAGGCTGCAGTAGATCTTGTGAAACAAGTATACTAAAAAATAGCAATGAGTAGTATGGAGGGATCAACAATATGAACATAATGATCCCTACACCACGACGGAAGAGCCTCCACTTTAGCCGCATAGAATAGCGAAGAAGAGGATCTCCTATAGTAAGAAATCGCGTCCAAAGCTCGTCCACTACAGTGCTTACAATGCAATACGGACCACACAACGGAATACATGAAGGTTGCGACCTTGCTGGTTGTGATAAAGATGACACGATTTACCCAGTGAAAAAGATCCTCACATAGAGGAAGATTTCACGTTAAGACCCACAGTAGACAAGAGAGTAAATTACTCATGATCTCTGTGAAGATAGAGATGCTATCAACAGAAATGTATTGTGGTTGTTTATCTTAGCAATACCTGCTAAAACAACAGCGCCGGAGGATACGCGTATCCTATCATTCCGTCCTATAGATCAATAGAGCGTTAACAATATTAGCTCAGAGATCTGGACAAGCCAACACATACGTCTGCAATTGATTAGCAAGCTGTGTCATAAATAAATCATCATTGGGCGCTCCCATAGATAGCAAATCTGATTGAATACTTGTTTGTTGAGAGTCCATTCTGACAGCAACAAGCGACCCGTAAGAGAACGGGAGTCTGATAAAACAATCAGACGACCCGGAATATGACGGACCAAAACTGAACTTGGTGTACTATAACCAACAGACGGATTCTTTCCATTAAATTGAATAACGGAAACGAAAGAGTGCCTCCCTGGTTCCGGAGATACGCCACTACTGTCGAATTAAAGGACAGGAATTTGGGCATGCGTTTCTGAATAATGTTCATGCAATGACATAAGCAAGCCTAAAAAACATTATTCCGCGGAAGAAAACTGATTGCTAAAAGACTGCGGAACCCAAAGACCCTGGCACTTCGAATCCGTAGGGATCAGTATTATATCCCAATCTGCTTGACTGGCAACCGTCATAACAGCCACACTCGGGTCCGGCAACTGCGGCGGCACTCTCTGAGTCAACCACCGAATGTTTGCCCCAGTCTGAATCTCTTGTAACACTAGATAGACAAGAGAACATGTAAATCGAGCAATTCATGGATTGCCGAAAAGTTGCCGTCGAAGAGAAGCTCCTCCGAGAACGAAGCGACTCTGAGAGAGTTCTTAACCTTACTATCCACGCGTGTGGATGTAGCTAGGGCTGCGTCACGTCTAACTAACTCCAATCAGCCACTGAAGGGCGGAGTTATACGTGAACAAACTACTGCCCTCAAAAGAAATTACATTGAGAATAATATCCCGTAAATCTTTTCTTGAAGACGTAATGATAACGCCTCAGTAAGGCGGATTACGTATAATAAAGCGTCTAAGTTAAGACTACTATACATAATGTCGTTCCCAACATTGAAATTGGAAAAGACATAAACGGCGAAAAAGAATATATGCAGTCTTTAATCACACCGACTAGACGCATATGAACTCTCGGTATGCCCTGCTCTGCCAAAATAAACTATTTGTATAAATGATAAAATGGCAGAAATGAGCAACGCGGACAAGAAACTAAACTATCATGCTTAGTAGCAGGCTTGTATATATATATATATAGCGTCGAAAAATAAAACACATGTTGTAATGACAATATTGGACTGCGTCGGTAAGTCAGGGACAATGTCCCTGAACCGATCGAAAAATCCGAGTCCAATGACGCTATAAGTCTCTTATCCAAGATCACAGCAATGAAGTCCGAAATAATAATCACTGGAAGATAATGCCAGAAGATATGAAAGGCATCCTCCGATACTACTAAAGGGAAAACTCGAAATCTTTCGAATCCCTTTCGCCATCCTGTCGGACCCTATAAAGCGTTCGGTCGTCCGTACCTGATGCAACCGCGGACCGCACCGACCCAGCGCCGTCGGATAATTCCTGATTCGACCGAGAAACTGTCAATTGCTGGGATGCTGCGAAACAACTGTGCTAACTCGGATAGCACGTCCGTCACTGAGGCCTGAGGAGAAGCGGTCTTACGATGCATTGCCGCTGGAAGCTCCGTGATCGTTACCCCGTGCATACTACTAATATGCGAGCGAACGGAGTGTATAGGCCTCGTGTCCCTTGGCTACCGGATGGCGCGACCTATTCGCCGTGGAATCACTGAATGCCGAAACTGATCGGATACTCGAGGTCACGTAGCCAATGTGCGGTCGTGTGCCCTGCTGTGAGGATGAGGAAGCATTAAAGACAGTCTCTCAGACTGTCAATATAACGGAGCGTCCCGACCAACGGACATATGCTCCGAATGTAAAATATCTGAACCACAACATGCGGTCCCCTATGTTGTTGGGCGAGAGAGGGACCTCTCTCGCTCACAGCCCGGATGGACCTGGACAAGCCAGGAACCGGACTAACAGGCTTCCTCCGATCTGTCCTCAATCTGCCGTCACTGGGTGAGTACTAAAGTAATTAAAGTGCTTGCATCACCCAAATCTCCTTCCTAGACCGCAACGGACGAACCCGGCAGCCGAACCATTCGATGAATGTACGCTACACCGGGTGAGCTAGCGAATGTCACTCCGTAGGCGATAGACATATTCCATGAGCACTTATTGCCGCTAACTCTTCATTAACTATGACGACAGAGGCACACTTTTGAAAGACATCTCCATAACTCTTCGAACAAGAAACCAGAAATGCTTGGTTAGCAAGCATAAAATAATAATATATATAGCGTCGTTCAATAATTCGAAAGTTTGTGTGACATTATTGGACTATGTCGGAAATGAGGGACGATGTCCCTGAACCGAACCAAAAATTTCTAAGTCCACCGACGCTATCAGTTTCTTATCCGGCATCGCAGCATTCTGGTCCGACGAAAGAAGCTGTAGAAGACCAAGTCAGATGACATACACAACAGCATATGTTGTTCCGAAAGGGAAAGCTCGAAATCCTCCGAATCCCTTTCGGTATCCCGTCGGACCGGATGAAACTTTCGGACGTCCGTACCCGCTTCCGCGGAGCGTCCCGACCCAGCATCGTCGGATAAAATATATGCGACAGATTCAGTTGATGCTGGGATGCTGCGATAAACTGTGCTATTAAGGAAAGCACGTCCGTTCCCGAGGCCTGTGCAGTAGCGGTCTTACGATGCATTGCCGCCGGAAGCTCCGTGTACGTTGACTCCCGCACACTTCCTATGCGAACGTCCGGAGTCTGCAGGCCTCGTGTCCCTGGCTACCGGATGGTGTGACCTGGTCGCCGAAGAATCCTTGATCGGCGGAGCTGGTAATATATCGGCGGTCACGCAGCCAAGGTGCGGTCGTGTGCGCTGACAAGAAGAGGAAGCCTTAGCAGTCTCAGCGGACTGCCTATACAACGGAGCGTCCCGAGCGACGGACGTATGCTCCGCTTACGACACATTTTGTACCACAACATCTGGGGCCAGATGTTGTTGAACGAGAGAGGGGCCTCTCTCGCTTGCTGTCCGGATGGACCGGAACGAGCTATGAACCGGACTAAAAGGCTTCCTGCGTTCTCCCTCCGATCCGCCGTCACTGGGTGTGCATTAGGTTAATTTATAGTGCTCGCATCACCCCAAAATTCCTTCTAGACCGCAACGGACGAACCCGGCTGCCGAACCATTCGGTGAATGGACGCTACACCGGGCGAGCTAGCGGACGTCAAAGGCCGTCGAACCTACTAGGGTCCTCTTAGGCAATTGGCATATTTACATGAGCACTTTTCCGCTAGCCCTTCATTAATTGTGACGACGGAGGCACACTGTTGGAAGACATCACAGATACATCACCCTAATCTTGATCGTCTGAAATAGAAATTGATAAAGTAGAGTGACCCTGCGGGGAAAGGACCGGAGTGTCCAAATCCCCAACAACATACCGTGACATACGCTTCCCATATTGTCATCAAAATCATACGATACAGAACAGGAGTTAATGCGAGTACACTGACCACATATAGAATGATAATAAAGTCAGAGGAAGACTTCCTCTTAAAACAATTGATCAATATCCTTTCAATGTGAAAAGAAAACAAGTCCTAGTACTCGCATTAACCCCTGGCAATCAAAATACATAATAATAATATGATCCATTAATATAGAAAAAATAATTGAAATCAAAATATTTTGAAAAAATATTTTTTCAGAACAGCCCAAGTTTCTGAAAAGTAACGTTGAGCCCCAATGGATCCCAAGCCTAAGTGTGGACAAAAATTTTAAAAATATTTTAAACAATTTATTCAACACTTACGAACAATAATAATGTATCTAGTTATGATTAAAATAACATCAAGATATTATTTTTTAGAAATCCCCCCCTCACACAGAGGGCTGTTGTAAATGTAAACAATGAGTGTAAAAACACTAAAATAAGACTCCAGGCACCCAGGCCCGAAATCAGTTACCAAAAATACACTATCTGATGCAAAACAGAGACTTCCAGGGAAGAAACTGCAGAACATCAGATGGTAGATGCAGAACACAACGCCTAACCACCCGTAGGTGAAGACGTAAACATGGGGAAAGAACAGAATTCATTCTGTTATTCAGCTAAAACTCCCAAGAAAATTTAGTAATAATAATTACAAAAACTATGCCAAAAGCATGGGAGAATAGCAAGGGGGAACTTAAAGGACAGGGAGAGAGGAAAACACTTGAAAAAACAGTGTAACTAAATAATCAGAATGACAACAAAATGGCTGCTGCCTTGAAAATAGGTAACTTAACATAATTTCATTAAAAAATTTTAAGTTACAGCCCTGATAATATTCTGTCACACATTCTTTTCCTCTCCTCCTTCTCTATCCTCCTTAGAATCACCATTTCACTAATATTTATGTGTCTGGCATCATTTAAACTGAGATTTATAAGCACAAAGATCAGTCAGATGTTAACTGATGAAGGGCCAAACTTAGAATGATTAATGGCGCCAATTTCGGAATGTCCTTGACACTGCGCATGCGCAGTAGGGGCGAAGTGTGGAGGGCCTTTCAGGACATGTTTTCTTTAGTTTTAGATGCAAATTTTGGGGATTGGGGGGCAAAATTTGTGTTTGGCCCTATATTTTAAGAGTTAGCACCAGCTATGTCTGGGTCATTGGTACAGTATAAAAATATCATCATTCCAAAGATGGCAAAAATGAAAGCTTTTGGGGCAGTGGAGTGGAAGAAGATGATTTTGAAAACCTTTCCTCATTAGTATTTATTTATTTCTTGTGGTTTAAACTTTTGACAGTGGGGGTCACCTTTTTGGCAGACAGTTTTACAGGTGTAGGAAACTGGAGTACCTGGACAGAACCTCTGAGCAACTGTCAGATTCCCCAACATACTAACTCCACACATGCAGGGTTTGCATTGGTTGAAGGCAAGTGCATTACCAACGTGCAGTACGGCTTAGTACACAGTGCCACCATGCCCCCAAGTGGGCAATCAGGATTAAGTGCATTGTCCAAGAACACAAAGCAGTTATCACTGGTCTTGATCAAATGATGAACTTTTCAGTTTAAAATTCAATGCTCTAACCACTGAGCCAATGCATTCCCCTTTTCCTTATTATCCACAGGACACAGCAACATATTACTCCAGTAGTTGGGTTTGAACAACCTTGTTAACTCTTTACCTAATGAATTGGGTCACATCCACTCGCATAATTTACAAATTATGCAGTTGAACAACAATAAGAGTTAACCAGTTTGATTATACCCCCCCCCCCCCCCCCCCCCCCTCCTCCCCATAATGCTCCATACCAAATATTAATTTCCTGAGCTGTGGAGTTCAGAAAAAAAGACATTTGGCCTTTTTTCTATTTTTATCCAATGTGATTTATTTATTTATGGGGAGGGGGGTTTACTGACACTTTTGACACCCATGGTTATTCATGTCAGCAAGTTTTATGGTCAGACTCCCCAATGTACTAACTCCAAAAATATTACACCTGAAACTTAATTTGAACATACTCCATTCTACAAATCAAAGAAAGGTGAATGCCAAATTTCAGGTCATTGCATTTAATTGTTCATGATAAGATGTTTAACAAGAGAGATGTTACATCCCAACGCTCACCTACATTCGCGCTTGATAATGGCGTTCCAATGTAACATGCCTAATATTTAGTTAATATAAATCATTAACTAGGCATCAAATGATTAATGTGGTTTATGTGATGGCTTTGGAAAGTCTATATTTCTGCATTTATTATATATCAATTCAACATAGAATCATTGGATATAAAAGCATTTTTTTCTTTTAGAAATGTTTATGATTAAGAATATGAATCGTGAGGCCAGATATTAAATCATAAATAAGAATTAGGAAAGGCTTTCATAAATCACTGAAATTGTAACTGAAGTACATTCATTGGTTAAAGAGGAGATGCGGAAAAACATTCGTTCAAGGAAGTGACTATAAGTCCCAACAAAAATACATCACATCAACAACTAAAATAAGCCTTAATGTTACTAGTAACAAGTATGAGAAAGTATTAAATAAAAAAAAAAAGTTAAAAATTTTTTTTTTTAAAGAAAGTGAATATAAGTCCCAAAAATCCCCCTCAAATTCCTCAAATATGCATGTAATAAGGGCGCAACGTTACCGCAATGTAGTTTAGTAACCCATGCGTACAATATCAATTGCCTGGAAAGACACATAGAAACAGAAATCACCTTAACACCCCACCTTAACACAAACTTTTAGAACTTAAAATTGAGTAAGTCAGAGAAAAACGTGAACATTGTGACTGAAAAAAAGAAAAGAAATCAGTTAAATTTCTGCATACAGTAGGTTTAATACCTACAGTTGTTATTGAAATGAGAAAATAAACAGTAATGAGAGGTGAAGGCACCACAATCTGCACAAAAGCTGACTTTAATGCACATTCTTACAACACCTAAACGCTAATTCTTACAACAAGTTTTGGCAGAAAATCAGCCTCAAATTCCTCAAATATGCATGTAATGAGGGTTAAATATTACTGCAATGGAGTTCAGTAACCCAAATGTAGAATATTATTCGCCTGGAAAGACACACAGAAACACAACTCACCTAAACACAAAGTTTACAAAGTTTTACAACTTAAAATTTACTAGTCCGAAAAAAACATGAAAATTTTGACTGAAAAAAAAGAAAATTTCCGTTAAATTTCTGCATACAGTAGGGTTAATACCTACAGTTGTTATTGAAATATGAAAATCAACAGTAATGAGAAGTTAAAGCAGCACAATCTGCACAAAAACTGACTTTAACGCAAATTCTTACGACACCTAAACGCAAATTCTTACAACAACTTTTGGCAGAAAATTTTAGGTGAAATTTGGAAAAAAGTCGTAGTATCAGGGTTAAATACTGTTCAGATAGTCCCCTAGAACCTACATATGCAATATCAAAGGCCTGAGCCCACTGATCTTTGAGAACTCACCTTAACACCTCACCTAAACACAAACTTTTAGAACTTAAAATTTACTAAGTCCGAGTAAAACATGAAAATTTTGACAGAAAAAAAAAGAAAATTTCCATTAAATTTCTGCATACAGTTGGGTTAATACCTACAGTTGTTATTGAAATATGAAAATCAACAGTAATGAGAAGTTAAAGCACCACAATCTGCACAAAAGCTGACTTCAACACCTAAATGCTAATTCTTACAAGTTTTGGCAGAAAATCAGCCTCAAATTCCTCAAAGATGCATGTAATGAGGGTTAAATATTACTGCAATGGAGTTCAGTAACCCAAGTGTAGAATATTAATCGCTTGGAAAGACACATAGAAACACAACTCACCTAAACACAAAGTTTACAAAGTTTTACAACTTAAAATTTACTAAGTCCGAGAAAAACATGAAAATTTTGACTGAAAAAAAAGAAAATTTTTGTTAAATTTCTGCATACAGTAGGGTTAATACCTACAGTTGTTATTGAAATATGAAAATCAACAGTAATGAGAAGTTAAAGCACCACGATCTGCACAAAAGCTGACTTTAACACAAATTCTTACAACACCTAAACGCTAATTCTTACAACAAGTTTTGGCAGAAAGACAGCCTCAAATTCCTCAAATATGCATGTACTGAGGGTTAAATATTACTGCAATGGAGTTCAGTAACCCAAGTGTAGAATATTAATCGCTTGGAAAGACACATAGAAACACAACTCACCTAAACACAAAGTTTACAAAGTTTTACAACTTAAAATTTACTAAGTCCGAGAAAAACATGAAAATTTTGACTGAAAAAAAAGAAAATTTTTGTTAAATTTCTGCATACAGTAGGGTTAATACCTACAGTTGTTATTGAAATATGAAAATCAACAGTAATGAGAGGTTAAAGCAGCACAATCTGCACAAAAGCTGACTTTAACACAAATTCTTACAACACCTAAACACAAATTCTTACAACTTTTGGCAGAAAATTTTAGGTGAAATTTGGAAAAAAGTCGTAGTATCAGGGTTAAATACTGTTCTGATAGTCCCATACAGCCTACATATGCAATATCAAAGGCCTGAGCCCACTGATGTTTGAGAAATTAACCTTAACATTAAATCTTACAATATTGGACACGCCTGACGTCGACGCTAACGCCCGAGGTTATGACAACAGCTCACCACATCTTACAGATGTAGGTGAGCTAAAAACTGGGATGTTTTTTCCTTGGACCAGCAATTTTGGAAAAGTATAAAATACCAACTTTACACTGGGTAATGGACAAAACGTGATGACTATAGTTCACCCTGGCATTTAGTCATGTGAGCTAGAAAGTTTTCCTGTTAAACAGTAAACTTTTTGAAAGGGCAAACCTTTTACTCTACAAGTAAAAAGAAATTTGCTGTAATGGTTGCTTGTTGGTCATGAAGGGTTATCAAAGGAAGAGATCCTTGTTAACTTAATACACTAGAGCTACTGCCGAGATAATTTTGGGGCATGGTACATCCTTTGGGATGTACCACACCAATAATTGGACTGCCTTCCTGTACCAAGCTTGGTCCAGATGCAGTTTAGCAACTACACTAATTATATATAAAATACTGCTTCTCTGTCCACAAATGCTGGAAAACAAATGCATGATTCGATCATTATTCCATACGGATGTTGGTTTATTACATGTAAAAAAACAGAATTTCCTTTCCTGACTAATTTATGTTCCTCAAAAAAGAATGTCACTTGAAACGTGGACAGCACCCACCCATCACAGCTACAAAAAAAAATTGTCCAGTTTTCCAGGAGCAACGAAAAAAATCCCTCAAACTTTCCCAGGAGTTTCCGGAAACTGGAAACAGTTTTGTTCCTTTTCCAGTTTCCATGAGTGGCATGCAAATCCTGTGCTTATAAAGTACCCCTCCAACATCCAAGCAGAGAACAAAAATAATATATTGAAAATAAGTCAAAACCTCTTTTAACCTAGATATTGGATAATTATAAAAGTGTGTCAGGAAATCATTTTTTTCTGAGCTGTGGAAATGAAAAAAAATTTTTCTTGCAAAATGTCTTCCTACAATACTAATACACAAGATATCCTCACGATCAATGAGATTTACTTTGATTATGCCTCCCCACATCATATATATTGTGCATTCTTGACTCTGAAGAGATGTGCATGTCATGGCAGATCTTTATGGCAAGTGAGATTACACATCCACATCAAGTACCAGGTTAAAGTGTCCTGCTTTTCACTATCCTGGCATGTATATAATTTTCTGTCATTCACAGTTTTGGCTCCCAAAAGTCTCTTTCTTTGAGGAACTTTCAGCTCTACATTTTTCCATCAATCACTTACATTAAATGAAAAAAGCACACACATAATGGTAGCAAGCCTGAATAAAACAAGCAAATTCAGTGAATTCATGTCTCCCGCTGGGCAGCAGTTTCAAGGGGAATTAATGCATCCAGTGGAATATAGTCGAGTTGCAAGTGGAAGTTATTTAGAAGAGACAGAACAGTGCTTCAGACAGTGGTTATCAGATTTACTTTCAAGGAGGTCAATGTCAAAGCAAGTAAAGTGATGTGGAGTATAACTGTTAGAATTGCTAAAAATTAAGACTGTATGATAAGACATATTACATTAAACTGATGTGAAAAGTGTTAACCAACCTGTAAAGCTTGTGATTGGAAGTTAATGAAACCTTGGAAGTGATGTTCAGATAATATGGAGGTCTGTATATGGTATTGGGAGAGTCTGACTTTGTAGAGTTGCAAAGGAAGTAATGATGAAGACATATTCTGGTCTCACAATGATAACAAAGATACACAAGAAGTTTCGTGAAGATCGGTTCATAAATACGGCTTTCAGTCCGAGGTGCATTGATGCATGGGCAGACGGACAGGCAGACGGACAGATTTTTGGTACAAAATTTCCCACATTCGAACATGACCTAGGTATTGATAAAAGTAATCCATATATGGAATTTCATTGAAATCGGTTGACTCTAAGGAAAGTTAGAGTCTGGAAACCATCAGCCAATCAAATTTAAGCAACCTAATTAAATATGCGCAGAAAATGCCCATGTTTGAACTTGGACCCACAATTGATGAAAGTGATCTACTACCCAAATTTCATCGAAATCGACTGACTGTAAGGAAAGTTTGAATCTGGAAACGAAAAACACTGAAGGTGTGCACTTACTGTGTATTAGTAGTAGCACTGAATAAATCAAAGTTTCCCTAATTTGCATAATTTTTGCACGAGAACAAAACCCATATTACATGTGATGTATTGTATGTTACTAGACATTCATACAAAAATTTATTCAAATCCAAACTTTCATATAGAAGTTCTGTACAAAAAACTGATTACACCCAATTTCGGAACAAAATGGCTGCTGGCGGCCATCTTGAATTTTGGACCAATCCCCAAAACACATATTCTGGTCTCACAATGATAACAAAGATACCCAAGAAGTTTTGTGAAGATCGGTTCATAAATACGGCTTTTAGTCCAAGGTGCGTTAACGCACGGGGCAGACGGACAGATTTTCGGTACAAAATTTCCCCCGTTCGAACTTGATCTAGGTATTGCTAAAAGTAATCCATATATGAAATTTAATCAAAATCGGTTGATTTTAAGGAAAGTTAGAGTCTGGAAACCGTCAACCAATCAAATTTCAGCAACCTAATTAAATATGCGCGGAAAATACCCATATTCGAACTTGGACCTACAATTGATGAAAGTGATCTACTACCCAAATTTCATCGAAATCCGGTCACTGTAAAGAAAGTTAGAGTCTGGAAACAAAAAACACGGAAGGATGGAAGGACGGAAGGACACCCCGAATTTAATATCTACCGTTTTTTTCAAAAAGCGGGAAACAAAAAGCAACCTGTTATTTGCAAAATGAGGTCCCCAGAGTGTGAATTAGCTGATGCTATCCCATACAGTGGGCGAATTTATCCTCTAAGCACATCTTTCTGTTTTTGCTCGAGACCTTGATTCAGACTGAGGTTCACAAAGGGCAAATTTTGTGATACTACCCTGCTGTGCAGGGTAGCATCACCAAATTCACCCTCTGGGGACCTCATTTTGAAGATGACAGTCTGCTTATTTTCAGGCTTGATTGGTACAGTAGATTTGTACAAAAGAAGCAACACATACTTGTAATTCTAATTGTTTCTTTCTCTCAAGTTCCTCTTTTTCTCTCTGTATTTCCTCCATCTGCCTTTGCATTTCTTCTTTTTGTCTTCTGATTTCCTCCTGTTTTTGAAGTAATTCCAACCTTCTTTGTTGTTCTTCC
This sequence comes from Pictodentalium vernedei, assembly GCA_031216915.1. Classification (NCBI taxonomy): domain Eukaryota; kingdom Metazoa; phylum Mollusca; class Scaphopoda; order Dentaliida; family Dentaliidae; genus Pictodentalium; species Pictodentalium vernedei. The sequence goes on from CM062290.1 coordinate 318,975,505, forward strand.
TCCTCCCTCCTTCTCTTTTCTTCTATCTCCTGTAAATATTGAACTGTTATTCATACGGTGTTTTTTTCAGTAAACACAAATCTTATTAACTTGAAGATAGGGTTTGTGTCTCTATTTTAATGTTTCTGGCTCCTAGCACAGCAGTTAATTTGATGACTCTTTTATGTCACTAGACTTCAGGCTCTTTCAACTGCTTCTAATTAAAATCCAATGTTGTCAACAGTTACTGTATACTAAATGAAAAATTGGGAGTTCGCACCAAATCTCTGACAGATGGTAAAAAGGAAACAAATTCCAAGTCCATCAATGGCAATAACTCTACCAAAATCACCTAAATAACACATGCATTGAACATGGGGCCAGACATCATATGATACAACTGCATCCCAAATATAATGTAATTTCAAAAATGTTTAAAATTATTGAGTTCAAAATCTCAATTGTCACAGACCGTTGAACATTGCCACACACAGAGCTGCTTGTCTAGACGAAAATCAAATATTCATGCAGACTTCAGTGTAAGAGGTTAGGAGTCACATCTTGTTCTCACCTAAATGTATTTTTTAGGAAAGCTCTTTTTTAATTACCATGAGACTGTATCCCCATTCAGTCTGCAAAGCAACAATTCTGAAGTTGACAAGTTCTGTGAATGCCAATTCCGAGTATTATAGCATTTCTAATAGTTAATTATTTTGAGTTACTGCCCTTCCATTATAGTGCAATACTAACACAAGCAATGTCCTTGATTCTGGGGAACACGGGTAATTTATTTATTTATTGGGGTTTAAGAACACTTTTGACAGCCAGGGTCACCTCGTGTCAGACAGTTTTAAGGGTGGAAGAAGCGGGAGAATCCAGAGAGAACCAAGCAATGGCAAGCAACTGTCAGACTCCCCAACATACTAACTCCACACAAACAGGCTTAGCATTGGTTGAAGACAAGTGCACCTTTGACGTGCAGTATGTCTTAGTACACAGTGCAACCAAACCCCCACATGGGCAATCAGGATTAAGTGCCTTGCCCAAGAAAACAACACAGTTACCCCTGGCAGGGATCAAACCGTGGACCTTTCGGTTTGAAGTCCAATACTGAGAAACCGCACTCCCAACATGGGTAATTCATCAACTATGTACTCATCATGTATTGGCAGGCAGTCAGGTGTTTACTCTTTTACACTTGATATTTATCATGAAACAAGTATAAAGTGGGCACAGCCAACAGATGCTCCCCGAAAATGCAGTTAGTGATGGTTCATCAAGACTACAGAAGAATGAAGTCATGAAATTATACATAACTCTAGTCTCCAAGTCAGATGATTATTATCAAAGGTCTTCCTGATTGCTTCCAATTCTATCAGCTGTAGACAAGCACTGCCAAACTTCCAAGGGCTGTTATGTCACTGCAGTTTGAAAGGCAAATTTTATGGAAAAACACTATGGAATAGATGTGAACAACCTTGAACCTAGCCTGCCCCTCCTACTGTCCCCCCCCCCCCAACCTAGAGAGCCTAAATATTGAGCCACGGACCCAAATTGAACTAATTTGAATCTCATCCCCCAAGATTTTGACTGGTGGATCTGAAAAAGAAGAGTTTTAAGGAAATCTTCACCTATTGCACTAAGTTAAACTTCGGTTTCCAATAGAGAGCCCAAATATTAACCCAGGAACTCGATTTGAACAAACTTGAATCTGACCTCCCTCCCCCCTCCCCCCCCCCCCCCCCGAGATGTAGTCAAGTTGAGCTAAAAATCTAAGTTCAGGGGAGATAAACTGGTTAACATTATAGCAGGTGAAAAATTTGAGAATATCCACATGTTCCCTCGCTAATCATAATATTTGAGACATTTCATCAAAATCGGTTCAATAATGTAAGAGGAGTTGTACACACAAGAATCTCATTTGAAAATCCATAACAAATCTAAGTTCGGGGGAGATAACCCGATTAAAATTGTCGCAGATGAAAATTTTTAGAATATGACATGTTCACTTGCTAGTTATAATGTTTGAGAAGTTTTATCAAAATCGGTTCAATAATGTAGGAGTTGTGCACACAAGATCAGGTGGATGGACGGATGGTTGTATGGACATACAGGGCATCGACAATATAGCTCCCACTTCTCTGAAGTGGGGGGTATAATGAGCATTTCAACTATCGTATACTGTTTGACAAAGCTTTGGGGGAAGCTGTCAAACAAGATATAACACATGTTGAATATAAGCACAGTTCATTACTGGATTTCAGAAAAATGACAAAATTAAATACCACAGCTCAGCCATGTGTACATATTTCACTAAGACAGTCAAAACAAGAGCTGGACTTTCGTCCAGTGCATACCCCCACGTGGTGTACCGCCTAGTGTGGGCATACCTATGACCAACAAATATTATTTATGAATATTCTCTGATGGACAGATGCACAGATGGACGGACAAAATCCAGTATACCCCCCCCCCCCCCCCAACACTTTCCAACAATTTATAAGTCAAAAGGTATGGTAAATTGTTTGGTGTTTGGAAGTTTTATGCAATGAGGCAGAAGCCTTTGTCATAGGCAAACTGCATGCCATATTTCACTGAAATCTGATAACCCCAATCCAGTATCCCCCCACCCCCCCATTTTCTTCGATAGTTTTCAACAATTTCTAAGTCAAAAGGTATGGTAAATTGCTTGGTGTTTGTAAGTTTTATGCAATGAGGCAGAAGCCTTTTTCATAGGCAAACTGCATGCCATATTTCACTGAAATCCAATAACCCATACCTGAGATACAGGCTGAACAGACAAATAATGTCTATTTCCTACAATTTCTAAGTCAAAAAAGGGGGATAACTCTAAAAAGGAGAATGTGAGAAATATCGTTGAATCATTTTTTTAAAGCCTATACCATAAGCAGTGTTGATGGCAAATTTCATTGCAATAGAACATTTGATACCCGAGATACAGGCTGAACAGAAAATTTGGCTCGGACGGACACAATTTCTAAGTGAACAAGTAATAAAAAAAAAATAATAAAAAAAAAATTACTAGAGTGGGCATACCTATGACCAACAAATATTATAAAAAATAATAATTTACTTAAGTTATGAATATTCTCGGATGGATGGATGGACGGACGCATGTAATCCATTATACCCCCATTTTCTTCGAAAGTGGGGGGTATAACAATCTAAATATATCATTCAAGGACATTCCATGAGTTTCTGCCATAAAATTCTGACTTCAATACACTTTCTGGGATCTGGAATAGCATTTTTGAAAATCAAGCACTTGACAAGAAATCCCTGAGCAATATGTCTTACAGGTAACAATATAGTAATATTATGTTGAACTGCTTGGTTGTGAAGATGTTTGTTACATTTAATTGAAAACAGTGGTTAGCCTGGGAGTGGAGTGAAAAGGGGGAAGGGCATTTGAACCAACAGAATTTCACAATAAGAATAGAGAGACCAATTATTAACCAATGGGGTTGATCTGAACAAACATATATCAAAATATTCTGGCTAGTGGTTCTGGAGAAGAGTGTCAAAGATTATTGCACATTTTGGACTAAGTTGTTAAGCAGGGGACTTTATTGGAATAAACTTGGATCTGACCTCCCTAAGGCAGGGGTCGATTTAATCTAAAAATTTTGAACAGCAATTCACTATTCATTTGGGAAAATTGCTAAGCTATTGATGAAAAAAGTTAAAAAATTTATAGTAATTTATATATTTTTTATACTTACCAATGACCCAGACTTAGCTGGTGCTAACTCCACAAAAACCAGGGCCAAACACAAATTTTGCCCCCCAATCCCCAAAATTTGCATCCAAAACAAAAAGAAATCATGTCCTAAAGGACCTCCATAGTACGACTCTACTGCGCACGCGCAGTGACGCAGTCGTCCCGAAATTGGCGCCAAATATCATTCTTACTGGCAGTGCCTGGTCAGCGCTATGTACTCAGCGGGGAGGCAAGAGTTCCCAACTCAGGGAGGGCCATCCCCGTCTGGGTCATTGGTAAGTATAAAAAATATATAAATTACTATAAATTTTTTAACATTTTTATACTGTACCAATGACCCAGACTTAGCTGAATAGTAAACAGGCTGGAGGGCCTAGGACATAGAGGAAAATCCAATAAGCTCAATTATAAAATAAAGAGGTAACCCCTTAAGGAGAAAAGGAGTATTAGGCTTTACATGTATCTTTCTTATTTAATATTTAAATTAGAAAGATACACTACCCTTAATAATTGAGCACAATAACATTCATGTTCTCTATTAACATCCAGTATAACCCTTATACTAATTATTTTTAAAGCAAGCCAATAAATAAAGTAGTCCAGAGAATTGAGACTCTTTATAATCATTTAAAAGTGTCCGAGTATTGTATATTAAAGCCCGTTTGACACTTGACATATACAAATGCGTCACACCGAGCTACACTTTAAAAATAAGACATGAATGAAATTAAACATTAATATTACACTTTAAAACCATCCCGGAAGCGACTCAGAAATACTGTCTTGGAGGAGGCATTCCCTTGCTTTTCACTATAAAGCAGGTGACCTAAGGGAACACCCGCCCCCCCCCCCCCCCCCCCCTTCCCCTTGCCCTGGGTCAAATAGCCCAGAGCAAAGAGGGCAGCCGGACGGAGTCACTGCCGGAACAGAAAGCCTGCATAACTATAGTTGCAACTGTTTAGTGGACGACATTCTGAGCAACAGATAACGGACCTAAACAATGCAGGTCTCCAGAAATGGACTCAATATTTCTGAGATAAAAATTAGTAAATGTGGATGGCTGAGACCAATAAGCAGCCTTCATTAAATCTGTAATAGCAACACTATTAGCATAAGCCCAGGAAGTAGAAAGAGCTCTTACTTCATGAGCAGAAATCTTAAGCACAGACTGCTGAGAAGATAAATCTTCATACGCAGTACAGATAGTTAACTGAATCCATCTAGCAATAGAATGGACTGAAATGTCCTTTCTATTAGGCATCAAAGACAGAAAGAAACGTTTCCGTCCCTTTCTGATGAACTGAGATCTCTGTTTATAGATACGTAGTGCTCTAACAGGACAGAGTAAAGGCCTACGCCCGTCTGAAGACGGAAGAGCCTTAATAACAATAGGTTCCGGATATTTATTAGGAGCCTGATTCTTAGCTAAAAAACCGACATTAGTAGTGAAGGTGATAGTGTTCCCAACACTACGATAATGAGAATCATCCACCGATAGTGCATGAAGCTCACTGACTCTTCTGGCAGAAGAGAAAGCTAAGAGAAAAGCTGTCTTATAAGATAAGAATTTGAAATCTACTGTCCCAAGAGGTTCAAATGGCTTTTCCTTCAATTTAAGGAGAACCCAAGCTAAATTCCACTTAGGAATTAATCTAAGAGTTCTGGGTCTATTTATCGAAAAGTTCCTAACCAATTTCGATAAAGAGACATTAGATCCAATTTGTAAACTATCATGATGTGCATAGGTATCAGATAACATAGATCTATAACCCTTTATAGTAACAGGTTGCAGTTTGATTTCGTCAAACAAGTATACTAGAAAGTTAGCAATGTCTGGTATAGAGGGATCAAATATATCAACAGAATGATCCCTACACCAACGACGGAAAACCTTCCACTTAGCCGCATAGTTTAGCGAAGAGGAGGTCCTCCTACAGTTAGAAATCGCGTCCACTACTCGTCCTGTAAAGTGCTTGCCATGCAAGAAGGACCGCACAACGGAAAAACGTGAAGGTTGAGACCTTGCGGGTTGTGATGTAGTTGGCGCGATTTCCCCTGCCAAAGAAGATCCTCTCGTGGAGGAAGCTTCCGCGGTAGGTCCCACAACAGACACCTGAGTAGATTTATCCACAGTCTCTGTGGCGACAGAGATGCTACCAACAGAATCTTGCATTGAGATTGTTTTATCTTTAGCAATACTTGTTGAATTAACGGCGCTGGAGGATACGCATATCCTATCATTCCGTCCCAAGGGATCGATAGAGCGTCTACTGCAAATGCTCTTGGATCCGAACACGGGGACACATACGTCTGCAACTGATTGTTGAGATGTGTCACAAATAAGTCTATCATTGGCCGTTCCCATTGGTAGCAAATCTGATTGAATACTTGTTTGTTGAGAGTCCACTCCGACGGCAACAAGCGACCCTTTCGTGAAAGGGAGTCTGCTAGCACATTCAGACGACCCGGTATGTGACGGACCGAAAGAAGAACGTGATGTTCCAACGCAAACAGAAGGATTCTTTCCGTTAGATTGAACAACGGAACTGAATGAGTGCCTCCCTGATTCCGTATATACGCCACTACTGTCGTATTGTCGGATAGGATTTGGACATGAGCATCGTGAATAATGTCCATCCAGTGACGTAATGCAAGCCAAATTGACATCATTTCCTTGATGTTTATGTGCTTGCACAGGAATTGCGGATCCCAAAGACCCTGGCATCTCGAATCCGTTGGGATTAATGATGCACCCCAACCTGTTTGACTGGCATCCGTCATAATGGTAAAACTCGGATCCGGCAACTGCAGCGGAACTCCTTGAGTTAACCACTGAATGTTTGCCCAAGTCTGAATCTCTTGTTTCACTTGATCTGACAAGAGAACGTCTACATCGAGCGAATGAATTTTCACACTCCAATTCTGAGTCAGGAAAATTTGAAGAGGCCGTGTGCGTAGCCGTCCCATCGGAATGAGATCCGCGGCGGCTCCGCACAGACCTATCAGTCTCATAAATTCTCTCGCCGTGACTTTGTCTGTATTCAGACAATAGCGAGCGTAACAACTGACTAATTTCGCTCTGGTTAACGGCAGACGAACGAGATTGTTGTGCGTCTCGAAGCTCATTCCCAGATGAGTGAATGACTTGGACGGCACCAGATCCGACTTCTCCTCGTTTACTATGAAACCGAGACGTCGGAGCAATAGAAGAAGATTCTGAACATCGTTCTGAAGCGTTAACTCGTTGCCGTACCTCTGAAGAATGTCGTCCAGGTAGGCCGACGTTACCGCAGACGAATGAGCTCGGAAGTAGATCATTACCGAGTTCATTACCCGAGTGAAAGCCCAGGGTGCTAGATTCAATCCGAAGCACATGGCCCGGAACTGATACACCACTCCTAGGACTGCGAAGCGTAGATACTTTCGGAATGTCGGATGTACCATGACGTGAAAGTACGCATCTTTGAGATCTATGCTCGTTGCATAATCGTTCACCCGAATACTCGCTCTGACCGATCGAATCGTCTCCATATAAAACTTCGGAGCGACGATCAGCTTGTTTATCCAGCTCAAATCTATGACTGGACGGAACGAGCCGTCTGGTTTCGGAACCAGAAACAGATGGCTGTAGAATCCCAGCGATTCCTGGTTTTCTACGACCTCTACCGCGTTCTTCATTAAAAGAGACTGTACCTCTGATAGCAGAGCGTCTCTTTTCTGAGGGTTTGACGGAAGATGAGTCCACTTTGGACTTCGAGTTAATGGAGGCTTTCGTTTGAAGGATATCTTTAGACCTTCCGAAGTCACTCCTCTCACCCACGGGTCGTCCGTAATCGACGCCCACTCTTGAGAAAAACTCGACAACCTTCCGCCAACCGGAACGCGATAGAGGTTTGAGCCATCACCTCCTGGATCTGCGAGGCCTGCGGTAGGAGAAACCACGTCTTCCACGACCCGCACCTCGCCTCGTCGACCTCGGGGCGTCCGACCGATTGTCCCGGCCTGAAGGACGTCCCGAACGAGAGTCACTATCCTGACGGTCTCTCGAATAAGAGCTAGAGGACGCACCGGAACCTCTATAGGAACCTCTCTTGGGCGGATAAGACCCAGAAGTGCCCGCCTTATTCGTGTCTGCTGTATCCGACCTTTTAGGAGCGGATCTAAACAACAGAGAATCACTAGCTTTCTTTTTAATATTATCATAAATAGCGGAAAGCTTGCCGTCAAAGAGAAGATCTCCTGAGACCGAAGCGACTCTAAGAGAGTTCTTCACCTTAGAATCCACTAGTGTGGATGTAGACAGGGCTGCGTCACGTCTAACCAACTCCAGATTTGCCACTGAAAGGGCGGAGTTACACGTGGAATAAGCTACTGCCCTTGAAAGAAGTCTTAAGGAGGATTGTATATCCTGAAACTCTTCCCCTTGAAGACGCAGTGATAACGCCTTAGTAAGGTGATCTGCGCAAGATAAGGCATCTAAATTGGCTCTGTTAGACGCAATAGCTGTTTCCAACACTGCGGTTGGAATAGAAGCTGACGACGGTAATGATAGCTCTAAGTCTTCCGCCTCGTCGTCCATACGCAGAGGAACTCTCGGTATACCCTGACCTGCCGTGTCGAATTTATTCCTTGCATTAATGAAAGGCAGGTTGAGAGTATTTGCGGACAAGAAGCCTGCTTTCCCCGTCCTGGAAGCAAGTTTAAAAATAGCGTCGTTCAATAATTCAAATGTTCTTGCAACATTATTGGACTGCGACGGAAACTCGGGAGCGATGTCCCTGAACCGCTCGAAAAAATCAGAGTCCAATGACGCTATAATTCTCCTGTCCGGAAGCGCAGCAGTCTGGCCCGACGGAACAACTTGAGGGAGAAAGTGCCGGATGAAGTCCACGGCAGCTTTGTGTTGTTCCGAAAGGGATAGCTCCAATTCATCCGTATCCCTTTCACCATCCGGTCGGACCTCCCGATGTTCCCGGTCGTCCACCCCCGATGCTTCGGCGGAGCGTACCGACCCAGCGCCGTCGGATAATTCTCGATCCGACACCGTTTCTGTCGGCTGCTGGGATGCTGCGATAAGCTGTACTATCTGCACTAGAATGTCCGACGTCGAGACCTGCGGAGGAGCGGTCTTTCGCTGCTTCGCCGAGGGCAGCTCCGCATCAGATGGCTCCCGCATACTTTTCCTATGCGAACGTCCGGAGTCCATCGGTCTCGAATCCCTGGCTGCCGGATGGTGTGACCTGGTCGCTGAAGAATCCTTCATCGGCGAAGCTGGCAAAATATCGGAGGTCACGCAGCCAAGGTGCGGTCGTGTGCGCCGACGAGAAGAGGAAGCCTTAACAGTCTCTGCGGACTGCTTATACAACAGAGCGTCCCGAGCGACGGACGTATGCTCCGCTAAAGACACATTTTGTACCACAACATCTGGTCCCAGATGTTGTTGTACGAGAGAGGGGCCTCTCTCGCTCGCGGCCCGGCTGGACCTGGACGAGCTAGGAACCGGACTAAAAGGCTTCCTCCGTTCTCGTTCACTATCCGCCGTCACTGGGTGTGCATCTATTATTTTTATAGTGCTCGCATCACCCAAAATTTCCTCTTGGACCGCATCGGACGAACCCGGCTGCCGAACCATTCGGTGAATGGACGCTACACCGGGCGAGCTAGCGGACAACATTTGTCTAATCTCCATGAGCACTTTTGCCGCTAGCTCTGTATTTAATTGTGACGACGGACGCACACTTGAAGAAGATAACATGGAAACATCACCCTGTTCTGGTTCCTCTGAAATAGAAACTGAGAGAGTAGAGTGACCTTGTGGAGAAAGAGCCGGCATCGCTCTTTCTCCAGAAACAACATATCGTGACACACGTTTCCAATGTTTCTCATCCCAATGTTCACAAACAGGACAGGGATTAATGCGAGAACACTGACTACAATTAATGCAATAATCATGAAAGTCAGAGGAAGATTTCTTCCTATTACAATTTGAACAAGTTCCTTTCATTGTGAAAGAACAACAATAAGTCCTAGTTACTCGCAAAAACCCCTGACACAAAGATACATAATAACATGATCCATTAATAAATGAAAAAACAATTGCAAAACAAAATAATTTTGAAAAAATATTTTTTCAGAGAAGCCCAAGTTGCTGAAAAGTAACGTTGAGCCCCGATGGATCCGATGGCAAAGTGTGGTCAAAAATTTTAAAATTATATAAAATAATTAATGAGACACTTTCGGATAATATAAATGTATCTTATAATGAGATAAACTACCTCAAAGGCAAACAGCCCCCCTCAAAAAAGGCTGTTGCCAATGAAAACAAACAGTGTAAACACAGAAGAAAACATGACTCCAGGCACTGAAAAAACTGGCCCGGAATCAGTCATCAATTACACTCTATCTGATGCAAAACAGAGACTCCCAGGGGAGAATCTGCAGAACATCAGATGGAAGATGCAGAACACAAACGTTATACACCCATGGGTGAAAACGTAACTATGGGGAAAATAACAGAAAACATTCTGTAACCAAGCAACTCTCCCAGGGAATTTTTAGAAATGAAACTTCTCAAAAATATGCCAAAAGCATGGGAGAATTGCAAGGGGGGACTTTAGAAGGTTAGGGGAGAGGAAACACTGAATAAGCAGTGCAACAATTAGCAAGAATGACAACAAGAGGCGTTTGCCTCGAAAATCGGCAACTTAACATAATTTCAACAAAAAATTTTAAGTACAGCCCTGATTATTTTTTGCCACTTCTTTTTTCCTCTCCTCCTTCTATCCTCCTTAGAATCACATTTTCTCCAAGAATTACGTGTCTGGCATCCTTTAAACTGAGATTTACAAGCACAAAGATCAGTGAGATGTTGACTGATGAAGGGCCAAACAGAGAATGATATTTGGCGCCAATTTCGGGACGACTGCGTCACTGCGCATGCGCAGTAGAGTCGTACTATGGAGGTCCTTTAGGACATGATTTCTTTTTGTTTTGGATGCAAATTTTGGGGATTGGGGGGCAAAATTTGTGTTTGGCCCTGGTTTTTGTGGAGTTAGCACCAGCTAAGTCTGGGTCATTGGTACAGTATAAAAATATCAACTTCAGACAAATAGCTATTGAGTAGCAAAATTTGGAAACTGACTTGCAAAATGCTATGCGAATCCAGTTAAATCGAGCCCTGTCCTAAGGATGCTGTATACCAAATATCAAAAGATTCTGACTGGTGGATATGAAGATTTTCCAAGATTATTCTTTATACTGCACAAAGTTAAATGTGGGCCCTCATAGGAAACCCAAATATTAACTGGGGGACTTGATTTGAACAAACTTGAATCTTCCTCCTGTAATGATGTTGTATACCATATATCAAAAGATTCTGACTGGTGCTTGGTGTTGAAATTTGGGCTGCTGTACTGAGCCCAAATATGAACAGAGGGGCTTGAGGTTGTATCTAAACTCAAACAAAATTGATTCTACACCTCGAAAGGAAACTCAGTTCCACATATCAAGTCACTGTTCCCATCGGTTGATAAGATTTTTTAAAAATTTGGGAGCATTTTACCCCACCCATTCCCTGCGAGGCTGGACAAGTTGATTTCAACAAAAGCAAAATGCGATGTGAGAACAGTCACCTCAAGTTTAACTGGAATCAGTCCAGTGGTTTTGGAGAAGAGGTCGCACACACCCTGTTCACGGGTGACAGATGACGTATGGTGGACGGTGAGTGATATCAATAGCTCACCCTGATTATTCCTGCATATGAAAAATGGGTGTAACACACTTCTTTTATATTGAACTTTAAAATACTGCGATCTTAAACCCATACCTCAAATGCATGGCAGCAATATAAAATTGGATTGGAAAGGACTTAAACTCCTTACTATTCTTATTTGACTTTTAACTAGAGCCCGAAGTTGAAGCAACTCACTTCCTTTATTGTATGACAAGTGCCCTTACACAGAGGTTTTAGATAAAAGTGAGCAGGAAAAGTTGGGTGACTTAAGAAGCTGTATCTTGTCAAGTGTCATCGGCAATCAATGGGCCACATCACTGGTCTTCAAAAGCTTCTGTTAAAAAAATTCACTCTTATTTTCCAGGATCGTACAAGTTAAATATTTCAACGTCCTGCAATAGAACTCAGTGGAGAAAAAGCATTTCAGGGTTGATATTACCTTTTTTGAATTTTCCAGCTGGTTTTCTAGATCTGAAGCAAAAATGAAAGACTTAGGTAAATCAATGTCCGTTTTATTGAGCTGCTGCATCCACGAACCTGAAAGTGAAAAATGCACACAATTTATTACCGACTTTAAGAGGCCCGCAGTTGTCAATTCAGAAGATAAGAGTTTTACATTCAGAGATAACATATTCTTTCAAGCAGCTGTGAGGTATAGTTTTTTAAGTTTCAATATTGTTATTTTGGCTTAATTTTTGGGATGTGGGGGGATTTCTAAATTAGGTGTGCTTGGGTCGAATTCTTATGAATAGAGTGCCAGCATGTGTGGACAAGTGGAAATGGTGGAAAAATATATTTTTTACAAAACATTATTAAAATACTAAATTGGGATATTGAGTATCCGGAGTAAAGGTTAACTAGCATTTTAATTTCAGATATCATTTTAAGATTCATAAAAAATAAAAGGCCGCTCGCCACATGTCCCCCCAAAAAACAAGTCAAAAAAGGGGCATAACTCTAGTAAAAATGATCGGTCCGAACCCATATTCGAACTTGACCTGTATTATTACCCCAGAAAGTCACATACCAAAATTCTTTCTGATCAAATAATCCTAACTGGAATTATCATCTGGAAACTGCAAATCTTGAAATTTCTAAGTCGAAAAAGGAGTATAACTCTAATAATCTGGCCGAACCCATATTTGAACTTGACCTGTGGTTTGGGCTAAGAAGGTCACATACCAAAATTGGTTCCAATGAAATGATCCAAACTGGAGTTATCATGGGGACACCAAGTGGGAAGGACGCACAGACGGACGGATGGACACACACATGGACGGACGGACACCACATTTCTATAGTCCCCCGAAAAAATTCTGGGGGGACAATGAGGGGTTTCAGTTTAAACTGGACGTGGCTGCCTTAAACTTTTGCAATTCTCGGATAAACTTAGCAAGTACATGTTGAACATTCTGAAAAGACTGTGCATTTTAACAGTGTAACTGCGTGTTGTTCCATCTTGAATGCTTCCAATGATTCAGATACAAAAGCACAAAAGAAATGTAGTTCCATAATTTAATAATGATACTTTTGAGAAGTGATTTTTTTCTCTTTTTGTGTATAGAAACATACTCGCATATGCACTTCAAAAGCTTGTAATGTTCTATTTATAGTAATGTAAGCAAATCATAACCAAGCACATGGTTGTACTATGCAGTTGCAATATACAGATTTTGAAGCGAGGGGGGGGGGGGGGGGGGGTGCGATATATGATGTATTTGGGTTATTACAGACCTAATACATAGTTACTGTATTTATTTATTTATTAATTTTATTCATTTATTTGAGTTTTAACAACAATTTCGACAGCCAGGGTCACCTCATGTCGGACAGTTTTACAGGTGAAGGAAGCTGAAGTACCTGAAGAGAACCACTGAGCAATGGCGAGCAACTGTCAAACTCCCCAACATCTCCACACAAGCAAGGTTAGCACTGGTGAAAGTTTGGACACTGACTGGTGGTTATGGAGAAGAAGATTTTTAAAGGGTACTTCTCATATTGCACCAAGTTAAAATTTGGGCACCTATATGAACCAAGGGAGTTAATTTAAACAAACTGGTATCTGACCCCCCACACCCTCCACACTCACACACAAACAGACACCATGGATGCTGCAAATATCAAAAGATTCTTTTCAGTGGTTCTGGGGAAGATTTTTTTAAATTTTTGCAAATATGCTGACAGCATTTATTTGATTCCCTCCACAGAACACTATAAGATAACTGATGACAATTCCTTTTACCATTCCATTCTACTGGTCCTGAGGATGCTTCAAACCAATAACAGATCTCTGTTCCATGCAGTTTGGGAAATATGGGCATTTGAAAATATTTATATTTTTAACTCCTGGCGTTCCCACGGGGATGCGGGGAAAATGAAAAAATTTAAAGTAATTTATATATTTTTTTATACTTACCAATGGCCCAGACTTTGCGGGTGCTAACTCAAAAATATCTAGGGCCAAACACAAATTTTGCCCCTCCCCCCCCCCCCCCCCCCCAATCCCCCAAATTTGCATGCAAAACTGAAAATTAGAAGTCCTATCTGGCCCTCCATACATTTACTCTCCGCACATGCCAGGAAGTCACCGAAACTGGCGCCAACATCATTCTTTGTAAAAAAGAGTATAATATAATAATTCAGCGGGGAGGTATGAGTGCCCAGTACTGCCCACTCATGGGAGGGCCATTCCCATCTGGGCCATTGTTAAGTAAAAAAAATATAAAAAATATATAAATTACTTTTAAATTTTTTCATATTTTTATGCTGTATACCAATGGCCCGACTTAGCTGAATCGTAAAAAGGTGGAGGGTCTAGAACTTCCGAAATAGTAGATCAACATAGATCAAATCCTTCAATCCATGAAGAAAATTAGAATAATTAGAATTTACATGTTTGTCTCTTATTTCATAATAGAGGAGACATATCCCAATATGGATCACAATTATATAAAACCTAAATCTGAGCATCAAATCATGCTAATTAGGATGTAACGAGTTCACAATTTTTAAGGCTAGTCTGGACTAAGCCCTAAAAATTAGGATGGCATATTTGAGAATGAGAGAAAATTGCTCATAAACCTACGCCATACAATAATACTACAGCTGAATGCCGAATATAGTACGGATAAAACAGCTTCCTTCATAGTTACATACCCAATAAACCAGAGAAGTGGAGAAAATGCCCCCCCCACTTTTTGAACATATCTTCAAAAGAAAGAGGGGAGAGCTCTGGAATCAATAAGCGGTACCAGGAAACAATATAAACTAAAACTATCACTGAAGGTGATTAATACCCCCGCTTTGGGTTTTTAGAGGAATGCACTTCTGATCATGTAGGCGAAGGCCATAAGGAAATGTATACATAAGGATCATTTTTTGTTGTTGAAATTTGTATTTGCATGTGGCCTTCCACAGAACAGCACTGAATACTTAAAGAGGCCACACATATATGGTTTACATTTGGAAAAACACATTTACAATGTGCAACATGTATTCAAAATCGTTTCATTAATGTAGGAGGAGTTGCACACACAAGAATCCCATTTGAAAACCCATAATAAATCCAAGTTAAAGGGAGATAACCAGGTTAAAATTGTCGCAGATCAAAAATTTGGGAATATGCGTATGTTCACTTAGTTGTGATAATGTTTGAAAGGTTTCGTCAAAATTGATTGATAAATGTAGGAGGAGTTGCACGCACAAGAATTTCATGTAGAAACCCATAATAAATCTAAGTTAAAGAGAGATAACCTAGTTAAAATTGCCACAGCTCAAAAATTTTGGAATATGTGCATGTTCACTTAGTAGTGATGATGTCTGTAAACATTCGTTCAAATTGATTGATAAATGTAGGAGGAGTTGCGCACACAAGAATTTCATGCTGAAACCCATATTAAATCAAAGTTCAAGGGAGATAACCTGGTTAAAATTGTCGCAGATCAAAAAGTTTGGAATATGCACATGTTCACTTAGTAGAGATGATGTTTGAAAGGTTTCATCAAAATCGGTTCATTAATGTAGGAGGAGTTGCGCACACAAGAATTTGTTCGAACGGAAAGACATAATAAATCTAAGTCAAAGAGAGATAACCTGGTTAAAATTGTCGCAGATCAAAAATCTTGTAATATGCGCATGTTCACTTAGTAGTGATGATGTCTGAAAAGTTTTGTCCAAATTGATTGATAAATGTAGGAGGAGTTGCACGCACAAGAATTTCATGTAGAAACCCATAATAAATCTAAGTTAAAGGGAGATAACCTAGTTAAAATTGCAACAGCTCAAAAATTTTGGAATATGCGCATGTTCACTTAGTAGTGATGATGTCTGTAAACTTTCGTCCAAATTGATTGATAAATGTAGGAGGAGTTGCGCACACAAGAATTTCATGCAGAAACCCACATTAAATCAAAGTTCAAGAGAGATAACCTGGTTAAAATTGTTGCAATCAAAAAGTTTGGAATATGCACATGTTCACTTAGTAGAGATGATGTTTGAAAGGTTTCATCAAAATCGGTTCATTAATGTAGGAGGAGTTGCGCACACAAGAATTTGTTCGAACAGAAAGACATAATAAATCTAAGTCAAAGGGAGATAACCTGGTTAAAACTGTCGCAGATCAAAAATCTTGGAATGTGCGCATGTTCACTTAGTAGTGATGATGTCTGAAAAGTTTTGTCCAAATTGATTGATAAATGTAGGAGGAGTTGCGCACACAAGAATTTCATGTAGAAACCTATGCGCATGTTCACTTAGTAGTGATGATGTCTGTAAACTTTCGTCCAAATTGATTGATAAATGTAGGAGGAGTTGCGCACACAAGAATTTAATGCAGAAACCCATATTAAATCAAAGTTCAAGAGAGATAACCTGGTTAAAATTGTCGCAGATCAAAAAGTTTGGAATATGCACATGTTCACTTAGTAGAGATGATGTTTGAAAGGTTTCATCAAAATCAGTTCATTAATGTAGGAGGAGTTGCGCACACAAGAATTTGTTCGAACGGAAAGACATAATAAATCTAAGTCAAAGGGAGATAACCTGGTTAAAATTGTCGCAGATCAAAAATCTTGGAATATGCGCATGTTCACTTAGTAGTGATGATGTCTGAAAAGTTTTGTCCAAATTGATTGATAAATGTAGGAGGAGTTGCGCACACAAGAATTTCATGTAGAAACCTATATTAAATCAAAGTTCAAGAGAGATAACCTGGTTAAAATTGTCGCAGATTAAAAAGTTTGGAATATGCACATGTTCACTTAGTAGAGATGATGTTTGAAAGGTTTCATCAAAATGGGTTCATTAATGTAGGAGGAGTTGCGCACACAAGAATTTGTTCAGATGGAAAGACACAATAAATCTAAGTCAAAGGGAGATAACCTGGTTAAAATTGTCGCAGATCAAAAATCTTGGAATATGCGCATGTTCACTTAGTAGTGATGATGTCTGAAAAGTTTTGTCCAAATTGATTGATAAATGTAGGAGGAGTTGCGCACACAAGAATTTCATGTAGAAACCTATATTAAATCAAAGTTCAAGAGAGATAACCTGGTTAAAATTGTCGCAGATTAAAAAGTTTGGAATATGCACATGTTCACTTAGTAGAGATGATGTTTGAAAGGTTTCATCAAAATGGGTTCATTAATGTAGGAGGAGTTGCGCACACAAGAATTTGTTCCGATGGAAAGACACAATAAATCTAAGTCAAAGGGAGATAACCTGGTTAAAATTGTCACAGATCAAAAATCTTGGAATATGCACATGTTCACTTAGTAGTGATGATGTCTGAAAAGTTTTGTCCAAATTGATTGATAAATGTAGGAGGAGTTGCGCACACAAGAATTTCATATAGAAACCCATATTAAATCAATGTTCAAGAGAGATAACCTGGTTAAAATTGTCACAGATCAAAAAGTTTGGAATATGCACATGTTCACTTAGTAGAGATGAAGGTTTCATCAAAATCGGTTCATTAATGTAGGAGGAGTTGCGCACACAAGAATTTGTCCTGACGGAAAGATGTACGGACGGACGTACGGACAGACGTACAGGGCAATTCCTATATAGCTCCCACTTCTTTGAAGTGGGGGTATAATAAATATCGATCAGGCACTCAGGAATTAATTCATGAATAATAAATGGTGCTTAACGCCACTTCACAAGCCAAGGCTATAGCGACGATTTTGGTAAATAATATTGTCCGCTACAAAATATGCACTGCAGACAACGGCGTATACAGGTACGACGAAATCAGTGAAATAAAAATATAACATACACATATTAAAACGAGATATGATGAACAATCTCTGCAGAGAAAACACACTTCAAAGATCATCCACAGGCGGCCTCTGTACGATAAAATCCGGTAAGAACACTCTCCAACATGTACAATTTGATATCTACAACTATAAACACGTGAGAATATGCGATTTGAGAACCGACAAAATAGAGACCAGGATCTAGAAATGAAGGTAGGTATGATTAACCGGCTCCAACACAGACCGCCCCCGAAATATATATTAATTTCAAGGTCCACCAAAGCGATAGTGTAATAAAATATTGTGTGAGTGCATTAAAATCCAGCATGTAATCATCTAAAAAACCACTAACTGGTTATGCAGTCACCTATGAACTCAAATAGCAGCAATTATGATGATTTAATTAGCGCTTGTATATTAGAAATCAGAAAATAAATACCGGAAACAAATGCAACACACTGCGTATATGCCTATGAGGGCACGATCCAACATGACCCAAACGCTTAGTATGTATGTATTAAGATATATATATATACGAGACAGTGTGTGAGTGTGGGGAGGAGGGGAGGGATTCAAATTCATGTCAAAACCTCCTCACCCACATTACTTAATCATTGCTGGTCCTGACAGCAAAAACATAGTAACCACAAGGCTCCCTCACGTCTGACATACTCCATTTTGCCACTAAGAGCAGAGAATGACGTGAAGAACAAAACTTTCCCTGAAGAATAAGGCCCTCTCGTGGAGGAAGCTTCTGGCGAATGTACAATAACAGACACTTGAGAAAACTGATATGCTATTAGCAGGAAATCACAGTTTAACCTCAATGTAATCAACAGAAACAAATGAACTGAAGGATACACATATCGTATCATTCATTCCCATGAATAGGGCTGAGCGTCAATTGTATGCACTCAAATGCCTAACACTGGCGACACAAATGATGGAAACTATTATTTCTGTGCGCCGCAAACTTAACGATCCTGAGGTGATCCTACATAAGATCATGTAATAGCAATACTGTTAGAATAAAAGCCCAAGATGCTGCCAGCACTCTAACTTCATGCGCTGAAATCTTAAGCACTGACTGCGGATTGGAAGATAAACTTTCCTAAGCAGTACGAATAGCTAATTGAATCCATCTAGCAATAGAATGAACCGAAATATCCCTTCTATTGGAAATTAATGACAAAAAGAAGCGATTTCTTCTCTTCTGATAAACTCTGATCTGCATCTATAAATACATGATCGCTAATAATATAAATTCAATGATGTAGCATAAACAATAAGACATCATTTCTGAATATGTGGTCTCCAAAAACTGAGGGTCCTAAGAACCCTGCATAGAGAGACCATCGGACTCAGGATTGTAACCCAACAAAAGAACTCACGTCCGTCATAATTGAGAAAACCATTGAATACATGCCCAAACTTGACCTTATGTTAAAAGATCCGCTAAAACAAAACAGGTCTAGAGCGAAAAATGTCTACCACTCCAGTTAAGAATAACTGGAGGGGATATGTGCGTAAGCGACCCATCGAAATAACATTCGTAGCCGCTCCGCACATCCCCATCCGACGCATAAAATCTTTTGCTGTTAATGCATCTGATAAAAGACAAAAGCGAGCCAAACAACTGGCTGATTCGCTCTGTGAAACAACAGACGAACCAGCTAGTTGAAAATGAATTGCAGGATACGTGTAACCTATCATTCATTCCAAGAGACATTAACTAATTCATTCTTCAAGTGATCTAAAGAACTATACTCGCCGCAACGTCGATCATACGAACACTCGCTTTTTCGACTGAATGATTATCATAAATAACCTAATTATCCAGTTCCAGTCAAAATCGGTCTGACCGAGCTCTAGAAGCCTCGAGCCAACGGCTCAGGGGTGTCTAATCAGTAATCTCGAACAGACCTAAACCCCCAACCCAAGAGGCTGTATAGTCGACCCTAAAGTAATTATAAGAGGGTTACCTATACCTTCGCTAAGAGTCCTCAAAGACGATCTGAGTCAAGGAAATCCTCTCCTACTCTTTCTGCTGTTGTTAGTCGATTAGACCCCAACTTAAAGAGCAGAGTATTGATGCTTTCTTGTAGCTTAATCCTACATAAATGAAAGCTTATCGTCAAAGACTTAGTGTCTGGAAAACCAGAGCCACCTGTAGAGAGTTTTCCACCCAGACATATATTAAGATGGCGACGCAAGGCTTCGTCACCTCAGAATAACTCCCACTTAGCAACTGTTAAGACAGAGATAAGATTGATAAATAGGTCTGGAAAGAATTTTAAAAGAGGAACAAACGTCCACAAAACTCCTTTCCATATAGACGTTGTGCCACAGTACTTTAAAGTGAAGTACATAAAACAGTGAGTCTAAATTTGCTCGGAGTAAGAAAATTTCTTCTCGATTGTGTTCGAGCGAACAGCGAAATGATGAAGGTAAGGTCACAACTAAGCCCTTAACCTGCTCATTCAAACGCTGAGAAACTCTCAACACATCTTCCCCTGCCGTTTTTTAAAATGAATGTGTTAAAAAAACGGTTAAAAATACAGAAGATGATGATAGGAAACCATATTACTTCTTCCCACGGGAAGTTGAATATGGCGTCGTCTAAACAATCAAAGACCTGTGACACCCGTGTAGACTTAGCCGGAATAGACCTATTGTCCTCTCAGTCCAGATGAAGTCAGCGTTTACAACGCTAGCAGTTTCTTACAAACAATCGCAGTTTTGTGATACACTGGAACAAGTTCAAGGTAGCGATAATGGATCATCCATATCCTCCATGAGCTGTTCCGAAATGGAAGGATAATCCTCCTCCGTATCCCTTTCATCATTTGTCTAAATTAGTTAAGAATCACGGTCAACGGAATCTGAACCCACAGAAGACTAGACTGACCGAGCACCATCCAACAGCTCAAGCTTTGAGACTGACGTGGAGTGCTTCTGCATTAGCAGAAATACTGCGATGAGCTGCGCTATCTGCGATAGCAAGTCCGTTACAGAGGCATAAGGGGCAGCGATCATGTATTGCTTGTCCGCCAGCTGCTCCTGGGACAGTGTGTCCGAGATGGCTCTTTATTGTGGACGTCCCGATGAATGAAGCTTCATTTCCTTGGCTACTAGATGGTGCGACTTTCTTAACAAAAAGTGAACCTCTTGACGATGCAGACTAGATATCCTAAGTCGCTTAGCCAAGGTGCGGTGGTGAGTGCTTAGCAGACGCTGAAGAAGCCGCCCCCCCGCTGAGAAATAAACTGAGCGCACCGGACAATAGGTATGTACATAAGCTCCGACTGATGCAAGTTCCTACCAACAACACCTAGCCCCAGATATTGTTAAAAGAGAGAGAGGGGTCTCCCAGGACCCTTTTGCTCGCGGTCCTGGGAGACCTAGCCGAGCGTACCTCAGAACTTGCCGGCTTCTTCCTTTCCATCATCGCAGGGTGAGCGTGATTGGGTTTATAGTGCTCCCTACACCCTTGTTCTTTCTTGACAGCTACGGACATACCCGGCGTCACACTACCCATATTCTGAGTAACGATCCGCCGGTTGAGCTAGCTGGAGACAAGGTCGTAAACCCTATATTCTAAGGTTTAGGAACTTGTCTTATATTATTGAGCAGTTTGCCGCTAGCTCTGAATTACAATGTACATGCGACACATCCAGTGTCACGGTCCTCATATTCAAGATTAACCACTTCATCGGCGACAGGGAACTGAAACCACCCACCATGGTATATAGCCCTGTGCAATATTAAGAGCACTTTATCCGTTATGTAGGGGAAGCCGTAAGACTAGCTGACCCCGGCTGCTATTAGATGGGACATCCCGGACAGGAGGCATGTACTTAAACTCCGACTGACGCAAGTTCCTACCAACAACATCTGTCCCCAGTTGATGCTGTAAGAGAGAGAGACCTCTCTCTTGCTCGCGGCCCTGGCAGACCTGGAAGAGCGTACCTCAGAACTTGCCGACAACCTCTGACCCCAGATGTTGTTATAAGAGAGAGGGCCTCTCTCTTGCTCGCTATCATGGTAGACCTGGACGAGCATACCTCAGAACTTGTCTGCTTCCTCCTTTCCGTCGTCACAGGGTGAGCATGTTTGGATTTTTATAGTGCTCACTACACCCTTGTTTCTCTCCTCGACCGCTATGGACATACCCGGTGTCAACACTACCCATATTCTGAGTAATAATCCGCCACCTGAGCTAGCTGGAGACAAGGACATAAACCCTATATTCTAAGGTCTAGACCCTTGTCTTATATCATTGAGCACTTTTCCGCTAGCTCTAATAGTATAATGTGATGACGGAAGCACACTCTCTGACGGCATCACGAAACCACACCATGTTCTTGTTCCTCTGTAAATAGAAACTAAAAAACTATAGTAACATTTTGGCGAGAGGACCTGCGGTGTCCCCTTGCCACGAGAGGACCGCTAGTGTCCACTCGCCTAACAACAAACCATGACACCCGTCACCAACATTGTCAAAATCTGACACATGGTGCAAGAATTAGTGGTAGTACATCGACTATAAGCAAGACAATGACAATGTAAATAGAGGAAAGGCTTCCTCTTATTTGCCCTGCTATTAGAGAAATATTATTACCTAAGATCTAATGTAGGTCAATTGTACTACCACCAAATCTACATAAATATAAGATAACATTAAAATATAATCGATGAAATAAATACATCCAAAAGAAAAATTCCTTCAAAAAATAAAAAAAAAATTTGAAAATTTGTTTTTCTTATATAAAAGCCCAAGTTCCCAAAGGGAACGATGAGCCCAAAAAAGCCTAAGTGTGGACAAAAATATAATAATATGCCATAAAATTAACTGCCACACTACCGGAATATTTTATGTTACTTACGACCGTCGTTTCTCTAAGTAATAAGAAACTACCTAGAGCATTGTCAATGTAAACAAAAACTGGAAACAAGACCCCAGGCAACACGGCCCGAAGTCAGTAACAGAAATAAAACTATCCGATGTAAAGCAAGATCTTCAACAGAAGAAAAAACGATACATCAGATGTATGATGCATGACCAAAATGTCTAAACACTCCAAGGGTGAGGACGTAACCATGGGGATGTACAGAATAATCTGCTGTATAATACGTTAAACTCCCAAGAAATTTTATAAAAAAAATTTCAATAAAACAAGCCAAAAAGCTTGGAAGCTTAACTGGGGGATCAAGGGAAGGTAGGGAAGGAATACTAAACAAACAGTGGACAAATCATTATCAGTCAATGATGACGTCAGGCCCATGACCCAAAACTAGGGAACAAGAACTAATTTTTATAAATACTATAAAATTACAGCCCTGAACGTTTCAAACCACCGTTTCTTCCTTCCTTCATCCAGTTGTGTCCTTGGATCCACCAAAATAACCATTGATTTGTGTCTGGCATCATTAAAACTGAGATTTAAAAGCACAGATGTTGGTTTGATGTTATCTGACTGAAGGGCCAAACAAAGAATGATGTTGGCGCCAGTTTTGGTGACTTCCTGGCGTCTGCGCATGCGCTGAGAGTAAATGTATGGAGGGCCAGATAGGACTTCTAATTTTCGGTTTTGCATGCAAATTTTGGGGATTGGGGGACAAAATTTGTGTTTGGCCCTAGATATTTTTGAGTTAGCACCAGCTAAGTCTAGGCCATTGGTATACAGTATAAAAATATGTATTTTTGCAGGAATCAAGTACTTGTGACTCAATAATACCATATACCAAATTTGGTTCAAATTGACACATTGG
Source organism: Pictodentalium vernedei (assembly GCA_031216915.1). Lineage (NCBI taxonomy): Eukaryota > Metazoa > Mollusca > Scaphopoda > Dentaliida > Dentaliidae > Pictodentalium > Pictodentalium vernedei. The sequence goes on from CM062290.1 coordinate 318,998,987, forward strand.
TTCAAAAAATATAAATTTGGGGTGGGGCCAAAAATCTTGCCCCTCGCGTTAAAAGGCAAATATGGCTCCACGAACTTCGTTTGAACAAACTTGATTCTACACCTCAAAAGGAAGATCAGCACCAAATATCAAGTCAATGTTCCCACTGGTTCATGAGAAAAAAAGAGTTTTTAAAAATTTGGGAGCATTTTCCCCTGGTTTTGGAGAAGTCGCAAACACCATGGGCGATGGAAGGTGAGTGATCACAATAGCTCACCCTGACTTTCAGACAGGTGAACTAAAAAGTAAAGTTGATCGGATGAGGGATACATGCTGTAGGGCATACCAAAGCATTTGTGGACAAAGCCTTGAATGGGTGGGGCAACTTGATATGACCATGCATGCATTCATCATTTTCAGAAACATACATATTAGGTTTGGAAAGAATCAATCCATTGTTTTTTTTTTTTTCAGAAATGTCATTTGTAGTCAAGAGAGATGCCTGACGATGGATGCACATGATTAGTTAAGCTCACCTGAAACTTCATGTGAGCTAAAGACAACATACTGTCAATAAAATATTGGGCTACAGCCAAAATGCATAGAGTTGCTTAAGCATATTAGTTTTCAGCCAAAAAGTTAAAAAATTTATAGTAATTTATATATTTTTTATACTTACCAATGACCCAGACATAGCTGGTGCTAACTCTTAAAATATAGGGCCAAACACAAATTTTGCCCCCCAATCCCCAAAATTTGCATCTAAAACTAAAGAAAACATGTCCTGAAAGGCCCTCCACACCTCGCCCCCACTGCGCATGCGCAGTGTCAAGGACGTTCCGAAATTGGCGCCATTTATCATTCTAATAACCAGTGCCTGGTAAGCGCTATGTACTCAGCGGGGAGGCAAGAGTTCCCAACTCCTGGGAGGGCCATCCCCGTCTGGGTCATTGGTAAGTATAAAAAATATATAAATTACTATAAATTTTTTAACATTTTTATACTGTACCAATGACCCAGACATAGCTGAATAGTAAAAAGGCTGGAGGGCCAAGGACATAGAGCAAAATGGAATACGCTCAATAAAATAAAATAGAGTCATCCCCTGTAGGGAAAAGAAGTAATAGGCCTTACATGTATCTTTCTTATTTATGATAAATTAGAAAGATACAACACCTTCCAAAAATTGAGCTTCATACATCCATGTACTCTATTAATATCCAATAATCCTTATACTAATAATTTTTAAAGTAAGCCAATAATAAAGTAAGTCTAGAGAATAGAGACTCTTATACTCCTAAAAGTGTGTGAGAATTGCATAATCATGTCCGTTGACATATGCAATATTCAAAAGCTATACTTTAAAAACTAAGACTTGAATGAATTTTATAAACTTAAACTTCTCACTAAACAACCATCCCAATAACAGCTCAGAATTACTAACTCCGGAGGAGGTATCCCCTTGTTTTCATAGTAAAAACAGGTGACCCAAGGGAACACCCTCCCCCCCCCCTTTTTCTTGCCCTGGGTCAAATAGCCCAGAGCGAAGAGGGCAGCCGAACGGAGACACTGCCGAAACAGACAGCCTACCTAGCTATAGTAGCAACTGTTAAGTGAATGACATTCTGAGCAGTAGATAATAGACCTAACAATAGAGGTCTCCAGAAATGGACTTGATATTTCTGAGATAAAATTCATGAATGGATGGCTGAGCGCAATGAGCAGCCTTCAAAAATCTATAATAGCAACACTATTAATGTAAGCCCAAGAAGTAGAAGAACTCTTACTTCATGAGCCGAAATCTTAAGCACAACTGCTAAGCCAATGATATACCATAAGCAGTACGCTAGTTAATAGAATCCATTAACAATAAAATGGAGCGTAACGTCCTTCTACTAGACATCAAAGACAGAAGAAGCTTACGCCCTTGTAATAAACAGATATCTGTTTATAAATACATAAACTGTACCTGGAAAGAGTAAAGGCCTATGCCCATACGAAGACGGAAGGACCTTAAAATAATAGGTTCCGGATAATAGGAGCCTAACTCTTATGCAACAATCCAACCTAAATAGTAACGGAAGTATTGATTCCGAAACTATGAAAGTGAAAATCATCCATTGATAGTGCATGAAACTCACTGACTCTACAGTAAAAGAGAAACCAACAGAATTACTGTCTAAAAGGTCAGAATTTGAAAACTACTGTTTCCAGAGGCTCAAATGATTACTTAGCTAAATAAGAACCGAAGTTAAAATCCGTATAGGAATTTAATCTAAAGATTCTGAGTCTATTTATCAAAAAGTTACTAACTGACTTAGATAAAGAGACAAAAGACTCAATTGTAAACTATCGTAGAGTGCATAGGTATGAGGTAACATAAACCTATAACCTAAATAACAACAGGCTGCAGTAGATCTTGTGAAACAAGTATACTAAAAACTAGCAATGAGTAGTATGGAGGGATCAACCATATGAACATAATGATCCCTACACCACGACGGAAGAGCCTCCACTTTAGTCGCATAGAATAGCGAAGAAGAGGATCTCCTATAGTAAGAAATCGCGTCCAAAGCTCGTCCAGTACAGTGCTTACAATGCAATACGGACCACACAACGGAATACATGAAGGTTGCGACCTTGCTGGTTGTGATAAAGATGACACGATTTACCCAGTGAAAAAAGATCCTCACATAGAGGAAGATTTCACGTTAAGATCCACAGTAGACAAGAGAGTAAATTACTCATGATCTCTGTGAAGATAGAGATGCTATCAACAGAAATGTATTGTGGTTGTTTATCTTAGCAATACCTGCTAAAACAACAGCGCCGGAGGATACGCGTATCCTATCATTCCGTCCTATAGATCAATAGAGCGTTAACAGTATTAGCTCAGAGATCTGGACAAGCCAACACATACGTCTGCAATTGATTAGCAAGCTGTGTCATAAATAAAACATCATTGGGCGCTCCCATAGATAGCAAATCTGATTAAATACTTGTTTGTTGAGAGTCCATTCTGACAGCAACAAGCGACCCGTAAGAGAACGGGAGTGCGATAAAACAATCAGACGACCCAGAATATGACGGACCAAAACTGAACTAGGTGTACTATAACCAACAGACGGATTCTTTCCATTAAATTGAATAACGGAAACGAAAGAGTGCCTCCCTGGTTCCGGAGATACGCCACTACTGTCGAATTAAAGGACAGGAATTTGGGCATGCGTTTCTGAATAATGTTCATGCAATGACATAAAGCAAGCCTAAAAAACATTATTCCGCGGAAGTTAAACTGATAGCTAAAAGACTGCGGAACCCAAAGACCCTGGCACTTCGAATCCGTAGGGATCAGTATATATCCCAATCTGTTTGACTGGCAACCGTCATAACAGCCACACTAGGGTCCGGCAACTGCGGCGGCACTCTCTGAGTCAACCACCGAATGTTTGCCCCAGTCTGAATCTCTTGTAACACTAGATAGACAAGAGAATGTATAAATCAAGCAATTCATGGATTGCCGGAAAGTTGCCGTCGAAGAGAAGCTCCTCCGAGAACGAAGCGACTCTGAGAGAGTTCTTAACCTACTATCCACGCGTGGATGTAGCTAGGGCTGCATCACGTCTAACCAACTCCAATCAGCCACTGAAGGGCGGAGTTATACGTGAACAAACTACTGCCCTCAAAAGAAATTACATTGAGAATAATATCCCGTAAATCTTTTCTTGAAGACGTAATGATAACGCCTCAGTAAGGCGGATTACGTATAATAAAGCGTCTAAGTTAAGTCTACTATACATAATGTCGTTCCCAACATTGAAATTGGAAAAGACATAAACGGCGAAAAAGAATATATGCAGTCTTTAATCACACCGTCTAGACGCATATGAACTCTCGGTATGCCCTGCTCTGCCAAAATAAACTATATGTAAAAAAGATAAAATGGCAGAAATGAGCCACGCGGACAAGAAACTAAACTATCATGCTTAGTAGCAGGCTTGTATATATATATAATATATAGCGTCGAAAAATAAAACACATGTTGTAATGACAATATTGGACTGCGTCGGTAAGTCAGGGACAAAGTCCCTGTACCGATCGAAAAATCCGAGTCCAATGACGCTATAAGTCTCTTATCCAAGATCGCAGCAATGAAGTCCGAAAAATAATCACTGGAAGAAATGCCAGAAGATATGAAAGGCATCTTCCGATACTACTAAAGGGAAAACTCGAAATCTTTCGAATCCCTTTCGCCATCCTGTCGGACCCTATAAAGCGTTCGGTCGTCCGTAGCTTGATACAACCGCGGACCGCACCGACCCAGCGCCGTCGGATAATTCCTGATTCGACCGAGAAACCGTCAATTGCTGGGATGCTGCGAAACAACTGTGCTAACTCGGATAGCACATCCGTCACTGAGGCCTGAGGAGCAGCGGTCTTACGATGCATTGCCGCAGGAAGCTCCGAGATCGTTACCCCGTGCATACTTCCAATATGCGAGCGAACGGAGTGTATAGGCCTCGTGTTCCTTGGCTACCGGATGGCGCGACCTATTCGCTGTGGAATCACTGAATGCCGAAACTGATCGGATACTCGAGGTCACGTAGCCAATGTGCGGTCGTGTACCCTGCTGTGAGGATGAGGAAGCATTAAAGACAGTCTCTCGGACTGTCAATATAACGGAGCGTCCCGAGTAACGGACATATGCTCCGAATGTAAAATATCTGAACCACAACATGCGGTCCCCTATGTTGTTGGCTTCCTCCGATCTGTCCTCAATCTGCCGTCACTGGGTGAGTACTAAGGTAATTAAAGTGCTCGCATCACCCAAATCTCCTTCCTAGACCGCAACGGACGAACCCGGCAGCCGAACCATTCGATGAATGTACGCTACACCGGGTGAGCTAGCGAATGTCACTCCGTAAGCGATAGACATATTCGATGAGCACTTATTGCCGCTAACTCTTCATTAACTATGACGACAGAGGCACACTTTTGAAAGACATCTCCATAACTCTTCGAACAAGAAACCAGAAATGCTTGGATAGCAAGCATAAAATAATAATATATATAGCGTCGTTCAATAATTCGAAAGTTTGTGTGACATTATTGGACTATGTCGGAACTGAGGGACGATGTCCCTGAACCGAACCAAAAATTTCTAAGTCCACCGACGCTATCAGTTTCTTATCCGGCATCGCAGCATATGTTGTTCCGAAAGGGAAAGCTTGAAATCCACCGAATCCCTTTCGGTATCCCGTCGGACCGGATGAAACTTTCGGACGTCCGTACCCGCTTCCGCGGAGCGTCCCGACCCAGCATCGTCGGATAAAATATATGCGACAGATTCAGTTGATGCTGGGATGCTGCGATAAACTGTGCTATTAAGGAAAGCACGTCCGTTCCCGAGGCCTGTGCAGTAGCGGACTTACGATGCATTGCCGCTGGAAGCTCCGTGTACGTTGACTCCCGCACACTTCCTATGCGAACGTCCGGAGTCTGCAGGCCTCGAGTCCCCGGCTACCGACCCAGCGCTGTCGGATAATTCTCGATCCGACACCGTTTCTGTCGGCTGCTGGGATGCTGCGATAAGCTGTGCTATGTGCACAAGAATGTCCGGCGTCGAGACCTGCGGAGGCGCAGTCTATCGGTGCTTCGCCGAGGGCAGCTCCGCATCAGATGGCTCCCGCATACTTCCTATGCGAACGTCCGGAGTCCATCGGTCTCGAATCCCTGGCTGCCGGATGGTGTGACCTGGTCGCCGAAGAATCCTTGATCGGCGAAGCTGGTAATATATCGGCGGTCACGCAGCCAAGGTGCGGTCGTGTGCGCTGACGAGAAGAGGAAGCCTTAGCAGTCTCAGCGGACTGCCTATACAACGGAGCGTCCCGAGCGACGGACGTATGCTCCGCTAACGACACATTTGTACCACAACATCTGGGGCCAGATGTTGTTGAACGAGAGAGGGGCCTCTCTCGCTTGCCGTCCGGATGGACCGGAACGAGCTATGAACCGGACTAAAAGGCTTCCTCCGTTCTCCCTCCGATCCGCCGTCACTGGGTGTGCATTAAGTTAATTTTATAGTGCTCGCACCACCCCAAAATTCCTTCTAGACCGCAACGGACGAACCCGGCTGCCGAACCATTCGGTGAATGGACGCTACACCGGGCGAGCTAGCGGACGTCAAAGGCCGTCGAACCTACTAGGGTCCTCTTAGGCAATTGGCGTATTACATGAGCACTTTTCCGCTAGCCCTTCATTAATTGTGACGACGGAGGCACACTGTTGGAAGACATCACAGATACATCACCCTAATCTTGATCGTCTGAAATAGAAATTGATAAAGTAGAGTGACCCTGCGGGGAAAGGACCGGAGTGTCCAAATCCCCAACAACATACCGTGACATACGCTTCCCATATTGTCATCGAAATCATACGATACAGAACAGGAGTTAATGCGAGTACACTGACCACATATAGAATGATAATAAGGTCAGAGGAAGACTTCCTCTTAAAACAAATGATCAATATCCTTTCAATGTGAAAAGAAAACAAGTCCTGGTACTCGCACTAACCCCTGGCAATCAAAATACATAATAATAATATGATCCATTAATATAGAAAAAATAATTAAATCAAAATATTTTGAAAAAATATTTTTTCAGAACAGCCCAAGTTTCTGAAAAGTAACGTTGAGCCCCAATGGATCCCAAGCCTAAGTGTGGACAAAAATTTTAAAAATATTTTAAACAATTTATTCAACACAATAATAATGTATCTAGTTATGATTAAAATAACATAAAGATATTATTATTTAGAAATCCCCCCCTCACACAGAGGGCTGTTGTAAATGTAAACAATGAGTGTAAAAACACTAAAATAAGACTCCAGGCACCCAGGCCCGAAATCAGTTACCAAAAATACACCATCTGATGCAAAAACAGAGACTTCCAGGGAAGAAACTGCAGAACATCAGATGGTAGATGCAGAACACAACGCCTAACCACCCGTAGGTGAAGACGTAAACATGGGGAAAGAACAGAATTCATTCTGTTATTAAGCTAAAACTCCCAAGAAATTTTAGTAATAATAATTACAGAAACTATGCCAAAAGCATGGGAGAATAGCAAGGGGGAACTTAAAGGACAGGGAGAGAGGAAAAACACTTGAAAAAACAGTGTAACTAAATAATCAGAATGACAACAAAATGGCTGCTGCCTTGAAAATAGGTAACTTAACATAATTTCATTAAAAAATTTTAAGTTACAGCCCTGATAATATTCTGTCACACATTCTTTTCCTCTCCTCCTTTTCTATCCTCCTTAGAAACACCATTTCACTAATATTTATGTGTCTGGCATCATTTAAACTGAGATTTAAAAGCACAAAGATCAGTCAGATGTTAACTGATGAAGGGCCAAACTTAGAATGATAAATGGCGCCAATTTCGGAACGTCCTTGACACTGCGCATGCGCAGTGGGGGCGAGGTGTGGAGGGCCTTTCAGGACATGTTTTCTTTAGTTTTAGATGCAAATTTTGGGGATTGGGGGGCAAAATTTGTGTTTGGCCCTATATTTTAAGAGTTAGCACCAGCTATGTCTGGGTCATTGGTACAGTATAAAAATACATATCTTTATTGGTGATAAAGGTCACATATTTCTGCATAAGGGCTAATCATGACCACAACATGGATATAAAGACAAGTCCAGCCAATCATTTTTACCCATGTTGCCCATTTTAGAGGACTTCCACCCAAGGCATTCGTTACTGGGTCCTATTTCATCAGTAAAACAGAGTTTGTTTTCCACAGTAAACAAGCACTGCTTCACTTCCCTGTTCCCAAGGAGACAAAAAAAAAAAATAATTTGGGGATGTACTCATGTATATAATCACAGGTAAGGCCCCACAAAGTAGAACTTCTGTTTCTCAGGCCATTGTTTGTAAATTTGCATGTGGGCAGGCGGGAAGGCGTTTTTAATTTTATTTTTGTAATTATTTCTTTGCCATCAAAAGTTCATGCTCTTGGTTTGTTTTATGTTTTAGGCCTCATCTACAAAATAACATGGGTGGTGGTGTATTTCATCCCTTGAGTGCAAGGAGGCTTTGCAATGCTAAAACACTGCAAAGCCTTCTTGCACTCTAGCGACAAATTTATCAATTTTATTAATTTGGGTAAAATATTTATATTTTTTAAAGTATGCATTGGTTATAAAAAGAGAGCATGCGGCTGCCAAAAGGACCGTGTGGAAGGGTCAGAGAAACAGATTTTTAACTTTTTTAGGACAAATTAAAGATGTCCTGGCTGCACATGCCGTAAAGAATAAAGAAAAGTTATTTTATCATTAATTTGTTCTATTAGGAACTAATCAGAAAATTAAAAAATATACTTTGCAAAAAGTTTTCAAGTTGTTAACAAATGATTGACACTAAGTATCTGGGTGTTGCCTGCCAGGTAGCATGACCTATTTTCTAAAAGATATAAGTCAACATGACCTTTTATACTCTTCCACTTCCCAAGATGCATATCTTTTATTATTTTTTTTACTGGTGTTTAAGGTCACCTATTTCTGCACAATGAATAGGTAAGTCAAGTTTGGTAATCCTCTGTCATATCGTATAAGAAATTTAAGCTAGAATTGTTTTCAGAATGGGACTTGCAGCGTGATCTTTTTCCTAAAATGTAGGTCAGTATGACCTACTTATAGTCTGATCCATTTCCGGATGCAGTCTGGTGATCCTTTGCCAAACAGTACAGACATTTTTGGTATGAATTGTTTGAGTGATGGACAGACAGATGTGGCACAGGGAGACCAGGGTTCCCACTGATATCACAGAATCAAATTCGAGCACTATTTAAGCACTTTTTAATGACTCTGACCTCGGTTTTCATTGACTATTATAATTTTCATGTGAACTTACAACACCATGAACAATACAAAGAATTTCAGTCCCGAGGTCCCGATTTCTGTAAAACACAACCAGCTCGATATATATCAGACCTTGAGTACAACAAGGTGTCATCTGCAATGCTAAAGCCTTGCAGATGGCACCAGGTTGCACTCAAGGAACAATGTGGAGATCCAGGAGATATGATTCCTGACCGATTTTGTGACATCTCATGAATAACCTTTCTTGTCTCAAGAGGTTATAGGTAAACTGAATTTATGTACTTTTTAAGGGTGGTGGTAAAAAATCCATGCACTTTTCAAGGATAGAAACAAACTTAAGGGCTCTTCGAGGAAGGCCAAAAACTCAAGGACTTTTCATTTGAGTTGTAACCCTGAGTGTTGGTTGACAGAGACTACGGACACACAGAGCTACTAATTCACAGGCAAGAAACAAAAACCCATTGCACAAAGAATCAGGGGTAAAAACACTAGATAATAAAACCTTATCTGGAACTCTAGTATCCCATCTAAAAGATTTTTAACACTTCATGTAAAATATTTACCACCTGGATTAACACCACCCCATATTGAGGTGTCTTCTGGTTGTGATGGTTGATGTAGCTGGTGCTGTGTTGGTGATTCAATTGGTTGAGACAAGGATCTTTGAAACCCTGGAAGAGATTGTGCAGAGGAAGCTTCTGGTAACAAACTGCAAATAAAAAATAATTTATCGTTATTCCAATGGAACATTCAACAAGGCAAGTGAAAGTTAAGAGCATGTTTTCTTCTTCAGTTATACCACTAAATTTGTTTTGATGAAGCAATCTTCATTAATCATAACAGTTTGTAGAGTTTTTTAACTGGTAGAGAGCTAAATTATTTTTGGCCATCAAAATTTGTGTACATATCTTTGCCTTGTTACAATATATGGAAGAGTACTTATAGGCACTCCCCCATATATTGTAACAAGACAAGTTCTTACAGACTAAATAATATTACTTCAAAGATAATATGAATTAAATCCACTGAATATGAACCCTTCACATGGTGGTAGTTTCAACTCAAAGTAAAGCCCAATTATGGGCTTTCGGCACTGTACCAGTTAAACTTATTTTATTTATTTATGAGGGGTTTTACCGACACTTTTGACACCCAGGGTCACCTCCTGTCGGACAGATTTACTGGTGGAGGAAGCTGGTGTACCCGGAGAGAACCTCCAAGCAATGGCAACCAATTCTCAGGCTCCCCAACATACTAACTCCACACAAGCAGGATTGGCATTGGTTGAAGATAAGTGATCCATCGATGTGCAGAAAGCCTTAGTACACAATGGCACCATGCCCCCACATGGGCAATGGGGGACAAGTGTCTTGCCCAAAGACACAACACCCAGTCTAAATTATATCACCATTTCCATAAATAAAATATATGAATCTGACCACCATCAGAAAATTGGTTTTTGGTGTAACGGCCAAGTTACACTGATAAAACCAAGTGTCAAATTATAGATTTTATGAAAATTTATTTCAGCCAGTGGTGTTCACTAAAATTTGTCAATCTCTGAAAAAGAAGTCAGTTATAAACATTGACCTTTCACCTATAATTTTTTAGTTACTCCAGAATAGTGTTGGGAGGTTATGAAATTTTTCTACGGATTCGGTTTCTACTCATTTTTTTTAAAAAAGAGTTGAGTCAAGTTTCGGTTTTTTAGAGAAAAATATTCAAGTATTAAACACTATAAACACTTGGTTTTTTTCCCAAATATTAGTTTTAATAAAAGTTCAAAGTGCAAGTACCTTCCTCTCTCTCTCTAAAATTATGAGATTATATATAGTGCAGCACATGTACAGTGAACCATTAATCCAGAAGACGATGAAGATTGTTCACAGAACCCTGGATATACAGTTGAATAGCATTGGCAGCACCCCTCCCCACCCCCCCCCCCCCCCCACCCCCCAATCACACACCAAGACAAGAGGAAAATGCTGTGGTAGCAAAGCACAACTTGGGTAAAAAATGCTGAAGATGTAATGTTGTGAAATGTCAGGTCAAAGAAAAGAAATCCCTTTTTTGGGGGTACCCCCACTGACCGTAAACAATTATGCCGACCCTAAAAATTTTACGAAGTAAAAGTCGCTCATTTAGGTCATTGTAACCCTAATTTTTATCGGACTTCAGCTGTGAATTTGAATCCTATTTTGAGGTTAAAGCTTTCAAAAATGCATGTTGGAAAAAATATGTCGGACAGTATAAATACGGAGCAAGTTGTACATTCCAGTTCAGCAAAGGAAAATGCATTTGATAAATTGATCATTTTATAGATAGTGTTTTACCGTTGGTGTTGAAGGTCATGAAAGTTAAAAAATTTATAATAATTTATATATTTTTTATACTTACCAATGACCCAGACTTAGCTGGTGCTAACTCTAAAATATCTAGGGCCAAACGCAAATTTTACCCCCCAATCCCCAAAATTTGCATCTAAAACCGAAAATTACATGTCCTATATGGTTCTCCATACCTTTACTCCACTGCGTATGCGCAGTGTCAAGGAGGTCTCGAAATTGCCACCAAAAGTCATTCTTACAACCAGTGCCTGATTAGCGTTATGTACTCAGCGGGGAGGTATGAGTTCCCAACTCATGGGAGGGCCATCCCCGTCTGGGTCATTGGTAAGTATAAAAAAAATATAAATTACTATAAATTTTTATACTGTACCAATGACGCAGACTTAGCTGAATAGTAAAAAGGCTGGAGAGCCTAGGACATAGAGGAAAATCCAATAGACTCAATTACCCAAAACACACATATTCCCGTAAGGAGAAAAGGTGAGATTGGTTTACATGTATCTTTCTTATTTGTATCAAAAAAGAAAGACACAACACTCTTCTGTAATTGAGCACAATAACATCAATGATCTCTATAAGCATCCAGTATAACCCTTTATACTAATATTTTTTAAGGAAAGCCAATAAATACGGGAGTCTAGATAAATGAGACTCTATACACTCATTTAAAAGTATTCAAGGATTGTATATTAACGTCAAATTAATCACGTGATATATACAAATGTTTCACACCAATCAATACTTAAAAATTACACAGATGAGTAAACATAGGCTTTACCCTAAAAATCATCTCGGAACCGACTCGGAATTACTGACTCCAAGGGAGGTATTCCCTTGCTTTACACTGTAAAGCAGGTGACCTAAAAGAACACCCGCCCCTCAGAGCAAAGAGGGCAGCAGGACAGAGTCACTACCGGAACTCCAGAGCAAAGAGGGCAGCAGGACAGAGTCACTGCCGGAACCGAAAGCCTATACACACATAGTTGCCACTGTTTAGTAGACAACATTTCGAGTAAAAAATAACGGACCTAAACAATGAAGATCTGCAGAAAAGGACTCAATATTCTCAGATACAAACTCGTGAAAATGGAGGGCTAAGACCAATATGCAGCATTCATTAGATCTGTAATAGCAACATTATTAGCTGAAGCCCATGATGCAGAAGAACTCTTACTTAATGAGCTTAAAACTAAAGCACAGACTGCTGATTGAAGATATTATCATAAGCAGTACTGATAGTAAATTGAATCCACCTGGCCAAAGAATGGACCAAAATGTGGAGGAAGCTACCACGGCATGCCCCACAACAGATGCCTAAGTAAATTTGCTCACAGTCTTTGTGGAGCTAGAGAAGCTACCAACAGAATTTGCATTGAAAAAATTACAATAGAGCAATATCTGCTGAATCAACGGCGCTGGAAGATATGCATATCTTATTATTCCGTCTCACAAGATCGATAGAGTGTTTACTGCAAACACTCGAAGATCCAAACATTGACACATACGTCTGCAACTGATTGTTGAGATGTGTCGCGAATAAGTCGATCATAGACCGCTCTCCTTGGTAGCAATCTGATTGAATACTCGTTTGTTGAAAGCCCATTCTGGCAGCAACAAACGGCCCTTCTGTGAAGGGAGTCCGCTAATACGTTCAGACGTCCCGGAATATGACGGACCGATAAGAGAACTTGATGTTCTAGTACCAACCGGAAGATTCATTCCGTTAACATGAATAACAGGATGGAACTAGTGCTTCTATAATTTCGAAAATACGCTAATGTCGTCAAGTTGTCGGACAGAATTAGCATATGAGCATTCTGAATAACGTTATCCAATAACGTAGCGCAAGCCAAAATGACATCATCCTTGATTTTTGAGGGCTTGATAAGGAACTACAGAATCAAAAGACCCTGGCACTTCAAATCCGTTGGGCTCAATGAAACGACCCCACATGTTTGAGTGGCATCCGTCAAAACTGTAAAACTCGGATGCGGCAACTGCAGTGGAACTACCATAGTTAAGCACTGAAAACTTGCCAAAGTCTGAAACTCTTATTCACTTGATTTGACAAGAAGATGTCCGTATCGAGCGAAAGAATCCTCACCCTCCAATTCTGAATTAAAAGAAATTGAAGAGGACCAATGCTTAACCGCCCCATCGGAATAAAATCGCGACAGTTCCACATAAGCATATCAGTCTCATGAGATCTCTCGCTGAGACCTTGTCTTTTGAAGACAATAGTGAGCATAACAACTGATTAATTTCGCTCTGGTTAATGGCAGACGAACAAGAATGTGATGCATCTCGAAGCTCATCCTCCAGAGGGTAAATGACTTGGACGAAACCAGATCCGACTTCTCGTTTACTTAAGAAACCGAGACTTCGGATCAATAGAAGCAGAATCTGCACATCGTTCTGGAGCATTAACTCATTGCCATACCTCTGAAGAATGCCGTCCAGGTAGGCTGACGTTACCACAGACGAATGAGCTCGGAAATGAGTCATTACCGAGTTTGATATTCAAGTGAAAGCCCAGGGGCTAGATTCATACCGAAACAGATTGCTCGGTGCTGATACAAAATTCCTATGATCAAGAAGCAAAGATCCTTTCCAAACGCCTGATGTACCATGACATGAAAGTACGCAACTAGAAATCTATGTATGTTGCACAGTAGTACACCCGAATACTCGCTCTGACCGACTATATACTCCATATAGATACTTGGAGCCACAATCAGCTTGTTATCCAGCTCAGATTATGAGTGGACAGAACGAGCTGTCTGGTTTGGAACCAGAAAGGATGGTTGTAGAAACCTGGAAATTCCTAGATTTCTACGATCTCTATCGCGATCCCACCAAAAGAGACTGGACTTCTAGTGGAAGCGAGCCTCTTTCCTGCGTAATTGACGGAAACTGAGTCCATCTTGGACTTCGAGTTAACGTAAGTTACGTTTGAAGGACAATACAGTCTTACCGAAATCACCCTTCGAAAACAAGGGACGTCCGTAAACTACTCCCAAAAGTTTGAGAAACTTGACAGTCTTCTACTCACTGTACACGATAGAGGATAAGACCAATATCTCCTGGTCCTGTGAGGCTAGCGGAAGGAGAAACCATGTCTTCCACGGCCCGCACCTCACCCAGTCGACCTGGGGGTGTCTGACCGGATGTCTCGGTCAGAATTATGGCCCCTACCTGAGTCGCTACCCTGACGGTCTCTAGAGTAAGACCTAGAGGACACATAGAAACCTCTATAGGAACTTCCCTTGGGCGTATTCACCCCAGAAGTGCCTGTCCTACTTTCTCCGCTGAATCCGACTTTAGGAAGCGGATTTGAATAGCAGAGAGATTAAGCTTTCTTAGTTATCTGATAATATATTGCGGAAAGCTTGCCGTCGAAGAGAAACTCGTTTTTCACCTTACTATCCACACGTGTGAATGTAACCAGGGCCGCGTCACGTCTAACCAACTCCATATTGCCACTAAAGGGCGGAGTTCTACATGAGGCCCTTGAAAGAATTTATAGGAGGATATACATCCTGGAATTCTTTTCCCTTGAGGCGTAATGATAACGCTCTGGTAAGGTGATCTGCGTACGATAATGTGTGTAAGCTAGCCATATTAGACGATATTAACGTTTCCAACATGGTTGGAATAGACATAGACGAAAGTATAGATAACTCTAGGACTTAGACCTGGTCGTCTAGACGCAGGGGAACTCTCCGAATGCCCTGTCCTGCCGTTTCAAATTATTCCATGAATTGATGAGAGGTAGATGAAAAGCACTTGCCGATATGAGACCAGACTTGCTCTATAATAGCAAGTTATATATAGCGACATATAAAAATTAAAATGTCTGAGACATTTCTGGACTGAGACAGAAACTGAGGGACGATGTCCCTGAACCGATTAAAGAAATCTGTGTCCAGTGGTGCTATCAGTCTTTTATTCGGCAACGCAGCATTTCGGTCCGGAGAAACAACGTCAGAAAATTAAAGCCAGATGAACTCCACGGCAATTATGTTGTTCCGAAAGGGAAAAATTCAACTATTCCGTATCCCCTTCGCCATCCAGACGGACCACTTGTAATACTTGGTCGTCCATGTCTGCACCTGCAGTGGAACGTACTGACCCAGCTTCTACGGATAATTCCTGATCCGACAGAGTTTCTGTCGGTTGCTGGGATGCTGCGACAATTTGTGCTAACTGCAGTAGCACATCCGTAACGGAGGCCTGTGGAGCTGCAGTCTTACAATATTTAACCGCTGGAAGCTCCTAAGACGTTGACTCCTGCATACTTTATAATGCGAATGTCCGAAGTATGAAGGCCTCGTATCCTTGGAATTCCTGGTCGGCGAGATTGGTTGGATATCACTGATCACGTAACCAAGGTGCGGTCGTGTGCACTGCCGTGAGGATGAAGAAGTCAACAAAGCAGTCTCTCCGGACTGTCTATATCACGGAGCATCCCAAGTGGTGGATGTATGCCCCGACTGAGGAACATTCTGTACGACAACATCTGTACCCAGATGTTATCCCTCGCTCGCAGCCCGTGCGGAGCTGGACGAGCTAGGAACCGGACTAACAGGCTTTCTCCGTACCATCCTCGTATCCGTCGTCACTGGGTGTGCACGTGTTTTATAGTGCTCGCATCACCCAAACCTCTTCCTGGACCGCAACGGACTAACCCGGGTGCCGAGCCATTCGCCGAATGGTCGCTACACCAGGCGAGCTAGCGGACGCCAAAGCCGTCGATCGTACTTGGGACCTCTTAGGCAATTGACGTAGCTGCATGAGCACTCTTGCCACTAGCTCTTCATTTGACTGTGACGACGGAAGCACACTTTGAAGACATCACGGAAACATTACTCTGTTCTTGATCATCAAAGAGACCTGTAGAGCCACGATCTTATGTAAATAGCCGCTGGAAACTCCAGGGACATTCATTCCTGCATTTATATAATATGCGAACGTCCCACCTGGAAAGGCCTTGTGTCCTTGGCAAGCGGATGGAGTGACCTGGTTGACGTGGAATCCCTGGACAACGAAGCAGGAGATCCTGGAATGTTCCTTCCTGCCTTATATCATATATGAACGTCCTCCGGAATCTGTGGTCACAAAGCCAAGGTGCGGTCATGTGTGCTGACGTGAGGATGAGGAAGCCAATAGAACAGCCGCATCGGACTGTGTATGCAACGGAGCGTCCCGTGCAGGAGGAGTGGACGTATGCTCCGACTATCAAACGAACATACAACATCACAGCGCAGATGTTGATGTAAGAGAGAGGGGGGCCTCTCTCGCTTGTGGTCCGGATGGACCTGGACGAGCTAGGAACCGGACAAAAAGGCTTCCTCTGTACAATCCTCTGTTCCGTCGTCACTTGGTATGCACATGGTATGTTTATAGTGCTCGCAACACCCAAAATTCCTTCCTGGACCGCAACGGACGAACCCGAGCGCTGACCCATTCGGTAAATGGGGCGACACCGGGTGAGTTAGCGGACACTGACATCAACGCCGTCGTCCCTACTAGGGGTCTCTTAGGCAATTGCCGTATATTCATGAGCAATTTTGCCACTAGCTCTTCATTGTGACGACGGAAGCACACTCTTGGACGACATCACGGAAACATCACCCTGTTCTTGTTCCTCTGAAAAAGAGAGTGAAAAACTAGAGTGACCCGGCAGAGAGAGTGCCGCATGGTCCTCTCCCCACTAACAACCTACCGTGACACATGCCTCCGACGTTTGTCATCCCAATTAATACACATTGAACAAGGGTTAGTGCAAGTACGTTGACTATAATTAATACAGAAATCAGAGAAAGATTTCCTCCCATTACAATTGAACAATAAATTTTTCAAAGTGAAAAAGTAAACAGTCATAGTGCTCGCACCAAACCCTGAAAACAAAGATACATAATAAAATAATCCATTATAACATTGCGAAAAAATTATTCCAAAAGAAAAACATTTTTGAAAAAAAAATTTTTCCGAAGAGCCCAAGTTCCCAATGGGAACCCTGAGCCCAAATGGATCCCAAAAAAGCCTAAGTGTGGACAAAAATTTGAAATCATTTTGAAAAATTAATGTAACACTTACGAACAATATTAATGTATCTTACTATGAACTAAATTAAGCAGAAGACAAGTAATCAATGTCAGAAGTAACAGTTGTCAACATTAGCAAAAGTGTCAACAAACCGGAAACAAGACTCCAGGCACTGAAACAAACATGGCCCGAAATCAGTTACGAATTAAAACACTATCTGATGCAAAACAGAGGCTTCCAGAGAAGAAACTGCAGAACATCAGATGGTAGATGCAGACCAAAATGCCTAAACACCCCTAGGTCGTAACATGGGGAAAAAACAGAAAAGAGGCCCCAAGGGACCTGAGGGCGCTCACCTGACATGGTAGCCTAAATATCAACCCAGAGAATTGATTTCAACAAGTTGCATCTGCTCCTCCTAAGAAAAGCTTATACCAAATATCCAAAGATTCTGACCAGTGGATCTAAAAAATGAAAGTGTCAATGACACTGTAGCTCAACTTGACAAACTTGAACTTAGTAAGTTATAAATGAAATGGAAAAATTGAAGATCATTGGTACCAATGTCATTTTTTTTGCCAGTGGCAACATTTTTTGACAGAAACCGAAGAAAATCGATAGCTCCCATCTAGAGGCCTCCCCAAACAAGCATGCGAGGTTTCAAAGCAATCCGATCATAAATGTGCCCTGTAGGGTGTACAAAAGGGAAATATTGTGGTCTGACTAAACTAAGTTCTAAGAATGTTGGCTGCGGCAACATTTTTTGATGGAAATTGAAGAAAATCGATAGCTCCCATCTAGAGGTCACCCCAGACAAGCATGCCAGGTTTCAAAGCAATCCGATAATAAATGTACCCTGTAGGGTCTGCCAAAGGGAAATATTGAGTCTTCTGACTAAACTAAGTTCTAAGAACGTTGGCCGCGGCAACATTTTTTGACGGAAATTGAAGAAAATCGATAGCTCCCATCTAGAGGTCACCCCAAACAAGCATGCCAGGTTTCAAAGCAATCCGATCATAAATGTACCCTGTAGGGTGTGCCAAAGGGAAATATTGAGTCTTCTGACTAAACTAAGTTCTAAGAACGTTCATCGCGGCAACATTTTTTGACGGAAATTGAAGAAAATCGATAGCTCCCATCTAGAGGTCTCCCCAAACAAGCATACCAGGTTTCAAAGCAATCAAATCATAAATGTACCCTGTAGGGTGTGCCAAAGGGAAATATTGTGGTCTGATTAAACTGAGTTCTAAAAACGTTGGCCGCGGCAACATTTTTTGACAGAAAATGAAGAAAATCGATAGCTCCCATCTAGAGGTCACCCCCAAACAAGCATGCCAGGTTTCAAAGCAATCCAATCATAAATGTACCCTGTAGGGTGTGCCAAAGGGAAATATTGAGTCTTCTGACTAAACCTAGTTCTAAGAACGTTGGCCGCGGCAACATTTTTTGACAGAAATTGAAGAAAATCGATAGCTCCCATCTAGAGGTCTCCCCAAACAAGCATACCTGGTTTCAAAGCAATCTGATCATAAATGGGCCCTGTAGGGTGAGCCAAATGGAAATATTGAGGTCTGACTAAACTAAGTTCTACGAACGTTGGCCGTGGCAACATTTTTTGCCGGAAATTGAAGAAAATCGATAGCTCCTATCTAGAGGTCACCCTAAATAAGCATGCCAGGTTTCAAAGCAATCAAATCATAAATGTGCCCTGTAGGGTGTGCCAAAGGGAAATATTGTGGTTTGACTAAACTAAGTTCTAAGAACGTTGGGCGCGGCAACAATTTTTGACGGAAATTGAAGAAAATCGATAGCTCCCATCTAGAGGTCACCCTAAACAAGCATACCAAGTTTCAAAGTAATCTGATCATAAATGCGACCTGTGAGGTGTGCCAAAGGAAATTGTGGACGTACGTACATACGTACGTCGACGGACGAGAAGTGATGGCAATAGCTCAGCTTGACTTTGTCAAGTTGAGCTAAAAAGGAAGATTTTTAAAGAATATTCCTCATATTGAACTAAGTTATAATTCAGGGTCCCACAGGGACTTGGCTTTAACAAACTTGAATCTCACCTCCTAAGGATGCTGCACACCAAATATCAAAACATTCCGACTGCTGGATCTGAAGAAGATTTTTAAAGAAAATTCCTCATTTTGAACTCAGTTACAATTCAAGCTCCCACAGTGAGTCCAAATATGGACCTAGGGACTTGGCTTGAACAAACTTGAATCTCACCCCTGTAAGCATGCTGCATACCCAATATCAAAAGATTCTGCCTGCTGGATCTTGATAAGAAAATTTTCAAAGAAATTTGCCTGAAATGCACGAAGTTCGAATTCGAGCTTCTATAGTGAGCCCAAATATGAATCTAGGGAGCCGATTTGAACAAACTTGAATCAGATCCACACCTCAATGTTGCATACCAAATATCAAAAGATTCTGCCTGCTGGATCTGGAGAAGATTTTTTAAGAAATTTGCCTGAAATGCACCAAGTTTGAATTCGAGCTTCTATAGTGAGCCCAAATATAAATCCAGGGGGCCGATTTGAACAAACTTGAATCTGATCCACCCCACAATGTTGCATACCAAATATCAAAAGATTCTGCCTGCTGGATCTGGAGAAGATTTTTTAAGAAATTTGCCTGAAATGCACTAAGTTCGAATTCAGGCTTCTATAGTGAGCCCAAATATGAATCCAGGGGGCCGATTTGAACAAACTTGAATCAGATTCACCCCACAATGTTGCATACCAAATATCAAAAGATTCTGCCAGCTGGATCTGGAGAAGAAGATTTTTTAAGAAATTTGCCTGAAATGCACTAAGTTCGAATTCGAGCTTCTATACTGAGCCTAAATATAAACCCAGGGGGCCGATTTGAACAAACTTGAATCAGATCCACCCCACAATGTTGCATGCCAAATATCTAAAGATTCTGCCTACTGGATCTGGAGAAGAAGATTTTTTAAGAAATTTGCCTGAAATGCACTAAGTTCGAATTTGGGCTTCTATAGTGAGCCCAAATATGAATCCAGGGAGCCGATTTGAACAAACTTCAATCAGATCCACCCCACAATGTTGCATACCAAATATCAAAAGATTCTGCCTGCTGGATCTGGAGAAGAAGATTTTTTAAGAAATTTGCCTGAAATGCACTAAGTTCGAAATCGGGCTCCTATACTGAGCCCAAATATGAACCCAGGGGGCCGATTTGAACAAACTTGAATCAGATCCACCCTACAATGTTGCATACCAAATATCAAAAGATTCTGCCTGCTGGATCTGGAGAAGAAGATTTTTTAATCTTTTTCCCATTGCCTAGTGTTAAAAAGTGCTGACTCAGCACTTTTTCAAAGTCCTGAAAAAAGTACCTTGTGATCAAACCAATAGGGATTTTTTTAACCATTCTATTCTACTGGATAAAAGTAAGCTTTATACAAAATAAGAATTCTCTGTGCTGTGTAGTTTTGGAGATATGGGAGTTTTAAGGTTTTTCCTATTTTTAGCTCCCGAGGTTCCCACGGGGCAAAGAGAAATTTTTTTTTTGTATCAATCAACTACTTATGACCCATTATCATCTCATATCAAATTTGGTTCAAATCAACCTGACGGTTCTGAAAATAGAAATTTTAGGCGTGGCCAAAGTTTTTGCCCCTCCCATAACGAAGGCAAATAATGCCCGACAAACTTCTCTTGAACAAACTTGAGTCTACACCTCTAAAGGAAGCTGCATACTAAATATCAAGTCTCTGCTATTGCTGGTTCTTGAGAAGAAGATTTTTTAAGAATTGGAGAATTTTTGCCCCATCCCTCTGCTCAATATGAGCCGAAACCTAATTTGACAAAAAATAAAAATGCCCTTATATAACCCCTACTCACATGAAATTTCATTAATATGCGGCCAGTGGTTTGGGAGAAAAAGGCCCAAACACCACCTTCACGACGGACAACAAGTGATCAGAAAAGCTCAACCTGACTTTCAGTCAGGTGAGCTAATAATTCTGTTACCAAGCCAAAACTCCCAAGAAATTTTAGTAATAAACATTACAAAAATAATCATCTGGGTATCATCTGGAGGGATCCTACGAAGTTACAATGAAATCCCTTCATAAATATGACCTGTAGACTGTGCTCAAGGTTTTCAGGCTTTGGGCACCTGTAGCCATCACAGTTGACCAATCACGACCAAAGGGGAATGTCATCATCTAGGCATTGTATGGAGTCAACCTAACAAGTTACAAAGAAATCCTTCCATAAATACGACCTACAGACTATGCTAAAGGTTTTCTGGCTCAGGCAGCCATCAAGGCTGAATGACCACGACCCAAAGGGGACGTTCTCATCTAGACATTATTTGGAGTCATCCTACCACGTCCTAACAAGCTACAATGAAATCCCTTCATAAATATGACCTGTAGACTGTGCTAAAGGTTTTTGGGCTTCAGGCCCCTGTAGCCATCACAGTTGCCCAATCACGTCCAAAAGGGGGTGTTCTCATCTTGACATTATATAAAGTCAACCTACCAAGTTACAATGAAATCCCTCCATAAATATGACCTGTAGACTGTGCTAAAGGTTTTCAGGTTTTGGGCTCAGGCAGTCATCACGGTTGACAGATCGCGACCAAATGGGGAAGTTCTCATCTAGACATCATCCTACCAAATTACAATGAAATCCCTTCATATTAAATATGACCTGCAGACTGTGCTAAAAATTTTTGGGTTTCGGGCTTGGGCAGCCATCATGGTTGACAGATCATGACCAAAAGGGGACATTCTCATCTAGGCATTATACAGAGGCATCCTACCAAGTTACAATGAAATCCCTTCATAAATACGACATGTAGACTGTGCTAATGGTTTTTGAGTTTTGGGCTCGGGCAGCCATACGGTTGACTGATCGCGACCAAAAGGAGACGTTCTCATCTAGACATGACCCCAAACCTGCATATGAAATTTCGTGACTCACAGACAAGAACTTCGGGGTGTAGCCTGTGCTAAAGGAAAATGTGAACAGACTCACAGACTAACAGACTCGCAGACTAACAGACTTCTGCACGCGTGATGGCAATAGCTTATCTTGACTTTGTCAAGTTAAGCTAAAAATCACCATTCAAATTTTATTATTTTTTTACATTTTTGTCTTAAAAACATGATAAATATTAAGTAATTTGTATATTTTTTATACTCACCAATGGCCCAGACAAACTGGTGCTAACTCAAATTAATCAAGGGCCAAACACAAATTTTGCCCCCAATCCCCAAAATTTGCATGCAAAACCAAAAAAATTAAGTTCTAGATGGTCCTCCATACTTTGGAGATCTACGCAAGCGCAGTATCCAGGAAGGTACCGAAATTGGCGCCAACCATCATTCTTTCTACAGATGCCTGTTAAATGTTATAAACAGTGGGAAGGTATGAGTAGTGCCCACTCATGGGAGAGCCATACCAGTCTCGGCCATTGGTAAGTATAAAAAATATACAAATTACTTAAAATTTATCATATTTTTATACGACAACCAATGGCTCAGACTAGTTGAATCGTAAAAAGGCTGGAAGGCCTAGGACTTAAAGGAAAATCTAATCTCTCAATTACTTCAGTGAAGGATAGCTCCTACAGGAGAAGATGGGAATTATATATGTCTTTCTCTTTTACGAGAAAAGAGAAAGGTATAACACCAACAATGTAATTGAGTATTACATAATATATAATTCTTCATTTAATGCCAGAATAACCCGTTCTGCTAATTCGGTGAAGGAAAACCAATATATAAAGATATTCCAGAGAATGAGCTCATTATACTCATTTAAAAGTGTCTGAGGATTGTATATTAACGCTTGTTTGACACGTAACATATACAAATGCTTCACAGTGAGCTACACTTTAAAAACAGTACATAAATGAGACATAGTTATTGCTACCATCCCAGCACCGACGCAGGACTACTGTCAATGGAGGAGGTATTCCCTTGCTTTTCACTACAAAGCCAGATAATCATAGGGGAAAAAAACATCCCTCTCCCCCCCCCCCCCTCCCCTTGTTCTAAGGTAATATTCCACAGAACGAAGAGGGCAGAGGAACAGCGTCAGTGCTGGAGCAGACTGCCTAAAGACCTTATAGATGTAACATTAGTGGACGACATTCTGAGCAACAGAAAGAGGACCCAAAGATCTAAAGTCATCAGAGATGGACTCTAAATTTCTCATGTAAAACTTGGTAAATGAAGAGGGCTGTGTCCAGTAAGCAGCCTTCATGAGATCAGAAATGGCTATACTGTTAGAATAAGCCCAAGAAGTGGACAGTGCTCTAACCTTGTGCACTGAAATCTTATTGACAGAACGTTGATCCGAAGAAAGATTTTCGTAGGCAATGCGTATTGCCAACTGAATCCATCTAGCGACAGAATGAACAGAAATATTTTTTCTGTGAGGAATCAAAGAAAGAAACGTTTTCTTCCCTTTCTAATACAATCTGATTTGACGTTTATAAATGAGCATTGCTCTGACTGGACACAGCAAAGGGCTACAGTTATTCAAGGACGGTAAGGCCTTAATGACAATAGGCTCTGGCCACTTATCTGGAATCTGATTCTTAGCCAAAAATCCCACTTCCGTAGTGAGGGTAATGGTATTTACCCACGCTACGGTAATGAGATTCATCAACAGATAATGCATGAAGGTCACAGACTCTTCTAGCAGATGCAAAGGCTAAGAGACACGCCATTTTATAGGTCAAGAATTTGAACTCTACGACGTCTAACAGCTCAAAAAGAGCTTCTTTGAGCTTCAACAGAACCCAAGCCAAATTCCACTTAGGAATTAATCTGAGGGTTCTAGTTCTATTAACAGAGAAATTTCTAACTAGCTTGGATAAAGAGGTATCTGATCCAATAGCCAAGTTATGATGAGCATAAATATCTGATAACATAGACCTATAGCCCTTAATAGTGATGGGCTGCAGTTTGAGATCGTCAAACAAGTAGACTAGGAAATTGGCAATATGTGGTATGGATGGATCGTATATGTCTATCAACTGATCCCCACACCAAAAGAAGAAAACCCTCCACTTCGCTGCATAATTCAAAGAAGAGGAGGCCCTTCTACAGTTAGAAATTGCATCCACTGCTCGTCATGTAAAATGTTTTCCGTGCAAGAAGGACCGCACAACTGAAATATGTGAAGGTTGAGACCTTCCAGGTTGTCATGCAGTGCGCGGGACTTCCCCTGATAAAGAAGATCCTCTCGTGGAGGAAGTTCCCGGGGAATTCCCATAACAGACACCTGAGAAGATTGATCCAAGGTTTCTGTGACGACAGAGGTGCTACTAGCAGGATTTTGCAATGAGACTGTTTGATCTTTAACATAATCTGCTGAATTAACAGAGCTGGAGGATATGCATATCCTATCATCCTGTCCCACGTAATCGACAGAGCGTCTACTGTGTACGCTCGATGATCTGGGCATGGCGATACGAACATTGGTAACTGATTGTTTTGGTGAGTCGCAATAAGATCTATCTTGGGACGATCCATGAGTAGCAAATTTGCCTGAATATTCGCTTGTTGAGAGCCCACTCCGATGGCAACAGGCGACCTTCCCGAGAGAGCGAGTCTGCTAATACGTTCAGACGACCCAGTATATGATGGACTGAGAGATGAACGTGATGACGAACGAATAGGAGAATCCTCTCCATTAATCCGCATAATGGAATCGAGGGAGTGCCGCCTTGGTTCCTGAGGGAAGCAACTAGTGTCGTATTGTCCGACAGAATTTGAACATGGACGTTTGCTATTAGGCAAATCTAATGTTGTAGTGCTAGCCATATAGACACCATCTCTTTGATGTTTATGTGCTTCTCTACTTCAAGTCTGCGGGACTTAGGGTTGTGCCCCAGCCCATCTGACTCGCATCCGTCATAATTGTGAAAGCTGGATCCGGCAGTTGAAGCAGAACTCCTTGAGTTAACCACTGAAGATCTGCCCAATTCTGAACCTTTTGTTTTACTAAGTCTGTTAAAACAATACTGGTTTCAAGCGAATGCATCTTCACACTCCAGTTCTGAGTAAAGAATATCTGGAGGGGACGCGTGCGCAGGCGGCCCATCAGAATAAGATCTGCAGCCGCTCAGCACAGCCCCATCAGTCGCATGAACTCCCTCACTGTTATTGTGTCTGAGTTTTGACAAAAGTGAGCATAACAACTGACTAATTTCACTCTTGGTAACGGCAGACGAACCAGATTGTAGTGAGTCTCGAAGCCCATTCCCAAGTGAGTGAACGACTTGACGGAGCTAGATCCGACTTTTTCTCATTTACTATGAAACCGAGATGCCAGAGCAATTGTAGCAGACTCTGAACATCGTTCAGAAGAATAATTCTGTTGCCGTATCTCTGAAGAATGTCATCCAAGTAAGCCGACGTTACCGCAGATGAATGAGCTTGGAAGTGTGACATTACAGAGTTCATTATTTGAGTGAAAGCCCAAGGAGCCAGGTTCAGAGCGAAACAAATTGCTCTGAACTGATAAACCCTTCCTTGCACAGTGAACCGCATGTACTTTCTGGATGCCGGATGTACCAGGACATGAAAGTAAGCGTCCTTTAGATCTATGCTTGCAGCAGAGTAGTTCACTCGAATGCTCACTCTTATCGACCAAATAGTTTCCATATAGAACTTTGGAGCCACGTTTAACTTGGTTATCCAGCTCAAGTCTATTACCAGTTGGAATGAGCAGTCTGGCTTCGGTACGAGGAACAGGCGACTGTAAAAGCCTTTAGAATTTTGATTCTCGACAACCGACTCTCTTTTGAAAGAATCTGCCGGAAGATTTGTCCAACGCAGACATCTTGTTAGTGGAGGTTTTGCTCGGAATTATAGCTGTGGGCCTTCTCAGACTACACTTCTCACCCACTGATCTTAGGTGACTGCTATCCAGTTTCTCGCAAAGTTTGATAACCTTCCACCAACTGGCAAGCAATAGAGGTCTTGACATCACCTGTACGACTTGCAAGGCTTACAGGAGGAGAAACTATGCCCTCCCCGCGAAGATCCTCGTCCCGTCGGCTTAGGGGCGTCTGACCGATAATACTGATCAGACTTACGCCTCTTTCCCGAGTCGCAGTAGTGATGACCTCCGGAGTAATTGTATGAGGGTTTCTTGAACCCTTGCGAGGAGTTCCCTTTTGATGATTTTGATTTAGAACGTCCTCGCTTACCCCGGTCTGCTGAAGCATGTTGTTGAGATGCCGACTTCAAAAGCTGAGCACTGGAAGCTTTCTTAGGAGCCTGTTCATTGACTAATGAAAGCTTGTAGTCAAACAGAGTATGACTGGAGACCGGAGCGACATGCCTTATCGACATGACAACTTAATATTTCCAGTTTACATTGTATCAATTCAGTTAAATTTGAAAAAATTCTTCAAACCACGTTTTTTAGTAGAATTACATACCTTCGAAGTAAATGAGGGATAAAGCAATGACACCTGAATTTCACAGGGGGAATTGCCAATTTTCAGTAAAAATAGAGGAATTCTTGAGCACTTTAAAAAAGATAAGGATTTCACAGGAAATGTTAAAAAATTTATAGTAATTTATATATTTTTTATACTTACCAATGACCCAGACATAGCTGGTGCTAACTCTTAAAATACTAGGGCCAAACACAAATTTTGCCCCCACAATCCACAAAATTTGCATCTAAAACCAAAAGAAATCATGTCCTGAAGGTCCTCCATTCTTTGCCCTTACTGCGCATGGGCAGTGTCAAAGACGTCCCGAAATTGACGCCAATTATCATTCTTACAAGCAGTGCCTGGTCAGCGCTATGTACTCAGCGGGGAGGTATGAGTTCCCAACTCCTGGGAGGGCCATCCCCGTCTGGGTCATTGGTAAGTATAAAAAATATATAAATTACTATAAATTTTTTAACATTTTTATACTGTACCAATGACCCAGACATAGCTGAATAGTAAAAAGGCTGGAGGGCCTAGGACATAGAGGAAAATCGAATAAGCTCAACTATATAAAATAGAGTCAACCCCTCAAGGAGAAAAGGAGTATTAGGCTTTACATGTATCTTTCTTATTTTAAGATAAATTAGAAAGATACAATACCCTTCATAATTGAGCACAATAACATTCATGTTCTCTATTAACATCCAGTATAACCCTTTATACTAATTATTTTTAAAGTAAGCCAATAAATCAAGTTAGTCCAGAGAATTGAGACTCTTTATATTCTTTTAAAAGTGTCCGAGGATTGTATATTAACGCCCGTTTGACACTTGACATATACAAATGCTTCACACCGAGCTACACTTTAAAAATATGGCATGAATGAATTTTTAACATTAATATTACACTTTAAAACCATCCCGGAAACAACTCAGAATTACTGACTCCGGAGGAGGAATCCCCTTGCTTTTCACGATAAAGCAGGTGACCTAAGGGAACACCCTACCCCCCCCCCCTTCCCCTTGCCCTGGGTCAAATAGCCCAGAGAGAAGAGGGCAGCAGGACGGAGTCACTGCCGGAACAGAAAGCCTGCATAACTATAGTTGCAACTGTTTAGTGGACGACATTCTGAGCAACAGATAACGGACCTAAACAATGCAGGTCTCCAGAAATGGACTCAATATTTCTGAGATAAAAATTTGTGAATGTGGATGGCTGAGACCAATAAGCAGCCTTCATTAAATCTGTAATAGCAACACTATTTGCGTAAGCCCAAGATGTAGAAAGAGCTCTTACTTCATGAGCCGAGATCTTAAGCACAGACTGCTGAGTAGAAGATAAATTTTCATAAGCAGTACGGATAGTTAATTGAATCCATTTAGCAATAGAATGGACCGAAATGCCCTTTCTATTAGGCATCAGAGACAGAAAGAAGCGTTTTCGTCCCTTTCTGATAAACTGAGATCTTTGTTTATAAATACGTAAAGCTCTAACAGGACAGAGTAAAGGCCTACGCCCGACTGAAGACGGCAGAGCCTTAATAACAATAGGTTCCGGATATTTATTAGGAACCTGATTCTTAGCTAAAAATCCAACATTAGTAATGAAGGTGATAGTGTTCCCGACACTACGATAGTGAGAATCGTCCACCGATAGTGCATGAAGCTCACTGACTCTTCTAGCAGAAGAGAAAGCTAAGAGAAAAGCTGTCTTATAAGACAAGAATTTGAAATCTACTGTCCCAAGAGGCTCAAATGGCTTTTCCTTCAGTTTAAGAAGAACCCAAGCTAAATTCCACTTAGGAATTAATCTAAGAGTTCTGGGTCTATTTATCGAGAAGTTTCTAACTAACTTAGATAAAGAGATATTAGATCCAATTTGTAAACTATCGTGGTGTGCATAGGTATCAGATAACATAGACCTATAACCCTTAATAGTAACAGGCTGCAGTTTGATCTCGTCAAACAAGTATACTAGAAAGTTTGCAATGTCTGGTATGGAGGGATCAAAAATATCAACAGAATGATCCCTACACCAACGACGAAAAACCTTCCACTTAGCCGCATAGTTTAGCGAAGAGGAGGTCCTCCTCCAGTTAGAAATCGCGTCCACTGCTCGTCCTGTAAAGTGCTTGCCATGCAAGAAGGACCGCACAACAGAAAAACGTGAAGGTTGAGACCTTGCGGGTTGTGATGAAGTTGACGCGGTTTCCCCTGCGAAAGAAGATCCTCCCGTGGAGGAAGCTTTCACGGTAGGTCCCACAGCAGACACCTGAGTAGATTTATCCACGGTCTCTGTGGCGACAGAGATGCTACCAACAGAATCTTGCATTGAGATTGTTTTATCTTTAGCAATAAGTGCTGAATTAACGGCGCTGGAGGATACGCATATCCTATCATTCCGTCCCATGAGATCGATAGAGCGTCTACTGCAAACGCTCTTGGATCCGGACATGGTGACACATACGTCTGCAACTGATTGTTGAGATGTGTCGCAAATAAGTCTATCATTGGTAGCAAATCTGACTGAATACCTGTTTGTTGAGAGTCCACTCCGACGGCAACAAGCGACTCTTCCGTGAAAGGGAGTCTGCTAGTACATTCAGACGACCCGGTATATGACGGACCAAAAGTAGAACTTGATGTTCTAGAGCAAACAGAAGGATTCTTTCTGTTAAATTGAATAACGGAACGGAATGAGTGCCTCCCTGGTTCCGGATATACGCCACTACTGTCGTATTGTCGGACAGGATTTGGACATGAGCTTTCTGAATAATGTCCATCCAATGACGTAACGCAAGCCAAATTGACATCATTTCCTTGATGTTTATGTGCTTGCTTAGAAACTGTGGATCCCAAAGACCCTGGCACCTCGAATCCGTTGGGATCAATGATGCACCCCAACCTGTTTGACTGGCATCCGTCATAATCGTAAAACTCGGATCCGGCAACTGCAGCGGAACTCCCTAAGTCAACCACTGAATGTTTGCCCAAGTCTGAATCTCTTGTTTCACTTGATCTGACAAGAGAACATCTATGTCGAGCGAATGAATCTTCACACTCCAATTCTGAGTCAAGAAGATTTGGAGAGGACGAGTTCGTAACCACCCCATCGGAATGAGATCCACAGTGGCTCCGCACAGACCTATCAGTCTCATGAACTCCCTCGCTGTGACTTTGTCTGCATGAAGACAATAGCGAGCGTAACAACTGACTAATTTCGCTCTGGTTAACGGCAGACGAACGAGATTGTTGTGCGTCTCGAAGCTCATTCCCAGATGAGTGAATGACTTGGACGGCACTAGATCCGACTTCTCCTCGTTTATAACAAAACCGAGACGTCAGAGCAATAGAAGCAGATTCTGCACATCGTTCTGAAGCGTTAACTCGTTGCCGTACCTCTGAAGAATGTCGTCCAGGTAGGCCGACGTTACTGCAGACGAATGAGCTCGGAAATACATCATTACCGAGTTCATTACCCGAGTGAAAGCCCAGGGTGCTAGGTTCAATCCGAAGCACATCGCCCGGAATTGATATACCACTCCTAGGACTGCGAAGCGTAGATACTTTCTGAATGTCGGATGTACCATGACGTGAAAGTATGCATCTTTGATATCTATGCTTGTAGCATAATCGTTCACCCGAATACTCGCTCTGACCGATCGAATCGTCTCCATATAGAACTTCGGAGCGACGATCAGCTTGTTTATCCAGCTCAAATCTATGACTGGACGGAACGAGCCGTCTGGTTTCGGAACCAGAAATAGATGGCTGTAGAATCCCGGTGTTTCCTGGTCTTCTACGACCTCTACCGCGTTCTTCATTAAAAGAGACTGAACCTCCGATAACAGAGAGTCTCTTTTCTGCGGATTTGACGGAAGTTGAGTCCATTTTGGACTTCGAGTTAATGGAGGCTTTCGTTTGAAGGATATTCTTAGACCTTCCGAAATCACCCCTCTCACCCAAGGGTCGTCCGTAATCCACGCCCACTCTTCTGAAAAACTCGACAACCTTCTGCCAACCGGAACACGATAGAGGTTGAAACCATCACCTCCTGGACCTGCGAGGCCTGCGGGAGGAGAAACCACGTCCTCCACGACCCGCACCTCGTCCCGTCGACCTCAGGGCATCCGACCGGTTGTCCCTGCCTGAAGGACGTCCCGCTCGTGAGTCGCTGCCTTGACGGTCTCTAAAATAAGACCAAGAGGACGCACCGGAACCTCTATACGAACCTCTCTTGGGCGTATTAGTCCCAGAAGTGCCTTTCTTACTCTTATCTGCCGTATCCGACTTTTTGGAAGCGGATTGAAACAGCAGAGAATCCGAAGCTTTCTTAGTAATTTTATCGAAGATTGCTGAAAGCTTGCCGTCAAAGAGAAGCTCTCCGGAGACCGAAGCGACTCTGAGAGAGTTCTTCACCTTACTATCCACGCGTGTTGATGTAGCTAGGGCTGCGTCACGTCTAACCAACTCCAGGGCGGAGTTATACGTGGAATAAGCTACTGCCCTTGAAAGAAGTCTTAAAGAGGATTGTATATCCTGGAATTCTTTCCCTTGAAGACGCAGTGATAACGCCTTTGTAAGATGGTCTGCGTAAGATAAAGCATCTAAACTGGCTCTGTTAGACTTAATTGTCGTATCCAACACCGCGGTTGGAATGGACATAGACGACGGTAATGACAATTCTAAGTCTTCCGCCTCGTCGTCAAGACGCAGAGAAACTCTCGGAATACCCTGTTCTGCCGTATCGAATTTATTCCTTGAATTAATGAAAGGCAGGTTAAGAGCATTGGTGGACAAGAAACCAGCTTTGCCTGTTTTGGAAGCAAGCTTGAAGATAGCGCCGTTCAATAATTCAAATGTTCTTGTGACATTATTGGACTGAGACGGAAACTCAGGGACGATGTCTCTGAACCGCTCGAAGAATTCAGTGTCCAATGACGCTATCAGTCTCTTATCCGGTATCGCAGCAGTCTGGCCCGACGGAACAACTTGAGGAAGGAAGTGCCGGATGAAATCCACGGCAGCTTTATGTTGTTCCGAAAGGGATAGCTCCAAGTCCTCAGTATCCCTTTCGCCATCCGGTCGGACCTCATGATGCTCCCGGTCATCCGCACCCGATGCTTCGGCGGAGCGTACCGACCCAGCGCCGTCGGATAATTCCCGATCCGACAACGATTCTGTCGTTTGCTAGGATGCTGCGATAATTTGTGCTATCTGAGCTAGCACGTCCGTCATCGAGGCCTGCGGAGTAGCGGTCTTTCGCTGCTTAGCCGCCGGGAGCTCCGCATCAACTGACTCCCACATACTTTTCCTATGCGAATGTCCGGAGACTACCGGCCTCGTGTCCCTGGCTACCGGATGGCGTGACCTGGTCGCCGATGAATCCCTGATCGGCGAAGCTGGCAGAATATCCGCGGTCACGTAGCCAAGGTGCGGTCGTGTGCGCTGCTGAGAGGCTGAGGAAGCCTGAGCAGTCTCAGCGGACTGCCTATACAACGGAGCGTCCTGAGCGGCGAACGTGTGCTCCGTTTGCGAAACATTTTGTACCACATCTGGTCCCAGATGTTGTTGTACGAGAGAGGGGCCTCCCTCACTCGCGGCCCGGCTGGACCTGGACGAGCTAGGAACCGGACTAGAAGGCTTCCTCCGATCTCTCCTTTTATCCGCCATCACTGGGTGTGCACCTTGTATGTTTATAGTGCTCGCATCACCCAACACTCCTTCCTGGACTGCAACGGACGAACCCGGCTGCTGAACCATTCGGTGAATGGACGCTACACCGGGCGAGCTAGCGGACGACAGCGCCGTCGATCCTACTAGGGACCTCTTAGGCAACTGTCGTATCTCCATGAGCACTTTTGCCGCTAGCTCTTCATTAGATTGTGACGACGGAAGCGCACTTTTGGAAGATAACATGGAAACATCACCCTGTTCTTGTTCCTCTGAAATAGAAACTGATAGACTAGAGTGACCCTGCGGAGAAAGGACCGGCATAGCCCTTTCCCCGCTAACAACATACCGTGAATCTCGTTTCCAATGTTTGTCATCCCAATATTCACATACTGAACAGGAGTTAGTGGGAGTACACTGACTACAATTAATACAATGATCATGAAAGTCAGAGGAAGATTTCCTCTTATTACAATTTGAACAATATCCTTTCATTGTGAAAAGACAACAAAAAGTCCTAGTACTCGCACAAACCCCTGAAAACAAAGATACATAATAACATGATCCATTAACATTGAAAAAACAATTGAAATCAAAAATAATTTTTGAAAAATATTTTTTCAGCGAAGCCCAAGTTTCTGAAAAGTAACGTTGAGCCCCAATGGATCCCAAGGATAAGTGTGGACAAAAATTTTAAAATTATTTTAAATAATTAATGCAACACTTACGGATAATAATAATGTATCTTGTAATGAGATAAACTACTACAAAGGCAAAAAGCCCCCCTCAAAAGAGACTGTTGCCAATGTAAACAAGAAGTGTATAAACACTAGAAAACATGACTCCAGGCACTGACAATCCTGGCCCGAAATCAGTTATCAAAATACACACTATCTGATGCAAAACAAGAGAGTTCCAGGAAAGAATCTTGCAGAACATCAGATGGTAGATGCAGAACACAACGTCTAAACACCCATGGGTGAGAACGTAAACATGGGGAAAATAACAGAATTCATTCTGTTACCAAGCTAATTCTCCAAAGAAATTTTAGTAGTAATCTTACTCAAAAATATGCCAAAAGCATGGGAGAATAGCAAGGGGGTACTTACAGGACAAGGGGAGAGGAAACACTGAATAAGCAGTGCAACTTCATAGCAAGAATGACAACAACAGGCCCATGCCTCGAAAATAGGCAACTTAACATAATTTCATTACAAAATTTTAAGTTACAGCCCTGAATATTTTCTGTCACTCCTTTTTTCTCTCCTCCTTCTATATCCTCCTTAGAATCACCATTTCTCCAATATTTATGTGTCTGGCATCATTTAAACTGAGATTTACAAGCACAAAGATCAGTGAGATGTTAACTGATGAAGGGCCAAACAAAGAATGATAATTGGCGCCAATTTTGGGACGTCCTTGACACTGCGCATGCGCAGTAAGGGCAAAGTATGGAGGACCTTTAGGACATGATTTCTTTTGGTTTTAGATGCAAATTTTGGGGATTGGGGGGGCAAAATTTGTGTTTGGCCCTAGTATTTTAAGAGTTAGCACCAGCTATGTCTGGGTCATTGGTACAGTATAAAAATATGGGTCTGTTTGAAGGCTTGAATATGCAGGTAAGTTAGCCAATAAGTATCAACTTAATACTGATTGTGGAAAATGGAAGAATGCTTGGAAAAATTGTAATCCACAGGGATATTCTATCCTGTAGACTTCAACTAAAAGACATTTACTCACTTTGCAGACTGTGAAGTAACAGGAATCTGTTGCTGCAATAGAACTTGCTGTGACTGTTTCATCATCATTTGCATTGCAATTTGCTGTTGCTGCAACAGTGGAAGTGACTTGAAACCATCTTGTCCCTGAAGCTGCTGTAACACCTGCTGCATCTGTTGCTGCATTTGCATTTGCCTGGAAGTATTTGACGTATTTAACACACTTTACCATTAACCCCCTTACACAGATGATGAAATAATAAAAGTATAACCTGCTAATTTTTCCTAAGAATTTAACCAATTCAATCTTGTGTGACAGTGCTCCATGAGCTCTGTCACACAAGATTGAATTGGTTAAATACCCAGTTACAATCTGCTGATACGGAGGAACTGAGCTCTGCCAAAGAAGACTGAACTGGTTAAAATCATAGTTTCATAAAAGAAAACTAGACTGAAGCATGCCCCCGCACAGAACATGGACACAGGTTGAGCAAACAGTGATTTGTTACTCATACATGAGCTTTGTCTGTAAGACACATATGATGCCCCCACAAAGTCTATCACACACAATCCATGTACCATACAGGTGAAATTCTACAAAAAATTGACCAAATTCAACAACATATAATTTTGTGAAATATTCAAGCGAATCAAAATCCTTTTAATATGCACACCTCTGGTATATTTACAAACATCCTGTGAAGTAAAAAAGTCCTACCTTGAAAACTGTGAGAGGAGTTAGCCCAACAACGTACCCCAGATGCTGATGGATGGACAGACAGTGCAAGGATGGACAGCAGACAGTGGATGGATGGATGGACAGACAGAGGTAAAACAATATGCCCCCCCAACTATTCAACGCGGGGGCATAAAAATTGCAGCTTGAAATTCAGTGTTTTGACATCAATGTGTCAAGGGTTAAAAATGTGACTTCGATGATCTCAGAGGACTCTAACACAGGTTCTTTAACATGTAGTCATGCAGTCTTCCTGACAGATGAAAATGTATGCCAACTGTGGTTTCTAGTAAACTCTTGGCTGAAGGTAAAGGCAGCCAAGACCTGAATAGAAATCAGTACAATGTCAAGAGATTGCCCATCTGCAAGGTAGAAAAAACAAGAGGCCCCAAGGGGCCTCAATCGCTCACCTGACAAAGTGGTTCAAAGAAGTATTTTGAGTCATTTTGAGTCACATTCAGTTAGTATTGGTTCAACATTACAGAGGAATGAAGCCATGAAATTATTCATAACTCTGGTGTCCATGTCAGATGCTTATTATCCAGGGCATTTAATTAACCCTATATGAATTGCTGAGGTATTTGCCGACCTAAAACCCATTTCCGTAGGTAATAAATTTGCCAAGGTATTTTCATGAATGTTGCGATTTTTAAGCACAGGTTCAAATTTTTTCCTGTAGGAACACCGAGATTTGAAGTAAATCAACTGAACTTACTGAAAAGCCATCTCATGATCTGTTCAGCTGACAGGCTACTGTGGTGTGCCTTAATTGCTCACCTGACAAGTTGTTCAAAGAAGTATTTTGGATCACATTCAGCCAATCATGGCCCATCAACACTTCAGAGGAATGAAGTCATGAAATTATTATAGGGGTCGTTTTTTTTTTTTACATAAATTCACTCTAATTCCTTCAACATCCATTTTGTAGCAATTTTTTTCCTCTGCCTAACTGATCCCCGGGGGTGGGGAGCGGGGTTGATTGTCATAGGGGTATTATTTTTTTTTGGAGGGGGGGGGGGGGGGTGTGTGTGTGTGCATAAAATCACTCTAAATTTTTCAAGGAAGGGAGGGGAGGACACAGGGTAAAAACATTTTCGCATAAAACCACTCTTATTTCATCTAAGAACTTGATTTTCAAAAAGAATTGAAAAAAAAATTTCCCATTGGAAGCCCAAATATAAACCCAGGGATGCAATTCGAACACCCCCCCCCTCCCCATTGGAAGCCCAAATATAAACCCAGGGATGCAATTCGAACCCCCCCCCCCCCCCCCCCCCCCCTCAAGAAGATTTTGAAAGAAATTCCTACATATTGCATTTTTTTCTGCTAAATTGACCCTCGGGGGTGGGGCGGCTATAATTGTTTTTTTCTCCCCTGCCCCCCCCCCCCCCCCCCCATCTCAAAATTGAACAACATGCATAAAAAATCCAAAAATAAATTCTGAATTTTGGTCCGAAATTTTCAAGTCTGAACTGGACCCAAAATTTTCAGGCTAAAATTTTGTTTTTTACATCTCAAAATAGAACAAAACGCCTAAAAATCTATAAATTTTTTTTTACAATTTTGGTCCAAAATATCTAAGTCTGAATCAGACCTGAAATTTTCAACCCAGGGACCCGAATTGAACAAAGTTGAAATTGACACTCCCCCCCCCCCCCCCCCCCCCCCCCCCCCTCCCTCCCCACCAGATGCTGTATACCAAATATGAAAGCATTCAGATGGTGGATCTGAAGATTTTCAATGAAATTTCATCATATTGCACTAAGTTAAAATTCACACATTTTCTTTCCTCCGCTTAATTGACCACCGGGGATGGGGAGTGGGGTTGGTGGTTATAGGGTATATTATTTTTTGGGGGTTGCATAAAATCACTCAAAAGCTTTCAAAATATATTTTGCAGCCAAACATTTTGTTACGTCTAACCCCCATCCTCCCAAACAATCGAAAAAAAAATTTCCCATTGGAAGCCCAAATATAAACCCAGAGACACAATTCGAACAAACTTGAATCTGACCTCCCCAGAGATATTGTATACCAAATATCAAAAGATTCTAACTGATGGTTCAAGAGAAGAAATTCCTTCATATTGCATTTTTTTCTCTCCGAACCAACCCCAAAATTCTCAGGCTAAAAATTTTTTTTTTTTTCATCCCAAAATTTAACACCAGAGTGATGTCATGCATGCAGCCCGACTGTCCCAGGAATGGCAATGCTTAGATGCAAAATAGTCGGAGCCATTTTTTGTTAACAGTTTACCTAACGAATCTGCCATATCTGCACTCGTGATATACAAAATTTGCTATTTAAATTTTATTTTTTCATTTCTCTACTTCAAAACATACCCCATGACCTATTAATGGAACAAACTTGATGAGCTTGTTCCAATAAGGAGTAATAAGCCATGGTTAGAAGTAAATAAATGAAAGTGTCAATGACACTGTAGCTTAACTTGTGTGATGTGTTTGATGAAAAGGATAATGTTCAATGTTTATGAAAGGATTATGAAATAAGACAAGAATTGTGATAATTGGGAATATGTTCATTTCTGTTCCCTGTATGCTATGTTTATGATAAAAATAATATGAGGTGTACACTGTACTAAAGAGCTGAGGTGTGGGTTAATATGATCTCACAGTTAATGTATGTGGCCCTCACAGTTAATGTATGTCAACAAAAGTTACCAAGTTACAGTGAAATTATTCCAAAACAAGTCATCCTATCAAGTAACATTAAAATCCCTTCATAAATATGGCCTGTGCTGTGCTAAAGGTATTCAGGCTTCGAGCCCCTGTTGCCGTCACAGTTGCCTAAAAGGGGACGTTCTCATGTAGACATTATATGAAGTCATCCTACCAAGTTACAATGAAATCCCTTCATAAATATGACCTGTAGACTGTGCTAAAGGTTTTCGGGCTCCGGGCATCTTTAGCCGTCAAAGTTGCCCAATCATGTCCAAAAGGGGACGTTCTCATCTAGACATTATATGAAGTCAACTTACCAAATTACAATGAAATCCCTTCATAAATATGACCTGTAGACTGTGCTTAAGGTTTTCGAGCTTCGAGCAGCCATCATGGTTGAATGATCGCAACCAAAGGGGACAATCTCATCTGAGCATCATCTGGAGTGATCCTACGAAGTTACAATGAAATCCCTTCATAAATATGACCTGTAGACTGTGCTTACGGTTTTCGGGCTTCAGGCACTTGTAGCCATCACAGCTGACCAATCACGACCAAAAGGGGATGCCATCATCTAGGCATTATATGGAGTCAACCTAATAGGTTACAATGAAATCCTTCCATAAATATGACCTTTTACCTATGCTAAAGATTTTTTGGCTCCGGCACCCATCAAGGCTGAATGATCGCGATCAAAATGGGACGTTCTCATCTAGACATTATTTGGAGTCATCCTACCAAGTTACAATGAAATCCCCTCATAAATATGACCTGTAGACTGTGCTAAAGGTTTTCGGGCTTCGGGCACCTTTAGCCGTTACAGTTGCCCAATCATGTCCAAAAGGAGACGTTCTCATGTAGACATTATATGAAGTTAACCTACCAAGTTACAATGAAATCCTTTCATAAATATGACCTGTAGACTGTGCTAAAGGTTTTTCGGGCTTCAGACTCGGACAGCCATCATGGCTGAATGATCGCAACCATAGGGGACAATCTCATCTGGGCATAATCTGGAGTGATCCTAAGAAGTTACAATGAAATCCCTTCATAAACATAACCTGTAGACTGTGCTCAAGGTTTTCGGGCTTCAGGCACTGAGCCATCACAACTGACCAATCACGACCAAAAGGGGATGTCATCATCTAGGCATTATATGGAGTCAACCTAACAGGTTACAATGAAATCCTTCCATAAATATGACCTTTTGCCTATGCTCAAGGTTTTTGGGCTCGGGCATCCATCACGGCTGCATGATCGCGATCAAAATGGGACGTTCTCATCTAGACATTATTTGGAGTGATCCTACCAAGTTACAATGAAATCCCTTCATAAATTTGACCTCTAGACTGTGCTAAATGTTTTCGGGCTTTGGGCCCCTGTAGCCGTCACAGCTGCCCAATCACGTCCAAAAGGGGACTCTCTCATCTAGACATTGCATAAAGTCAACCCACCAAGTTACAATGAAATTCCTCAATAAATATAACCTGTAGACTGTGCTAAAGGTTTTTGGGTTTGGGGCTCGGGCAGTCGTCACGGTTGGCGGATCATGCCCAAATGGAGAAATTCTCATCTAGACATCATAAGGAGTCATCCTACCAAGTTACAATGAAATCCCTCCACATTAAACATGACCTGCAGACTGTGCTAAAAGTTTTTGGGTTTCGAGCTGGGGCAGCCATCACGGTTGATAGATCATGCCCAAAAAGGGACGTTCTCATCTAGGAATTATACAGAGGCATCCTACCAAGTTACAATGAAATCCCTTCATAAATACGACCTGTAGACTGTGCTGATGGTTTTTGGGTTTTGGGCTCGGGCAGCCATACCGGTTGGCCGATTGCGACCAAAAGGGGACGTTCTCATCTAGACATGACCCCATGTATGTGAGTTTAAAAAAAGGTTCCGCGTGTAGTGACTGTAAATAGTTCAAAATGCATATTCGAGGAAAGAAAAAAAAATGCCTAATTTGGGGGGGGGGGGGGGGATAATTTCTGTCTGGATTTTTAACCACGAACAAAAAAAGCATTTTTGACAAAAGGAAAAAAAAGGTTCTGCATGTAGTGACTGTAAATAGTTCAACATGCATATTGGAGAAAAGTAGGAAAAAAAGCCTAATTGGGGGTGGGGTGGGGGTAGGGGGTGGTGGTGTTTGTTTGGGTTTTTAACCACAAACTTGGAGTCACCCTACAAAGCTACAATGAAATCTCTTCATAATTATGGCTTGTGGAATATTCTCAAGGTTTTCGGGCTTCGGGCCTCTGTTGCCGTCACAGTTGCCCAAAAGGGGAAATTCTCATCTAGACATTATATGAAGTCAACCTATCACGTTACAATGAAATCCCTCCATAAATATGACCTGTAGACTGTGCTAAAGGTATTCGGGCTTTGAGCCCCTGTTGCCGTCACAGTTGCCCAAAAGGGGACGTTCTCATGTAGACATTATATGAAGTCAACCTATCAAGTTACAATGAAATCCCTCCATAAATATGACGTGTAGACTGTGCCAAAGGTTTTCGGGCTTTGGGCTCGGGCTGCCATCATGGTTGAATGATCAAAATCAAAAGGGGACATTCTCATCTGGGCATCATGTGGATTGATCCTACAAAGTTACAATGAAATCCCTTCATAAATATGACTGTAGACTGTGCTGAAGGTTTTGGGGTTTCAGGCACCTGTAGCCGTCAAAGTTGCCCAATCACGTCCAAAAGGGGACTTTCTCATGTTGACATTATATGAAGTCAACCTATCAAGTTACAATGAAATCCCTCCATAAATATGACCTGTAGACTGTGCTAAAGGTTTTCTGGTTTTGGGCTCGGGCAGTTGTGACGGTTGATAGATCACGCCCAAATGGGGCAATTCTCATGTAGACATCATACGCAGTCGTCGTATCAAGTTACAATGAAATGCATCCATATTAAACATGACCTGCAGACTGTGCTAAAAGTTTTTGGGCTTCGGGCTTGGGCAGCTATCACGGTTGACAGATCATGCCCAAACGGGGACGTTCTCATCTAGGCATTATATATAGGCATTCTATGAAGTTGCAATGAAATCCCTTCATAAATACGACCTGTAGACTGTGCTAATGGTTTTCGGGTTTTGGGCTCGGGCAGCCATACCAGTTGACAGATCACGACCAAAAGGGGACGTTCTCATGAAGACATGACCTAAAACCTGCATATGAAATTTTGTGACGATCAGACAAGAACTACCGGGTATAGCCTGTACTTGAAGGTTGAATAAAAAACTTTAACCACAAACTTTAACCAAAACTCCAAATGTCAACTAAACAGGAAAAGACAAAAAAAAAAAAAAAAAAACCCACTTGAACCTTCAGTAAAAAACTTTAAACCACAAACTTTAACCAAAAACTCTAAATGTTAACAGACGGACGGACGGACGGACGGACAAAAGTCATTACTATACCCCTAACTGTAAACAGTCGGGCTAAAAATGCATAAAAAAAAAAAATTTTGGTCAAAGTCTGAACCGGACCCAAAATTTTCAGGCTAAAATTGGGTTTTTCTTCATCTCAAAATTGAACAAAACGCATAAAAAATCGATAAATTTTTTCACATTTTGGTCCAAAATTTTAAGTCCGAACCAGGCCCAAAATTTTCAACCCAGGAACTCGATTTGAACAAACTTCAATCTGACCCCCCCCCCCCCCCCCCACCCCCCACCCAGAGATGATGTATACCAAATATTAAAGGATTATGACTGGTGGATCTGAATTAGATTTTTAAAGAAATTTCCACATATTACACTAACTTACAATTCAGGCTCTTATAGGGAGCCCAAATATTCACCGAGGAACTCGATTTGAACAAACTTGAATATGGCTCCACTAGAGATGTTGTATGCCAAATATGAGAGAATTCTGACTGGTGAATCTGAAGAAGAAGATTTTTAAAGAATATTCCATGTATTGCACAAAGTTAAAATTTGAACTCCAATTGGGAGCACAAATATTAACCCAGGGACTCGATTTGAACAAACTTGAATCTAGCCCCCTCAGAGATGATGTATACCAAATATGAAAAGACTCTGACCACTGGAGCTGAAGAAGAAAATTTTTAAAGAAATTTCCTCATATTGCACTAAGTTAAAATTCAGGCTCCCATAGGGAGCCCAAATATTAAGAGGAACTCGATTTAAACAAACCTGAATCTGGCCCCCCTAGAGATGTTGTATACCAAATATGAGAGGATTCTGACTGGTGAATCTGAAGAAGCAGAATTTTAAAGAATATTCCACATATTGCACAAAGTTAAAATTTGGGCTCCAGAAATTAAATATTAACCCAGGGACTAAATTTGAACCAACTTGAATCTGGCCCCCCTAGAGATAAGGTATACCAAATATGAAAAGATTCCAACCATTGGATCTGAAGAAGATTTTTAAAGAAATTTCATCATATTGCACTAAATTAAAATTCAGGCTCCCATAGGGAGCCCAAATATTAAGAGGAACTCAATTTGAACAAACTAAAAAGGAGCCCAAATATTAACCCAGGGACTCGATTTGAACAAATTTGAATCTGCCCCCCCTCCCCCCCCCCCCTTAGAGATGTTGTATACCAAATATTAAAAGATTCTGACCACTGGATCTGAAGAACGATTTTTTTTAATTTTTGAAAAAATTTAAAGGTGCTATCCGAGTTATGTACCTTGTGGTGCCCCCTGTGGGCGTGGCATCTTTATTTGAACAAACTTGGACTGACATATGATGAGGAATATGCACACCAAATTTGGTCCAGGAGTTTGTGAGGAGAAGTCAATAATGTAAAGTTTACGCCGGACGGACAACGACAGAGGAAAGTGATTAGTAAAGCTCCCCTTGAGCTTTGCACTGAGCTAAAAACTCGGGAAAACTGTCAAGACTGTTTATTGTTAATACAATCATTCTGGAGTTTCTAAACTCAATCATAGAACATTTTCATGTTAAAAGCAGAGAAAGCAATCCCTCACTTAACAATTTTTAGAAAGCTATATCCATACGAGGATTGTACAAATATGAAACAGCAACCTGACAAAATAGTTACTTTGAGATTTTCAAGCAACTTGCTTTTCAGGTTTCCCATTTTTAAGCAAAAGAGAGCAAAGTTATACTAATAACTTTATCAGTGACAGTGGAAAGGCTGAAATGATCAAACTAGAATACTATAGGTTTCTTTAGGAGTCATTATCTTATTAAGTTAATGTCATGATATTATGTAATATACTGTTGGTAAGCTCTCAAGTGTGTTACATTACAGCATCATTTCATCCCCAAGTTAATTACCCTTTAGGCCTCACAAAGTAGATCTTCTGTTTCTAAGGCCATTTTTTGTAAAATTGCATGTGGGCAGGCAGTTTTCCATTTTATTTTTAATTTTTGTAATTATTTCTTTGCCATCAAAAGTTCATGTTCTTGGGTTTGTTGTATGTTTGACATCTCATAATCTACAGAATAGCATGGGGGTGGTGTATATCGTCCCTTGAGTGAAAAAAGGCTTTGCAATGCAAGCCTTGTTTGCACTCAAGGGACAAATTTTATTAACTTTGATAAAATATCATACATAAACGACTTAATTTTAATTTTTTAAAAGTTTGTATTCGTTATAAAAAGAGAGCATGTGGCAGCAAAAAGGACCATGTGGGAGGGCCTGAGTACAGATTTTTAACTTTTTTAGGCCTTATTATCATTATAATGAAGATCATGGTTATTGAAGAATTTAACAATTGAAAGCTAATTGAAATCTGAGTGAATTTTCTTGATATCAGCCAAAAGTCTAGTAAAGGGAAAACAAAAATCACTCACTCGGTTTCTTTTGGAGGCGAATAGTAGGCAAATGGAACTGTTTGCCCGGTTTGTACAGGCTTTCATATTTCTTTTTCATACAGACTTGACATATCTTCTGTTTTTAAATACATGTGCTTTGATCACACATCAAGTGAATCTTTTCAAGAAAGAAGTCTAAATCTGAGTTTCAGAAAAAAATGTTTCATCAAAAATGCCTCT
Source organism: Pictodentalium vernedei (assembly GCA_031216915.1). NCBI lineage: Eukaryota > Metazoa > Mollusca > Scaphopoda > Dentaliida > Dentaliidae > Pictodentalium > Pictodentalium vernedei. The sequence continues at coordinate 319,042,517 of CM062290.1, forward strand.
TTGCAGGCAGCCAAAATTTCAATAGAAATCACTTCCAGGTCCTCATAACTCACATGTTGGAGGATTCTGAAAAATTCTGAAACTTGAGTGATGCCACACATACAGGCAGAATATTGTTGTTATAAATACATGCCAAAAATCATCTGATTTTGAATAGTTGTTTGAAAGTTGATGGGTGGAAACGAACTTTTCCAAGTCCACACTGGTTGAAAAATCTGAAAAGGTGTTAATATTTCAAAATCAAACATGACCTAGATATTCTTCAGTGAAAAGACAAGTAAAAAATGATGTGATTTAAATAGTTGTAACTGGATGGAAACAAAAATTTCTATATCCATTTTGGCAGGAGAATCTTAAAAAAAAAGAAGTGGAAAATGGTTTAACTGGTTGAGTGCTAGAAGCCACTATCATGGCTCTATTGAAAAGTGTTGGAAGCCACTTTGGTGGCTTTACACTGTGCATAAGCTTGAGGTTTGATCAGCAAAAAGAAGAAATTTTTTTCTAAATTGTTTGGTTACATTTACTGGAAAATGCCTATTGGCACTCTCCAATAAATTGTAACAAAACAATTATTTGATAAATTATTTTTATTTTTTTTTAAAGTTTACATTGGTTATAAAACGAGAGCATGTGGCAGCCAAAAAGACCAAGCAGGAGGTCCTGAGAAAGGGATTTTGAACTTTTTAAGGCCTTGTCCAAAAATTATTCAGACATTCGTGAAATTTCCCAGCTTTACTGAACACCTTGTTTGCCAATTGGCCTTATCAAACAAGAAGGAATAATAAATAAATAATTAATCACCAGAATATTTGTAATTTGTTACGAATACCAAATATTTTGGGTCACTGAATACTTCTGTTAAGTGAATATTTTTTACTGACAAAGTTGCTAGTCAATTAGCAGGGTACAAATGTGTATTGGATCAAAGAAAAAAAAAACAAAGCACAGAGAATTACAGTGTCACATAAAATTTCTCTGTATTTACCTCAGTAACATTTGCTGCTGCATCAACTGCTGCTGAACTAAATATTGCTGTTGCAAAGCTTTCAGCTGTTCTTGTTGCTTGTTTACTTCAGAAGAAGCCTCAGGATCATTCTGTAAAAATAAAACACCAACCACATAATCACAGTCAATCTCAGGAAATGTTGAATTAAGAACTTCAAATTATTATTCTAAACAGCAAATTGCAATCAGACTTAGTATTTTTCACTGCATGATTATGTATTGAGTCTAGGGGAATGGCATTTTTTCGCAAGAATCCAATATTGAATTTAATAGGGATATGGATTCCACATCAAACTGAATATTGAATCGCATTCCATTCTTGTTTGTGGCAAAAAAATTGTTTCAGAATATCAAACTAATGGTTTATTGTCATTTTCTATCAAGCTCCTTACATTGAACACTTGTATGAAATTTCATCAATATCCAAGCACTAATGTTCAAGTTATGACCTGAATAGACATCGGACGGGCAAATTAAAAAAAGTGGGATAATTCTAGAAAGGGAACTGTAAGAAACATCTCCAATGATGTTTGAAATAAGCCAGATTTCACTGAGATCCGATAAACCAAACCTGAGATACAAGGTGAACAGACCAAAAAATTGGTTATTTCGTACATTTTAAGGGGCATAACTCATGGAAAAACATGCGGACAGCAAAAGGACTTTCTGAAAGAGCTCATAATAGTGAACATTGTATAAACTTTCATAAAAATCTGATTTCGAACCTTCAAGTTATGACCTGAACAAACATCGGACGGACTTGTGGATGCACACACAGACGCATGCATGCACACACGTACAGATGTAATCCAGTATACCCCACTTCTTTTTAAAAAGCAGGGGTATAATTATTATCAAAACATGACATGAAGACTTCCCTCAGTTGTTTTGTAATTCATTGGCATATTCAATATATAATTCATGACAGTTGATTGCCGAGTTACAAAAGATGGACAGAAATTTTGTAGGTGTGTCCTGTGCCAAATTCTTCACAGTTCATTGTTGAAGTTACAAGAGATGTATGTGAATTTTGTAGACCTGTTCTATGCATAATTCCTGACAGCTGACTGCTGAAGTTACAAGAGTTAAACACATTGTGCATGAGTAGAAAGAAATTCCTTCTGTTTACCTTCGAAAATGAAAATTTTTAAGTAATTTGTATATTTTTTATACTTACCAATGGGCAAGACTAGATGGTGCGAACTAAAATTAATCCTGGGCCAAACACAAATTTTGCTCCCCCAATCCCCAAAATTTGCATGCAAAGCTGAAAAAATCAAGTCCTAGATGGTCCTCCATACTTTTGAGATATGCGCATGTGCAGTATCCAGGAAGGTACTGAAATTGGCGCCCAACCATCATTCTTTCTACACATGCCTGCTAAATGTTATAAACAGCGGGGAGGTTGGGAGGGCCATCCCCGTCTGGGCCATTGGTAAGTATAAAAAATATACAAATTACTTTAAATTTTTCATATTTTTATACTATAACCAATGGCCCAAACTAGCTGAATCGTAAAAAGGCTGGAGGGCCTAGGACTTGAAGGAAAATCCAATCTCTCAATTACTTCAGTAAAGGATAGCTCCTACAGGAGAAAGGAGAAGATAGGAATTATATATGTTTTACGAGAAAAGAGAAAGACATAACACCAACAATGAGAACTGAGTATTACGTAATATATAATTCTCCATTTAATGCCAGCATAACCCGTTATGCTAATTCGGTGAAGAAAAACCAATATATAAAGATAGTCCAGAGAATGAGACTCTTTATACTCATTTAAAAGTGTCTGAGGATTGTATATTAATGCTCGTTTGACACGTAACATATACAAATGCTTCACAGTGAGCTACACTTTAAAAGCAGTACATAAATGAGACATAGTTATTGCTTCACACCGAGCTACACATTAAAACCACCCCAGCACCGACGTGGGACTACTGTCACCGGAGGAGGTATTCCCTTGCTTTTCACTATAAAGCCAAGATGATCATAAGAGAAAAACCATCCCCCCCCACCCTTCCCCTTGTACTGAGGTATAATTCCACAGAACGAAGAGGGAAGCGGAACAGTGTCAAAGCTGGAGCAGACTGCCTAAAGACCTTATAGATGTAACATTAGTGGACGACATTCTGAGCAACAGAAAGAGGACACAAAGATCTAAGGTCATCGGAGAAGGACTCTAAATTTCTCAGGTAAAACTTGGTAAATGTAGAGGGCTGTGTCCAGTAAGCAGCCTTCATAAGATCAGTAATGGCTATACTGTTAGAATAAGCCCAAGAAGTGGACAGTGCTCTAACCTCGTGCGCTGAAATCTTGTTGACAGAACGTTGATCCGAAGATAGAGTTTCGTAGGCAATACGTATTGCCAAATGAATCCACCAGGCTACGGAATGGACAGAAATATCTTTTCTGTTAGGAACCAACAAAAGGAAGAAATGTTTTCTTCCCTTTCTAATAAAATCTGATCGACGTTTATAAATGCGCATAGCTCTGACTGGACACAGCAAAGGTCTGCGGTTATCCGATGATGGTAAAGCCTTAATGATAATAGGCTCCAGCCGCTTGACTAGAATCTCATTCTTAGCCAAAAACCCCATTTCTGTAGTGACGTCAATGGTATTACCCACACTACAGTAATGAGATTCATCAACAGATAATGCATGAAGTTCACTGACTCTTCTAGCAGATGCAAAGGCTAAGATAAATGCCGTTTTATAGGTCAAGAATTTGAACTCTACAACGTCTTATGACTCAAAAGGAGCTCCTCAAAGCTTCAACAGAACCCAAGCTAAATTCCACTTAGGAATTAATCTGAGGGTTCTAGGTCTATTAACAGAAAATTTCTAACAAGCTTGTATAAAGAAGTATCTGATCCAATAGCCAAGTTATCATGATGAGCGTATGTGTCTGATAACATAGACCTATAGCCCTTAATAGTGACGGGCTGCAGTTTGAGTTCGTCAAACAGGTAGACCAAGAAGTTGGCAATATGTGGAATGCACGGATCATATATGTCGACAGACTGATCCGTACACAAACGGAAGAAAACCCTTGCTGCGTAATTCAACGAAGAGTAGGGCCTCCTACAGTTCGAAACTGCGTCCACTGCACATCCTGTAAAATGTTTTCCATGCAAGAAGGACTGCACAATGGAAATACGTGAAGGTTGAGACCTTCCGGGTTGTGATGCAGTGTGCGGTACTTCCCCTGATGTAGAAGGTCCTCTCGTGGAGGAAGCTTCCGGGGAACATCCCTGACACCTGAGAAGATTGATCCATGGTTTCTATGACGACAGAGGTGCTACTAGCAAGATTTTGCAGTGAGACTGTTTGATCTTTAACAGAATCTGCTGAATCAACAGAACTGGAGGATAGGATATGCATATCCTATCATCCCTTTCCATGAGATCGACAGAGCGTCTACTGCATACACTCGATGATCTGAGTATGGCGACACGAACGTCGGTAACTGATTGTTTAGGTGAGTCGCAAAAAGATCTATCATGGGACGATCCCACTGGTAGCAAATCTGTCTGAATATTCGCTTGTTGAGAGTCCACTCCGATGGCAACAGGCGATCTTTCCGAGAGAGCGAGTCTGCTAATACGTTCAGACGACCCGGTATATGACGGACTGAGAGATAAACATGATGATTCAGAATGAATAGGAGAATCTTCTCCGTTAATTTGAATAACGGAATCGAGTGAATGCCACCTTGGTTCTTGAGGTAAGCAACTACTGTCGAATTGTCCGACAGAATTTGAACATGGACATTCGCTATTAGACGAATCCAATGTTGTAGTGCTAGCCAAATTGACATCATCTCCTTGATGTTTATGTGTTTCTCTAGGAACCTCGAGTCCCAAAGACCCTGGCACTTCAAGTCTGCAGGACTTAGGGACGCACCCCAGCCCATCTGACTCGCATCTGTCATAATCGTGAAAGCCGGATCCGGCAGTTGAAGTGGAACTCCTTTAGTTTACCACTGAAGATCTAACCAAATCTGAACCTTTTGTTTTACTAGGTCTGTTAAAACAATACTGGTTTCGAATGAATGCGTCTTCACACTCCAGTTCTGAGTAAAGAATATCTGGAGGGGACGCGTGCGATATTGCGTCTGAGTTTAGACAAAAGCAAGCATAACAACTGACTAATTTCGCTCTGGGAAACGGCAGACGAACCAGATTGTTGTGAACCTTGAAGCTCATTCCCAAGTGAGTGAATGATTTGGACGGAGCTAGATCCGACTTTCTCTAGTTTACTATGAAAACGAGACGTTGGAACAATTGTAGCAGACTCTGAACATTGTTCTAAAGAATAATTCTGTTGCCGTATCTCTGAAGAATGTCGTCCAAGTAAGCCGACGTTACTGCAGACGAATGAGCTCGGAAGTATGACAATACCAAGTTCATTATTCGAGAGAAAGCCCAAAGAGCCAGGTTCAGACCAAAGCACATTGCTCTGAACTGATAAACCTTTCCTTGCACTGCGAACCACAGGTACTTTCTGCCTGCCAGATGTACCAGGACATAAAAGTCTGCGTCCTTTAGATCGATGCTTGCTGCATAGTCGTGCACTCGAATGCTCGCTCTTACCGACTGAATGGTTTCCATATAGAACTCTGGAGGCACGATCAACTTGTTTAACCAGCTCAAGTCTATTACCGGTCGGAACGAGCCAGGTGGTTTCGATACGAGGAACAGGTGACTGTAAAAACCTTGAGAATTGTGATTATCGACGACCTCTATTGCTTCCTTTAATAAGAGAGCCTGTACCTCCGCTAGGAAAGACTCTCTTTTGAAAGGATCTGCCGGAAGATTTGTCCAATGCGGACATCTTGTTAGTGGGGGGGGTTTTGCTTGGAATGATAGCTGTAGGCCTTCCGAGACTACACTTCTCACCCACTGATCTTCCGTGATTGCTATTTAGTTTCTCGCGAATTTTGCTTGCCGTCAAGGATAGTATGTCCGGAGACCGGAGTGACACAGAGATAGCTTTTCACCTTGTCATCTATAAGTGATGACGACGCAAGGGCAGCATCAAGTCTGATTAACTCCAGATTTTCAACAGTCACGGTGGAGTTATACGTGGCATACATGATTGCCCTGGAAAGAACTCTAAGTGAGGAACAAACGTCCTCAAATTCCTTCCCATTGAGACGTTGCCCCATAGCTCTGGTAAGGTGATCTGCATAGGACATCGCATCCAGATTCGCTCTATTTGATGAAATAGCACATTCCATCACATCCGAGCGAATGCTGAATGATGCAGGTAGGGACAAATCTAAATTCCCGGCCTGCTCATCTAAATGCAGAGCAGCTCTCTGAACATCTTCTCCAACCGTTTCAAATGAACGTGGTCCAAGGAACGATATATTTATGGAAGATGTTGATAAGAAACAGCCTTTCCTCATCACACTAGAGAGGTTAAATATGGCATTGTCGACATGGCCGAAGGCCTGCAACACCTGTCTAGACAGTAGGGGAAGAAAGAACTTCTTCTTTCCTCCATACAAAGTCTGCATCTAAAGACGACAGCGGTTTCTCCCTTGTTGGCGCAGCTTGCTGATTAGGTGGAACAAATTCAGGATAGTATTGATGGATACATTCCATCGCTACCATATGATGTTCCGAAAGGGAAGGGTAATCTTCTTCCTTATCCCTTTCACCATCCGACTGAATCAGCTGTGATTCCCGGTCCATCGCATCTGCATGTACAGATGACTGGTCCAACCCAGCCCCATCTACCAGCTCACTACCGGAGTCTGGTCACGCACTTGCTGCGATCAGCTGCGCAATCTGCGACAGCAGGTCCGTGACCGAGGCTTGAGGAGCAGCAGTTTTCTGTTTTTTAGCCGCATGCTGCTCCTGGGACGGCGTTCTGGAGATGGATCTCTTCTTCAAACGTCCCGATAATCGAAGCCTCGGTTTCCTAGCTACCAGATGGTCCAATTTCACGGGCAAAGATTGGCTCCGTCTTAGCGCAGCTGGCTGGATATCCAAAGTCGGGTAGCTAGGATGCGGTCGTGTGTGATTATAATTCGTAGCGGAGGAAGCCGTGACTGTAGCCGAGGCCGGCTGCAGTCTAGACGGAGCGTCCCGAGCGGCAGGTGTGAACATATGCTCCAGCCTGTGCAAGTTTCTCAAAACAACCTCTGGCCCAGAGATGTTGTTGGGTTAGAGAGGGCCTCTCCCACTCGCGGGCTTGTTAGACATCGCCCAGCCGCCCGAAAAGAAACTTGCTCCTCCCTATTTCCGTTGTCACTGGGTGAGCTTTTGATTTTAAGGTGCTCGCTCTACCCAAATCTACACTTCCTTTGACCGGAATGGACATACCCGGTGTCACAGCTCCCACAGATGGAGTAACCGCTTCATCGGTTGAGCTAGCTGCTTGCAAAGGATTAAGAACACTAACTAGTGGCCTTATCCCTTGCTTAATATTTATGAGCACCTTTGCAGCTAGCTCTGTTTGCTCGTCAGAGTGCGGCAACGGTAGCACACTTTTGGCGAGTGTAACAATACCATCACCATGTTCTTGTTCAACTGAAAAAGAAACTGAAAAACTTGAATTATCTTGCGGTGAGAGCACTAGCATAGGCATCTCATAGCCAACAATGTACAGTGACACCCATCTCCCACATTTGTCATCCCAATTCACACATGAGGACAAGAATCTGCAGGAGTACATCGACTACAGGCAAGGCAACAAGCATGTAAATCTGAGGAAGACTTCCTCGGCTTGCATTTAAGGCAGTAAGCTTTCATGATTCAATCAAAATAAGTCGATAGTACTCCTACAAACTCCACAATAAATATATGATAAAGATACATAAATAATTGCAATCAAAATTAAAATCGAAAAATTAATTCCAAAAAATTTTCCGAAATTGTTTTTGAAAAAGTTTAAGTTCGTAAAGGCAACATGAAGTGCCCAAGGGCATCTCAATAAAGCTTAAGTGTGGACAAAATCCAAATTTTTTTAGCTACACTACCCGAATCATAATCAATGTATCTTACAATAATCCTACAGTAATATAATACCTAAATACTATATATATTTAAAGACGTTGCCAATGTAAACAACGTCAAAGGAAAAACCGGAAACAAGACATCAGGCACAGAAAAAAAGGCCCAAAGTCATTAACAGATTTTAATGCTACCAGATGTAAAGCTAGATTTTCATATAAAGAAAAAATGATATATCGGATAGAAGATGCAAGACCAAACCGACCTAACACCCCTAGGGTGAGGACGTAACCATGGGGATAAACAGAATAAACATTCTGTAATACACGTTAAACTCCCAAGAAATTTAATAAAAAATTTTGATAAAATGCAGCCAAAAAGCTTAGAACAGGAGGGCTTCAAGGAGGGATAGGGAAGGAACACTTAACAAACAGTTGATAATCATTAGCAAGAATGATGACGTCAGGCGTATGTCCCGAAAATTGGAAAACATGAAATAATTTTTATAATTATTATAAAGTTACAGCCCTGAACGTTTCTAAACACCATTGTTCACTTCCATCATCCATTTATGTCCTTTTATTTTATCATTGATTTGTGTCTGGCATCCTCAAAAAATAGGCTGATTAAATTGTCAGATGTGTACCCATACGCGCAACTAGTAGAAAGCTGTATGACGGAGGGCCACCCCAGATGCCGACATTATGTACACCACACATGGTATGGATACATATAGAAATGGATTGGAGGAGTGCCTAATTTGATGGATAAAGGGTTAATATCTCCGGATCAAATTATTAGATTTCCATAAAAAACTATACAGCACAGCACATCAGTAACCTGAATACATATATAACGTAACCTGATAATCGGATTGATATTTTTTGAGTTATCGCATGCCGAAGAAATGGATTGAAGTAGTTCTCAATTTGAAGGATAAAGGGTTAATATCACAGGATCAAATTATCAGATTTACACCAAAAACTATACAGCTCGGCACATCAGTAACCTGAACACATATATGAAGTAACATGACAATCGGAGTCATATTTTTTGAGTTATCTCATGCCAAAGGGATTGGAGGAATTTTCAATTTGAAGGATAAAGGGTTAATATCTCAGGATCAAATTATCAGATTTACACCAAAAACTATACAGCTTGGCAAATCAGTAACCTGAACACAAATATAAAGTAACTTGACAATCCAAGCAATATTTTTCAAGTTATCGAATACCAAAGGGATTGGACGAATTTTTCAATTTGAAGGATAAAGGGTTAATATCTCAGGATCAAAATAACAGATTTACTCCAAAAACTATACAGCTCGGAACATCAGTAACCTGAAGATATATGTAAAGGAACATGACAACTGGATTGATATTTTTGGAGTTATCTCATGCCAAAGGGATTGGAAGAATTCTCAATTTGAAGGATAAAGAGTTAATTATCTCAGGATCAAATTATCAGATTTACACCAAAAACTATACAGCTCGGCACATCAGTAACCTGAACACAAATAAAAAGTAACTTGACAATCCAAGAAATATTTTTCAAGTTATCGATTGCCAAAGAAATTGATACGGATGCAGGACGGACGGACGGACGGACGGACAGACAAAGCTTGGACGAACGACAGAGGTCCACCCCAGATGCCGGCATTATGTGTACCATACATGATATGGGTACACATAAAAAGGAGATTTAAAAGCACAGATGTCAGTTGATGGTTTACTGCAGGGCCAAACAAATGAAAGTGTCAATGACACTGTAGCTCAACTTGTTTAAGACATGTACATGTATAGTGTGTGACACAGCAATGACAAATATGTAGGTAATGACCTGATAACAAAGGTACATGTAAAGTATTGTAACGGTCTGTACATAAATGCTGACCATAGCCTGTAACAAACATATAGGTAAAGTATTGTAAAAGTGGGGTGACAGTTAGATGCTAAAGCAACTAGAAAAGAAATCTTTGAGTCCCAGAGTGGGTCTGACTGAACCCAAAAATATTTGTTCTCATAGCACAGTGATAACAAAGGCACCCAAAAACACTCGTTCCTGTCACAAGGTGATAACTAAGGTACCCCAAGAAGTTTTGTGAAGATCAGTTCATAAATACAGCCTCTAGCCTGAGCCGTATTGACATGTGCACTTACTGTGTACAAGTAGCACTGAACTTCGGGCCGCACCGAAAAACACTCGTTCTCGTCCCAGGGTGATAACAAAGGTAGTCAAGAAGTTTCGTAAAGATCGGTTCATAATACGGCCTCTAGCCCGAGCCGTATTGAATTGTTGACGGACAGACGGATGGTCTGATGGACAGACGGGACATGGCATAAACTCAAATTTGACTTACGTCAAAGTTGAGCTATAAAAAAGGAATCTGAAATGCTTACCCTTCTGGGAATCATTAGTGATTCAACAATTTCTTTTTAAATTCAGAGTTTCCATATTTATTACACATTAAACTTTGAAAGCAAATGGCTTTAGTGTAGATTTTGAATGGCTAAAAATAAAACAGAAACAGGAGGGGGGGGGGAGCATTTTAATGAGGGAGACCTGAAATTTTTTTTTAAGTCTTATTTACCCGTTAGTCAAGGATATTTTTGATAACTGGCATTTTCAAGTCACACATTAGGTAAAGTCCTAAATTCTGAATGAATCTCTTTGGAATGCATTAAAACTAGTTTTTTGGCATGTTTGAATGCAGCTGTGGTCATGCCATTGAATTCATAATTAACATAAAAATTTGTTCCTGTTGTAAATTTAGTTTCTTACCAGAATGGGTGGAAGAGAAGGCCCTGGTAAAAATGGAACTCTTCCCCATCTTTTGATGAGCTCCCCTGCAAAAAAAAACCAAAAGAAATTAAAATCACAATGAAAAACTATGCTGAGGTGGTGTGCTGAAGTTGTCAGTGGATTAAGTTGCTGAAGCCTCATTTTGAAAGGATCGCTTACCTGAGTTATGAAGGAGCTCTAAAAGCACAAGTGTTATAAACAAGGTCCAAAGTCACCCAGAGTGAACAAAAATGTCATTTCAAAAGTTGAATAAACTTTGATAGAGTACTCAAAGTTATTCATTTCTTAACTGGTGGAGTGCTGGAAACCCATATTTAGGCTTTATTCTAAAGTGCATGTTCCACAACTTGAAGGTTTTATATTCTGTCGATGTGCATCATATTACCTTTGAAGTGAATGAATTTAGTCTGTAAGAATTTGCCTTGGTACAGTTTATGGGAGAGTGCCTGTAGGCACTCGCCCATAAATTGTAACAAGGCAAAGACATGTGAGCAAATTTTGATGACTAAAAATGAAAAAATTTAAAGCAATTTATATATTTTTTATACTACCAATGGCCCAGACTTAGCTGGTGCTAACTCAAAATTATCTAGGGCCAAACACAAATTTTGCCCCCTAATCCCCCAAATTTGCATGCAAAACTGAAAATTAGAAGTCATATCTGGCCCTCCATACATTTACTCTCTGAGCATGGGCAGACGCCAGAAAGTCACCGAAACAGGCACCAACATCATTCTTTGTAAAAAAGATTATAATATAATAATTCAGCGGGGAGGTACGAGTGCCCAGTACTGGCCATTCCTGTCTGGGCCATTGGTAAGTATAAACAAGAAGGATGTTACATCCCAACGCTCACCTACATTCGCGCTTGATAATGTCGTTCCAATGTAACATGCCTAATATTTAGTTAATATAAATCATTAACTAGGCATCAAATGATTAATGTGGTTTATGTGATGGCTTTGGAAAGTCTATATTTCTGCATTTATTATATATCAATTCAACATAGAATCATTGGATATAAAAGCATTTTTTTCTTTTAGAAATGTTTAGGATTAAGAATATGAATCGTGAGGCCAGATATTAAATCATAAATAAGAATTAGGAAAGGCTTTCATAAATCACTGAAATTGTAACTGAAGTACATTCATTGGCTAAAGAGGAGTTGCGGAAAAACATTCATTCAAGAAAGTGACTATAAGTCCCAACAAAAATACATCACATCAACAACTAAAATAAGCCTTAATGTTACTAGTAACAAGTATGAGAAAGTATTAAATAAACAAGAGGGATGTTACATCCCAATGCTCACCTACATTCGCGCTTGATAATGTCGTTCCAATGTAACATGCCTAATATTTAGTTAATATAAATCATTAACTAGGCATCAAATGATTAATGTGGTTTATGTGATGGCTTTGGAAAGTCTATATTTCTACATTTATTATATATCAATTCAACATAGAATCATTGGATATAAAAGCATTTTTTTCTTTTAGAAATGTTTATGATTAAGAATATGAATCGTGAGGCCAGATATTAAATCATAAATAAGAATTAGGAAAGGCTTTTATAAATCACTGAAATTGTAATTGAAGTACATTCATTGGTTAAAGAGGAGTTGCGGAAAAACATTCGTTCAAGAAAGTGACTATAAGTCCCAACAAAAATACATCACATCAACAACTAAAATAAGCCTTAATGTTACTAATAACAAGTATGAGAAAGTATTAAATAAAAAAAAAAAGTTAAAAAAATTTTTTTTTAAAGAAAGTGAATATAAGTCCCAAAAACCCCCCTGAAATTCCTCAAACATGCATGTAACAAGAGCGCAACGTTACCGCAATGTAGTTTAGTAACCCATGCGTACAATATCAATTGCCTGGAAAGACACATAGAAACAGAACTCACCTTAACACCTCACCTTAACACAAACTTTTAGAACTTAAAATTGAGTAAGTCAGAGAAAAACGTGAACATTGTGACTGAAAAAAAGAAAAGAAATCAGTTAAATTTCTGCATACAGTAGGGTTAATACCTACAGTTGTTATTGAAATGAGAAAATAAACAGTAATGAGAGGTGAAGGCACCACAATCTGCACAAAAGCTGACTTTAACGCAAATTCTTACAACACCTAAACGCTAATTCTTACAACAAGTTTTGGCAGAAAATCAGCCTCAAATTCCTTGAATATGCATGTAATGAGGGTTAAATATTACTGCAATGGAGTTCAGTAACCCAAGCATAGAATATTAATTGCCTGGAAAGACACATAGAAACACAACTTACCTAAACACAAAGTTTTACAACTTAAAATTTACTAAGTCCGAGAAAAACATGAAAATTTTGACTGAAAAAAAGAAAATTTCCGTTAAATTTCTGCATACAGTAGGGTTAATACCTACAGTTGTTATTGAAATATAAAAATCAACAGTAATGAGAAGTTAAAACAGCACAATCTGCACAAAAGCTGACTTTAACGCAAATTCTTACAACACCTAAACGCAAATTCTTACAACTTTTGGCAGAAAATTTTAGGTGAAATTTGGAAAAAAGTCATAGTATCAGGGTTAAATACTGTTCTGATAGTCCCCTACAACCTACATATGCAATATCAAAGACCTGAGCCCACTGATCTTTGAGAACTCAGCTTAACACCTCACCTTAACACAAACTTTTAGAACTTAAAATTTACTAAGTCCGAGAAAAACCTCAAAATTTTGACTGAAAAAAAAAGAAAATTTCCGTTAAATTTCTGCATACAGTCGGGTTAATACCTACAGTTGTTATTGAAATATAAAAATCAACAGTAATGAGAAGTTAAAACAGCACAATCTGCACAAAAGCTGACTTTAACGCAAATTCTTACAACACCTAAACGCAAATTCTTACAACTTTTGGCAGAAAATTTTAGGTGAAATTTGGAAAAAAAGTCATAGTATCAGGGTTAAATACTGTTCTGATAGTCCCCTACAACCTACATATGCAATATGAAAGGCCTGAGCCCACTGATGTTTGAGAAATTAACCTTAACATTAAATCTTACAATATTGGACACGCCAGGCGCCGACATCGACGCTGACGCCCGAGGTTATGACAATAGCTCACCACATCTTACAGATGTAGATGAGCTAAAAATATATAAATTACTTAAAATTTTTTCATATTTTTATACTGTATACCTACCAATGGCCCAGACATGGCTGAATCGTAATAAGATGGAGGGCCTAGAACTTCCGAAATAGTTGATCAACATGGATCAAATCCTTCAATCCATGATGAAGGAATTTAGAATAATTAGAATTTACATGTATGTCTCTCTATACCATAATAGAGGCGACATATCCTAATATGGATCCCAATTATGTAAATCCTAAATCTGAGCATGAAACCATGCTAATTCGGATGTAACGAGTTCCCAATTTTTAAGGCTAGTCTGGACTAAGCCCCAAAAATTAGGATGGCATATTTGAGAATGAGAGAAAATTGCTCACAAACCTACGCCATACAATAACACTACAGCTCAGAGCCTGAAATAACAGTCGGACTTCGGACATGTCCGGTCAAATTTCGGGTAGGAAAAAAATATTAAATCTCAAAAATTTTTTTTTTTTCTTCTAATTTTCAACAAGTTGTGTCCACACCACCGCGTTTCAATCAATAGACATCAAAGGCCGCATAGTGGCATGATTACGTTCTAGGCGCGGCTTAGTTTCTTTGATCTACATCACTCGGCACAGTTGTTTGTCTCAAATTGTGCCAGTAACATTCGGTGCATTGGATATGTTACATGTAGCATATTGAAACTTTTCCGACGAGACTTACGGAGACTATGACGTCGTGACCGCGATTCCAGACAAACGGCCACTCTGTCTAGCAGAGTAGTACCATAACTAACATACTTGGTTAGCACAAACCATCAGATTCAGCATCATGACGGAACGGAAGGTACCTAAAATTGAAGAAATGGAAAGACGAGTACAAATGGCTTGATTTTTTGGACAAAAAACTTAAGTGTTCTTTATGTACAAAATGTAACAAAAAGTTGATGGGCTGTCGAATTATAGGATGCTGCACACCAAATATCAAAACATTCTGACTGCTGGATCTGAAGAAAAAGATTTTTAAAGAAAATTCCTCATTTTGAACCATGTTACAATTCAAGCTCCTACAGTGAGTCCAAATACGGACCTAGGGACATGGCTTGAACAAACTTGAATCTCACCCCCCTTAGGATGCTGCATATCAAATATCAAAACATCCCAACTGCTGGATCTGAAGAAGATTTTTAAAGAAAATTCCTCATTTTGAACTAAGTTATAATTCGGGCTACCACAGTGAGCCCAAATATGAACCCAGGGACTTGGCTTGAACAAACTTGAATCTCACCCCCCTAAGCATAGTGCATACCCGATATCAAAAGATTCTGCCTGCTGGATCTTGAGAAGAAGATTTTCAAAGAAATTTGCCTAAAATGCACTAAGGTCGAATTCGAGCTTCTATAGTGAGCCCAAATATGAATCTAGGGAGCCGATTTGAACAAACTTGAATCAGATCCACCCCACAATGCTGCATACCAAATATCAAAAGATTCTGCCTGCTGGATCTGGAGAAGAAGATTTTGTAAGAAATTTGCCTGAAATGCACTAAGTTCGAAATCGGGCTCCTATACTGAGCCCAAATATGAACCCAGGGGGCCAATTTGAACAAACTTGAATCCGGTCCACCCTACAATGTTGCATACCAAATATCAAAAGATTCTGCCTGCTGGAGCTGGAGAAGAAGATTTTTTTAAAGAAATTTGCCTGAAATGCACTAAGTTCGAATTCAGGCATCTATAGTGAGCCCAAATATGAATCCAGGGGGTCGATTTGAACAAACTTGAATCAGATCCACCCCACAATGTTGCATACCAAATTTGAACAAACTTGAATCAGATCCACCCCACAATGTTGCATACCAAATATCAAAAGATTCTGCCTGCTGGATCTGGAGAAGAAGATTTTTCAAGAAATTTGCCTGAAATGCACTAAGTTCGAATTCAAGCTTCTATACTGAACCCAAATATACACCCAGGGGGCCGATTTGAACAAACTTGAATCAGATCCACCCCACAATGTTGCATACCAAATATCAAAAGATTCTGCTTGCTGGATCTGGAGAAGAAGATTTTTTAAGAAATTTGCCCGAAATGCATTAAGTTCGAATTCAAGCTTCTATACTGAGCCCAAATATAAACCCAGGGGGCCGATTTTGAAAAACTTGAATCAGATCCACCCTACAATGTTGCATACCAAATATCAAAAGATTCTGCCTGCTGGATCTTGAGAAGAAGATTTTCAAAGAAATTTGCCTGAAATGCACTTAGTTCGAATTCGAGCTTCTATAGTGAGCCCAAATATGAATCTAGGGAGCCGATTTGAACAAACTTGAATCAGATCCACCCTACAATGCTGCATACCACATATCAAAAGATTCTGCCTGCTGGATCTGGAAAAGATTTTTTAAGAAATTTGCCTGAAATGCACCAAGTTCGAAATTGGGCTCCTATACTGATCCCAAATATGAACCCAGGGGGCCGATTTGAACAAACTTGAATCAGATCCACCTGAAAAAAGTACCTTGTGATCAAACCGATAGGGATTTTTTTAACCATTCTATTCTACTGGATAAAAGTAAGCTTTATACAAAATAAGAATTCTCTGTGCCGTGTAGTTTTGGAGATAAGGCAGTTTTAAGGTTTTTCCTATTTTTAGCTCCCGAGGTTCCCACGGGGCAATGAAAAAAATTGTTTTTTGCATCAATCAACTACTTATGACCCATTATCATCTCGTATCAAATTTGGTTCAAATCGACCTAACGATTCTGAAAATAGAAATTTTAGGCGTGGCCAAAATTTTTGCCCCTCCCATAACGAAGGCAAATAATGCCCGACAAACTTCTCTTGAACAAACTTGATTCTAAACCTCAAAAGGACTCTGTATACCACATATCAAGTCTCTGCTACTGGTGGTTCATTAGAAGATTTTCAAAAAATAAGGCCATTTTTTCCCCACCCCTCTGCTCAATACGAGCCGAAACCTAATTTGCATAAAAATCAAAATGCCCCTATATAACCACTACTTCATGAAATTTAATTAAAATCTGGTCAGTGGTTTAGGAGAAAGAGGCTCAAACACCACCTTCACGCAGGATGACGGACGAAGAGTGATAGAAAAGCTTACCCCAACTTTCAGTCAGGTGAGCTAAAAACTGTGAGCACTGCTCACTAAATGATACCACCCACTCCCACTAGGAAACATTTTACAACAGTAAAAGTGTGTTTAACGTAGAGAGCACAAATACTGACACCAATGTCTGAAAGTTTCATTGAAATCCATTCACTAGTTTAAAAGAGGTCGTGGATAGCAAATGTCAACCCCCCCCCCTCCTCCTTCCCCCCTGCCCACACACACAGACAAGCTTGAATTGACAAAGCCCATTTTTAAATATGGGAAACCATAATGAAAGTGTCAATGACACTGCAGCTCAACTTGTCAAGACAAAGACATGTACATGTATAGTATGTGACACAGCAATGACAAACATCTAGGTAATGACCTGATAACAAAGGTACATATAAAGTATTGTAACGGTCTGTACATGAATACTGACCGTTGCCTGTAACAAATGTATAGGTAAAGTATTGTAAAGGTGGGTGACAGTCAGATGCTGAACTAGAAAAAATCTTTGAGTCCCAGAGTGGGTCTGACTGAACCCCAAAATATTTGTTCTCATAGCACAGTGATAACAAAGGCACCCCAAAACACACTCGTTCCTGTCCCAAGGTGAAAACAAAAGTACTCAAGAAGTTTTGTGAAGATCAGTTCATAAATACGAGCTGTATAGAACTTGTGACAAAAAACTGAATGGACCTAATTTCGGTACAAAATGGCCACTGGCGGCCATCTTGAATTTTGGACCGTACCCAGAAACACTCATTCTCATCCCAAGGAGATAACAAAGGTACCCAAGAAGTTTTGTGAAGATCGGTTCATAAATACAGCCTCTACCCTGAGCCGTATTGACATGTGTGCTTACATTGTGTAAATAGCACTGAATAAATCAAAGTTCATCTAATTTGCATAATTTCGGCACGAAAAAAAAACACCTTACAATATGTGATGTATTCCATGTTACTAAACATTCATACAAAAATTTATTAAAATCAGAACTTTCATACAGAAGTTCTATACAAAAGACTGATTGCACTAATTTTGGTACAAAATGGCTGCTGGTGGCCATCTTGAATTTTGGACAAACACCAAAAAACACTCGCTCTCATCCCACGGTGATAGCAAAGGTACCCAAGAAGTTTTGTAAAGATTGGTTCATAAATATGGCCTCTAGTCTGAGCTGTATAGAAGATGTGTACAAAAAACTGATTAGACCTAATTTCGGTACAAAATGGCCACTGGCAGCCATCTTGAATTTTAGACCGCACCCAGAAACACTCGTTCTCGTCCCAAGGTGATAATAAAGGTACCCAAGACATTTCGTGAAGATCAGTTCATAAATACAGACTCTAGTCTGAGCCGTAGTGACATGTGTACTTACTGTGTGTTAGTCGCACTGAAAAAATCAAAGTTCATCTAATTTGCATAATTTCTGCACGAGAAAAAAACCTGCATTATATGTGATGCATCCCATGGTACTAAACATTCACACAAAATAATTATTCAAATCAGGGCTTTCATATGGAAGTTATGTGCAAAAATCTGATTGCACCTAATTTTGTACAAAATGGCTGCCATCGGCCATCTTGAATTTCGGACCGGACCCAAAAACACTCGTTCTCGTCCCACGGTGATACCAAAGGTACCCAAGAAGTTTTGTAAAGATCGGTTCATAAATACGGCCTCTAGCCCGAGCCGTATTGGCATTTGCACTTACAGTGCTGAAAGTAACCCCAAAAACATCAAAATAAGTCTAATTTGCACAATTTACGTACGAGAAAAAACCCCGTATTATATGTGATGTATCCCATGGTACTAAACACTCATACAAAAAATTATTCAAATCAGAGCTTTCATATGGAAGTTCTGTACAAAAAACAGATTTCTGCATCGTCGGTACAAAATGGTGGCTGGCAGCCATCTTGAATTTCTGACCGCACCCAAAAACACTCGTTCTCGTCCCACGGTCATAACAAAGGTACCCAAGAAGTTTCGTAAAGATCGGTTCACAAATACGGCCTCTAGCCCGAGCCATAGCAGCTTGGCACTTACAGCTCTGAAAGTAACACTAAATAAATCAAAGTCAGTCTAATTTGCATAATTTACACAGGAGAAAAAAACCTGTATTATATGTGATGTATCCCATGGTACTAAACATTTATACAAAACTTTATTCAAATCAGAACTTTCATACAGAAGTTCTGTACAAAAAACTGATTTTTGCATCATCGGTACAAAATGGCCACTGGCAGCCATCTTGAATTTCGGACCACACCTAAAAACACTCGTTCCCGTCCCAGGGTCATAACAAAGGTACACAAGAAGTTTCGTAAAGATCGGTTCATAAATACGACCTCTAGCCCGAGCCATAGCCAATTGTTGACGTACGGACAGACGGACAGACGGCCAGACGGACGACGGGCCATGACAATAGCTCAAATTTGACTTCGTCAAAGTTGAGCTAAAAATGAAAATATCTGAAAACAAAACAGGAGGTGCACATTTTCAATATATGTAAAAGAGTGTCTGAAAGTTTCAACGAAATTGGTTCAATGTCTTAAGAGGAGCTGTGGATAGCAGATCTGTACAGAATGTCAATTGAATTTGCCAAAGTTCATTTTTCAAGATGGGAAACTGCAAAAAAAGAAAATATCTGGAAACAAAATAGGAGGTGCACATCTTCAATGAATGTAAAAGAATGTCGGAGAGTTTCAATGAAATCCGTTCACTGGGTTAAGAGGAGTTGCGGATAGCAGATGTGTACCCCCCTAAAGCGTAATGGAATGGACGGACAGTTGGGTGGATGGACAGACAGACAGACGTACGGAAATATGGACGGATCAAGTGAACACCATATACCTCCCACTTTTCAAGTTGGTGGTATAAATATCTGAAAGAAAAATAGGAGGTGCACATCTTCAGTGTATGTAAAAGAATGTCTGAGAGTTCCAATGGAGTTTATTCAATGGTTTAAGAGGAGTAGCGGATAGCAGATCTATACCCCTTCCTACTAAAACCTGAATTGACAAAGACCATTTTTGAATATGGGGGAACTGTAAATATGAAAATATCTGAAAAGAAAAGAAGGAGGTGCACATCTGCAATGTATGTAAAAGAATGTCTGAAAGTTTCAATGAAATCTGTTCAATGGTTTAAGAGGAGTTGCGGATAGCAGATCTGTACAGAATATCAACTGAATTTGACAAAGTTCATTTTTCAATATGGGAAACAGTAAAAAAGAAAATATCTGAAAAGAAAATAGGAGGTGCACATCTTCAATGTATGTAAAAGAATGTCTGAAAGTTTCAAAGGAATCCGTTCACTGGTTTAAGAGGTCAGGAGTTGCAGATAGCAGATGTGTACATCCCTAAAGCATAATGGACAGACAGACGGACGGACGGACGGACGGACGGACGGACGGACGGACGGACGGACGGATGGACGGACATCAAAATATGAAAATACCTGAAAGAAAAATAGGAGGTGCACATCTTCAATGTATGTAAAAGAAGGTCTGCAAGTTCCAATAGAGTTTGTTCAATGGTTTAAGAGTAGCGGATAGCAAATCTATACCCCTTCCTACTAAAACCTGAATTGACAAAGATCATTTTTTAATATGGGGAACTGTAAATATGAAAATATCTGAAAAGAAAATAGGAGGTGCACATCTGCAATGCATGTAAAAGAATGTCTGAAAGTTTCAATGAAATCTGTTCAATGGTTTAAGAGGAGTTGCGGATAGCAGATCTGTACAGAATGTCAATTGAATTTGACAAAGTTCATTTTTCAATTTGGGAAACTGTAAAAATGAAAATATCTGTAAAGAAAATAGGAGGTGCACATCTTCAATGTATGTAAAAGAAGGTCTGAAAGTTTCAATGAAATCTGTTCAATGATTTAAGAGGAGTTGCGGATAGCAGATCTGTACAGAATGTCAATTGAATTTGACAAAGTTCATTTTTCAATATCGGAAACTGTAGAAATGAAAATGTCTGTAAAGAAAATAGGAGGTGCACATCTTCAATGTATGTAAAAGAATGTCTGAGAGTTTCAATGAAATCCGTTCACTGGTTTTGGAGGAGTTGCGGATAGCAGATGTGTACCCCCCTAAAGCATTATGGATGGACGGACAGACAGGCGGACGGATGGACGTACGAACCAAGTGAACACTAAATACCTCCCACTTTTCAAGTGGGTGGTATAATTATTAGGAATTACATGTATGTCTCTCTATACAGTAATAGAGAAGACATATCATACAAAAGGAGCCCAGTTTAAGTAATTCCGTACACTAAGCATGAAGACTGCGCTAATTGGATGTAACGAGTTCCCAATTTTTAAGGTTAGTCCAGACTAAGCCCCAAAAATTAGAATGGCGTATTTGAGAATGAAAGAATTTCCCCCACAAACATACACCATATACAATAAAACTCCAGCTGTGTGGAGGATATAATTACGGACAAAACAGCTTCCCTCATAGTTACTTACCTATCAAGCCAGAGCAGAGGTAAAAAATCACCCCCCCCCCCCCTCCCTTTTCTTTTGAAGGAATCTTCAAAAAGAAAGAGAGGAGCTCTCTGAAATCAGTAAAAGCAGTACCAAAAAACAATATAAATATTCGTCGAACAGACACTCAGGTATTAATTTATTTTTAATAAATGGTGCTTAATGCAACTTCAGAAGTTAAGGCTATAGTGACGATCCCGGTAATTAATATTGCCGCTATATAACGTACACCGGAGACGGTAAGGCAGATAGGTCGAAAACCGGTGATATAATATATAACATACACATGTCCAATTGAACCACAATGAACGATCTCTGGAGAGTAAACACACTTCCGAGGTAACCCACAGGCGACAATAAATTCCAGTAACAACACTCCCCAACGTGTATTATCCGATATCTATGACACCATAAATGTTCGAATATACGAGTTGAGTACTGGCATTAATAGAAACCTGGATCTAGAAATGGAAGTAGGTATGATTAACAGGCTCTGACATGGACCGCCCCCGAAATAATTCATGATTTCTAAGGTCCATAACAAACAATAAAGCGTCAGCCTAATAATTATTATGCGCATGAGCATTAAAATCCTGCATGTAATCATCTGAATACCAGTTAACTGGTTATGTAGCCTCCAAGGTACCCAAAGACTAGCAATTTATTTATGATGAAATATGCGCTCGTATATGACATATAGATGAATGGGGGCGCGGTGGCGTTGCAGTAACCGGTTCTCGTCAGATCACCAAAGTTAAGCAACGTCGAGCCCGGTTAGTCCTCAGAGGGGTGACCTTCTGAGCGATCGATTCGGACTCCCGCTTTGTGTCCTTGGACAAGGCACTTAACCCCGATTGTCCACATGGGGGCACGATGACGCCGTGTACTAAGGCGTACTGCACGTCGATGTTGTGCATGTCTTCAACCAATCTAACCCTGCCTGTGCTGCAGTGTGGAATTACGATGTTGGGGAGCTGGCAGCTGCTTGTCGTTGCTCGGTGGTTCTCTCCGGGTACTCTGGCTTCCTCCACCCGTAAAACTGTCACGGTCATGATTAGCCGTTGTGCATAAGTGTGTGACCTTAAACACCAATAAATAAATAAATAAATATAGACGAATAATCACAGGAAACCAACCAACTAAAAAGTGGATGTGCCCATGAGGTCGCCATAGAACATGACCCAGCCGTCAATCGAGAAGTCATGAAATGTATGTAAACTCATACAAGGCTTGCGGGAAAAAAACTGTGCCTTGCCCGGTAATCGCCTCTAAACGCATAGGTGGTGTAGGTAGAGGGGGGGAGGGGGGAGGGGTAAGATGGGGGATTCAAAGTCATATCGAACACTCCTCACCCACATTACTTAATCGTTCTTGTGTTAGTCATAAAATAAAATAGGAACCGCAATGGTTCCCTCACGTCTAACCGACTTCATTATGCCACTATGGGCGGAGAAGGACGTGAAGAAAAAAAACTTCCCCTGATAAAGGTCCTCTCGTGGAGGAAGCTTCCGGGGAACGTCCCATAACAGACACTTGAGAAGACTGATTAAAGGTTTCTGTGATGACAGAGGTGTTACTAGTAGGATTCACGAGACTGTTTGCTCTTAAACAGAATCTACTGAATCAAATGAATTGGAGGATATGCGTATCCTATCATTTATTTAATTATTGGTGTTTAAGGTCACATATTTCTGCACAATGGCTAACCATGACCGTGACAGTTTTATGGGTGGAGGAAGCCGGAGTACCCGGAGAAAACCACCGAGCAACAGCGAGCAACTATCAGCTCCACAACATACCAACTCCACACAAGCAGGGTTAGCATTGGTTGAAGACAGGTGCACCATAGACGTGCAGTACACCTTAGTACACAGCGTCACCGTGCCCCCACATGAGCAATGGGGGTGAAGTCTCTTGCCCAAGAACACAACGAGGTTGCCGCAGGTGGGATTCGAACTGAGGACCTCTCGGCTTGCAGCCAGCGCCTCTACCAAATGGGCCACCGCGCCCCGTATCCTATCATCCATCCCCATGAGATCAGCAGACAGTCTACTGCATACGCTCAATGGTCTGGCGACACAAATGACGGTAAATGATTGTTCCGGAGCGTCGCAAACGGATCTATCATGGGGCGATCCCTCTGGTAGCAAATCTGTCCAAATACTCGCTTGTTGAGCATCCACTCCAATTGCAACAGGTGACCTTTCCTAGAGAGCGAGTCTGCTAGTACTTTCAGATGACCTGGTATATGACGGAGAGAAAGATGAACATGATGATTCATGACGTATTAGGAAAATCTTCTCTGTTAGTTGGCATAACAGAAATGAATGGGTGCCGCCTTGGTTCCCGAATGAACATGGACGTCCGTTATTATGTGAATCCAGTGTTGTAGCGCTAGCTGTAATTAACATAATCTCGTCAATGTTCATGTGTTTTTCCTGGAACCGAGGGTCCCAAAGACCCTGACACTTCAAGACTGCGGGACTTAGGGTCGCGCCCCAACCCGTCTGACTCACGTTCGTCATAATCATGAAAGCCAGATCTAGCAGTTGCAGCGTAACTCCCCGAGTTAACCACTGAATATTCGCCCAATTTGAAACCTTGTTTTACTAGGTCCGTTAAAACAATACTGGTTCAAGCGAAAGCGTCTTCACACTCCAGTTCTGAGTAAAGAATATCTGGAGGGGGACGTGCGCGCAGACGGCCCATCGGAATGAGATCCACAGCCGTTCCGCACAGCTCCAACAGTCGCATGAATTCCCTCACTATTAATGCATCTGAGTGAAGACAAAAGCAAGCATAACAATGGACTAATTTCGCTCTGGGTAACGGCAGACGAACCAGATTGTTGCAAGTCTCAAAGCTCAATCTCAAGTGAATAGACGACTTGTACGGAGCTAGATCCGACTTTTTCTCGTTTACAATGAAACCGAGACGTCGGAGTAATAGAAGCAGACTCTGAACATCATTCTGAAGAATAATTCTGTTGCTGTATACCTGTAGAAGGTCGTCCAAGTAAGCAGACGTTACCGCAGACAAATGAGCTCGTAAGTAAGACATTACTGAGTTCATTATTCGAGCGAAACGCCCAGGGGACCAGATTCAGACCAAAGCATAGTGTTCTGAACTGATACACTTCCCTTGTATGGCGAACTGCAGGTACTTATAGAATGCCGGACGTACCAGGACATGAAAGTACGGATCCTAGATCTATGCTTGCCGCATAGTCGATCACTCGAACGCTCAATTTTACCGACTGGATGATTTCCATAAATAAACTTTTAGAGCCATGATAAGTCTATTATCGGTTGGAACGAGTCCTCTGGCTTTGGTACGAGGAACAGGTGACTGTAAAATTCTTGAGAATCCTGATTCTCGATGACCTGTATTGCTTATACCTCCGGTCGGAGAAACTCTCTTATGCAAGAATTTGATGGAAGATTTGTCCAACGCGGACAACTTGTTAGTGGGGTTTTACTCAGAATGATACCCGTAAGCCGTCCGAGACTACACTTCTCACCCACCGATCTTCCAAGATTGTTATCCATTTTTTTTTGTGAAGCTTGATAACCTTCCGTCAACTGGCCAGCAATAGAGGTCTAAACCATCACCTGTATGACCTGCGAGGCTTACGGGAGGAGGAACCACGTCCTCCCTGCGAAAAACCTCGTCTCGATGGCCTAGGGGTGTCTGACTTATAGTCCTGATCAGACCTACGCCCCTTTCCAGAGTCGCTATACTGACGACCTCCAGAGTAATTATAAGAGGGTTTCTTGTACCCTCGTGAGGAGTTTCCTTTTGACGATTTTTGTCTGGAACGCCCTCCTTTACTCTTGTCTGCTGAAGCGGATCATTGATACGCCAACTTCAAAAGCAGAGCACTAGACGCTTTCTTAGTAGCCTGTTCATAGACTAATGAAAGCTAGTCGTCGAAAATAAAATGTCCGGAGACCGGAGCGACTCGGAGAGAGCTTTTCACCTTGTCATCTTATCAGTGATGACGACGCAAGGGCAGCATCACGTCTGATTAACTCCAGATTAGCCACTGTTAGAGTTATACATGGTATACATAATTGTCCTGAAAAGAACTCTAAGAGAGGTACTAACATCCTCAAATTCCTTTCTCTTGAGACGTTGCGCCATAGCTCTTTTAAGGTGATCTGCGTAAGACATAACGCCCAAATTCGCTCTATTTGAAGAAATTGTCTCAATTGTGTCTGAGTGAATAGTGAATGATACAGGTAAGGATACCTCTAGATCCTCAGCCTGCTCATCCAAACGCAGAACTCTCTGAACATCTTCCCAGACCGTTTTTTAATGAGATGGTCCAAAAAAACGGTATGTATACGGAAGATGAAGATAAGAAACCGCCTTCTTCCTCACACTCAAGAGCATAAATACGGCAGCATTTATATGGCTGAATGCCTGTGACACCTGTATAAACTGAACCGGAAAAAAGGACTTCCTCCTTTGTCCGGATAAAGTCTGTGCCTAACGACACCGGCAGTTTCTCTCTTGTTGTCGCAGCATTCTGAATCGGCGGAACAAAATCAGGGTAGTATTGATGGATGAAAGCCATCGCAACCATGTACTGTACTGAAAGGGAAGAGTAACCCTCTTCCTTATCCCTTTCACCATCCGAGAGAATCAGTTGCGAATCTCGGTCCATTGCATCTACATGAAGAGACGACTGGACCGACCCAGCACAGTCCAAAAGCTCAGATTCTGAGTCTGAGGGAGGCTGCATCTGCACTTGCTGGGATGCTGTGATTAGCTGCGACAGCAAGTCCATCATCGAGGCCTGAGGAGCAGCGGTTTCCTGTTCCTTAGTCGCATGCTGCTCCTGGGACGGTGTGTCAGAAACGGATTCTTTCTCTGAATGTCGCGATGATCAAGGTCTCGTGTCCCGAGCTACCGGATGGTCTGACTTCACAGGAGAAGAGTGGTTCCTTCGTGCAGCAGGCTGGATGCCGTGACTGAAGCCAACCCCGGCTGTAGACTAGGCGGAGCGTCATGAGCAGCGGGCGGGCATATGCTCCGTCTCGTGCATGTTTCCAACCAGAATACTTCATTTCAGCCATGTGAAACGTAGCGGAGGAAGCCTTGACTGAAGCTGACCCCGGCTGCAGACTAAACAGAGCGTCCCGAGTGGAGGGTGGACATATGCTCCGGCTTGTGCACGTTTCTCATAACAACATCTGAACCCAGAGATTGCTAGATTAGAGAGGGGGGCGCTCGCGGTCTATCAGACCTCGCAGAGTACAAGAACTTGCAGACTTCCTCCCTATTCCTCCCTATTTCCGTCATCGCTGGGTGAGCTATTTATATTATAGTGCTCGCTCTACCCAATCAACTTCTTCGACCGCAACAGACTTACCTGGCATCACAGCACCCAAGGACGGAGTACCGCTTCTCTAGGTTGAGCTAGCTGCTTGCAAGACTCTTGCAATAATGAGCACTGCAGCTAGCTCTATATGCTCCATGGAGCGCGATGCCAGTAGCACACTTGGATGGGTGTCAGAATATCATCACCATGTTCATGTTCCTCTGAAATAGAAATTGACAGAATGAAATAAAATGCGGTAAGAGGCTCTGAGCCTCAGAACCTCACCGCCAACAACGTACTGCGACACCCGACTCCAACATCAGTCATCCCAGTGCAATACAAGAATGACAAGAGTCCGCAGGAGTGATGAGATTGGTAGGCTCATCCAATGATAAGATCATAAACTATGCTCTGGAAGCAAAAATTGAAAAACAAAAATCCTAATGACAATCTGTATGTATAGTGCTGGGAGAATATGGACAATATGTTGGGTAAAAGGTTAATATGCCTATTTTTTTACATGTCTCCTGTTTTGAAGTGCTTCAGGAACAAAAAAAATGCAGGTTTCAGTATCATTAGAAACAGATGCATTTGGACAACAAATGTGATCCATTAACTGTAAAAAAAAATGAAAGTGTCAATGACACTGTAGCTCAACTTGTACATCTATAGTATGTAACACAGCAAAGACAAACATCTTGGTAATGACCTGATAACAAAGGTACTTATAAAGTATTGTAATGGTCTGTACATAAATACTGACTGTAGCCTGTAACAAATGTATAGGTAAAGTATTGTAAAGGTGGGTGACAGTCAGATGCTAAACTAGAAAAGAAATCTTTTGAGACCCAGAGTGGGTCTGACTGAACCCCAAAATATTTGTTCTCATAGCACAGTGATAACAAAGGCACCCCAAAACACACTCGTTCCTGTCCCAAGGTGATAACAAAGGTACCCAAGAAGTTTCATGAAGATCAGTTCATAAATACAAGCCATATAGAAGTTGTGAGAAAAAACTGATTGGACCTAATTTCGGTACAAAATGGCCACCGGCAGCCATCGTGAATTTTGGACCGCACCCAGAAACACCCGTTCTCGTCCCAAGGTGATAACAAAGGTACCCAAGAAGTTTTGTGAAGATCGGTTCATAAATACAGCCTCTAACCCGAGCTGTATTGACATGTGCACTTACTGTGTACAAGTAGCACTGAATAAATCAAAGTTCATCTAATTTGCATAATTTCTGCATGAGAAAAAAACCTGTACTATATGTGATGTATTCCATGTTACTAAACATTCATAAAAAAATTTATTCAAATCAGAACTATCATGCAGAAGTTCTGTACAAAAAACTGATTGCACTAATTTTGGTACAAAATGGCTGCTGGTGGCCATCTTGAATTTTGGACCACACCCAAAAACACTCGTTCTCATCCCAAGGTGATAACAAAGGTACCCAAGAAGTTTTGTAAAGATTGGTTCATAAATACGGCACCTAGCCTGAGCCGTATAGAAGATGTGTACAAAAAACTGATTAGATCTAATTTCGGTACAAAATGGCCACTGGTAGCCATCTTGACCGCATCCAGAAACACTCGTTCTCGTCTCAAGGTGATAACAAAGGTACCCAAGATGTTTTGTGAAGATCGGTTCATAAATATAGACTCTAGCCCGAGCCGTATTGACATGTGTACTTAATGTGTGTAAGTAGCACTGAAAAAATCAAAGTTCATCTTATTTGCATAATTTCTGCACGAGAAAAAACCCTGTATTATATGTAATGTATCCCATGGTACTAAACATTCACACAAAAAATTATTCAAATCAGCACTTTCATATGGAAGTTCTGCACAACAATCTGATTGCACCCAATTTTGTACAAAATGGCTGCCATCGGCCATCTTGAATTTCGGACAGGACCCCACTCGTTCTCGTCCCACGGTGATACCAAAGGTACGCAAGAAGTTTCGTAAAGATCGGTTCATAAATACGGCCTCTAGCCCGAGTCGTATTGCCATTTGCACTTACAGTGCTGAAAGTAACACTAAATACATCAAAGTTAGTCTAATTTGCATAATTTACGCACGAGAAAAAAACCTGTATTATATGTGATGTATCCCATGGTACTAAACATTCATACAAAAAATTATTCAAATCAGAGCATTCATATGGAAGTTCTGTGCCAAAATCTGATTGCACCTAATTTTGTATAAAATGGCTGCCAGCAGCCAACCTGATTACGGATCGGACTCAAAAACACTCGTTCTCGTCCCACGGTCATAACAAAGGTACCCAAGAAGTTTCGTAAAGATCGGTACATAAATACGGCCTCTAGTCCGAGCCATATTGAATTGATGGACAGGATGGACAGACGGACAACTGACAATGGAATAAGCTCAAATTTGACTTATGTCAAAGTTGAGCTAAAAATCGGATGGGACATATTATTTCTAAGAAATAGGATCTCAGTGAGATTATTTCATTTTATATCACAACTGTTGTGTGATTGTTTTGTGTATTCACTGTTGCCCAATGGAATAAATGCATTGAAAAATGTGTAAGGTAGACCATGTATGGAAATTGGCCTTCACCAATTCTGAGAATTAAAAACACATCTGATTGGTCAGTAATCATCGGACTGATCTGACCTTCATTACGACTAGAATGAAATGAGTCAACAAGAAACAACAGTGTCAAGCAAGAAAGTCAAAGGACAGTCAAAGCTGATAGTTTTCTTTAAAAATCTAAGGTTCATTCACTATATTCAAATTTAATGCTGGTATTCAGAACCCAACTCAGGTCGAGTACAGGGAACAGAATCAACAACGCGAGTTGGGAGTTTTTCAGGTATTTCAGGAGTGTTGTAGACACTCTTGAAACACCTGAAATTTTATAAATTTTAAGTAATTTGTATATTTTTTATACTGACCAATGGCCGAGACTAGCTGGTGCAAAAATTAATCCAGGGCCAAACACAAATTTTGCCCCCCAATCCCCAAAATTTGCATGCAAAACCGAAAAATTCAAGTCCTGTCTGGTCCTCCATACTTTTGAGATCTGCACATGCGCAGTATCCAGGAACGTACCTGAAATTGGCGCCAACCATTAATCTTTCTACAGATTGCCTGTTCAATGTTATAAACAGCAGGAAGGTATGAGTGCCACTAATGGGAGGGCCATACCCATCTGGTCCATTGGTAAGTGTAAAACATATACAAATTACGTAAAATTTACAAAATTTTTATACAACAACCAATGGCCCAGACTAGTTGAATCGTAAAAAGGCTGGAGGGCCTAGGACTTAAAGGAAAATCCAATCTCTCAATTACTTCAGTAAAGGATAACTCCTACAGGAGAATAGGAGAAGATAGGAATTATATTTGTCTTTCTCCTTTACGAGAAAAGAGAAAGGCATAACACCAACAATGTAATTGAGTATTACATGATATATAATTCTCCATTTAATGCTAGTGTTGTGCGGTTTTATTTTTCTTGTTTCGGTTCAGTTTTTTTATAAAAAACTCGGTTTAGGCCACACAAAGATCTTCTGTTTCTCAGGCCATTATTTGTAAAATCCCATGCGGGCGAGCGTTTTTTTTATTTTATTTTTTATTACTGTAATTATTTCCTCGTCATCAAAAGTTCATGTTCTTGGTTGATGTTTTAGGCCTCATAATCTATGGAATAGCATGGGTGGTGGTGTAATTCGTCCCTTGAGTGCAAGAGGGCTTTGCAATGCTAAAGCATTGCAAAGCCTTCTTGCACTGAAGGGACAAATTTATAAATTTTTTTAACTTGGGTAAAATATCATACATAAACCATTTAATTTTTATTTTTTTTAAGTTTACATTGGTTATAAAAAGATAGCATGCGGCTGCCAAAAGGACCATGCGGGAGGTCCTGAGAAGTTAAAAAATTTATAGTAATTTATATATTTTTTATACTTACCAATGACCCAGACATAGCTGGTGCTAACTCTTAAAATTCTAGGGCCAAACACAAATTTTGCCCCCCAATCCCCAAAATTTCCATCTAAAACCAAAAGAAATCATGTCCTGAAGGTCCTCCATACTTTGCCCTCATTGCGCATGCGCAGTGTCAAGGACGTCCCGAAATTGGCGCCAATTATCATTCTTACAAGCAGTGCCTGGTCAGCGCTATGTACTCAGCGGGGAGGTATGAGTTCCCAACTCCTGGGAGGGCCATCCCCGTCTGGGTCATTGGTAAGTATAAAAAATATATAAATTACTATAAATTTTTTAACATTTTTATACTGTACCAATGACCCAGACATAGCTGAATAGTAAAAAGGCTGGAGGGCCTAGGACATAGAGGAAAATCCAATAAGCTCAACTATATAAATAGAGTCAACCCCTCGAGGAGAAAAGGAGTATTAGGCTTTACATGTATCTTTCTTATTTTATGATAAATTAGAAAGACACAACACCCTCCATAATTGAGCATAATAACATTCATGTTCTCTATTAACATCAAGTATAACCCCTTATACTAATTATTTTTAAAGTAAGCCAATAAATAAAGTTAGTCCAGAGAAATGAGACTCTTTATATTCTCTTAAAAGTGTCCGAGGATTGTATATTAACGCCCGTTTGACACGTGACATATACAAATGCTTCACACCGAGCTACACTTTAAAAATATGACATGAATGAATTTTTAACATTAATATTACACTTTAAAACCATCCCGGTAACGACTCAGAATTACTGACTCCGGATGAGGAATCCCCTTGCTTTTCACTATAAAGCAGGTGACCTAAGGGAACACCCTCCCCCCCCCCCCCCTTCCCCTTGCCCTGAGTCAAATAGCCCTGAGCGAAGAGGGCAGTAGGATGGAGTCACTGCCGGAACAGAAAGCCTGCATAACTATAGTTACAACTGTTTAGTGGACGACATTCTGAGCAACAGATAACGGACCTAACAATGCAGGTCTCCAGAAATGGACTCAATATTTCTGAGATAAAAATTTGTGAATGTGGATGGCTGAGACCAATATGCAGCCTTCATTAAATCTGTAATAGCAACACTATTTGCGTAAGCCCAAGATGTAGAAAGAGCTCTTACTTCATGAGCCGAAATCTTAAGCACAGACTGCTGAGTTGAAGATAGATTATCATAAGCAGTACGGATAGTTAATTGAATCCATCTAGCAATAGAATGGACCGAAATGTCCTTTCTATTAGGCATCAGAGACAGAAAGAAGCGTTTTCGTCCCTTACTGATAAACTGAGATCTTTGTTTATAAATACGTAAAGCTCTAACATGACAGAGTAAAGGCCTACGCCCGGCTGAAGACGGAAGGGCCTTAATAACAATAGGTTTCGGATATTTATTAGGAGCCTGATTCTTAGCTAAAAATCCAACATTAGTAGTAAAGGAGTGTTCCCGACACTACGATAGTGAGAATCGTCCACCGATAGTGCACGAAGCTCACTGACTCTTCTAGCAGAAGAGAAAGCTAAGAGAAATGCTGTCTTATAAGACAAGAATTTGAAATCTACTGTCCCAAGAGGCTCAAATGGCTTTTCTTTCAGTTTAAGAAGAACCCAAGCTAAATTCCATTTAGGAATTAATCTAAGAGTTCTGGATCTATTTATCGAGAAGTTTCTAACTAATTTAGATAAAGAGACATTAGATCCAATTTGTAAACTATCATGGTGTGCATAGGTATCAGATAACATAGACCTATAACCTTTAATAGTAACAGGCTGCAGTTTGATCTCGTCAAACAAGTATACTAGAAAGTTTGCAATGTCTGGTATGGAAGGATCAAAAATATCAACAGAATGATCCCTACACCAACGACGAAAAACCTTCCACTTAGCCGCATAGTTTAGCGAAGAGGAGGTCCTCCTACAGTTAGAAATCGCGTCCACTGCTCGTCCTGTAAAATGCTTGCCGTGCAAGAAGGACCGCACAATGGAAATACGTGAAGGTTGAGACCTTGCGGGTTGTGATGAAGTTGACGCGACTTCCCCTGCGAAAGAAGATCCTCTCGTGGAGGAAGTTTTCGCGGTAAGTCCTACAGCAGACACCTGAGTAGATTTATCCACGGTCTCTGTGGAGACAGAGATGCTACCAACAGAATTTTGCATTGAGATTGTTTTATCTTTAGCAATATTTGCTGAATTAACGGCGCTGGAGGATACGCATATCCTATCATTCCGTCCCACGAGATCGATAGAGCGTCTACTGCATATGCTCGGGGATCCGGACATGGTGACACATACGTCTGCAACTGATTGTTGAGTTGTGTCGCAAATAAGTCTACCATTGGCCGTTCCCATTGGTAGCAAATCTGATTGAATACCTGTTTGTTGAGAGTCCATTCTGATGGCAACAAGCGACCCTTCCGTGAAAGGGAGTCTGCTAATACATTCAGACGACCCAGAATGTGACGGACCGAAAGTAGACATTGTGTTCTAGAACAAACAGAAGGATTCTTTCCATTAAATTGAATAACGGAACGGAATGAGTGCCTCCCTGGTTCCGGATATACGCCACTACTGTCGTATTGTCGGTCAGGATTTGGACATGTGCTTTCATGTTCATCCAATGACGTAATGCAAGCCAAATTGACATCATTTCCTTGATGTTCATGTGCTTGCTTAGAAACTGCGGATCCCAAAGACCCTGGCACTTCGAATCCGTTGGGATCAATGTTGCACCCCAACCTGTATGACTGGCATCCGTCATAATCGTAAAACTCGGATCCGGCAACTGCAGTGGAACTCCCTGAGTCAACCACTGAATGTTTGCCCAAGTCTGAATCTCTTGTTTCACTTGATTTGACAAGAGAACGTCTGTATCGAGCGAATGAATCTTTACACTCCAATTCTGAGTCAAGAAAATTTGGAGAGGACGAGTGCGCAACCGCCCCATCGGAATGAGATCCGCAGCAGCTCCGCACAGACCTATCAGTCTCATGAACTCCCTCGCTGTGACTTTGTCTGAGTGAAGACAATAGCGAGCGTAACAACTGATTAATTTCGCTCTGGTTAACGGCAGGTGAACGAGATTGTTGTGCGTCTCGAAGCTCATTCCCAGATGAGTGAATGACTTGGACGGCACCAGATCCGACTTCTCCTCGTTTATAATAAAACCGAGACGTCGGAGTAATAGAAGAAGATTCTGCACATCGTTCTGAAGCGTTAACTCGTTGCCGTACCTCTGAAGAATGTCGTCCAGGTAGGCCGACGTTACCGCAGACGAATGAGCTCGGAAATGTATCATTACCGAGTTCATTATTCGAGTGAAAGCCCAGGGCGCTAGGTTCAAACCGAAGCACATCGCCCAGAATTGATATACAACTCCTAGGACTGCGAAGCGTAGATACTTTCTGAATGTCGGATGTACCATGACGTGAAAGTACGCGTCTTTGAGATCTATGCTTGTAGCATAGTCGTTCACCCGAATACTCGCTCTGACCGATCGAATCGTCTCCATATAGAACTTCGGAGCGACGATCAGCTTGTTTATCCAGCTCAGATCTATGACTGGACGGAACGAGCCATCTGCTTTCGGAACCAGAAACAGATGGCTGTAGCAGGGACCAGCCTAAGGGGGAATTTTAGGGAGACTTCATGTCTCCCTCCAGAAAAAATAGGGAGACTGCAGAGTCAAGTAGGGAGACTTCATAGGCAAGTGGAGAAAATTAAGAATATTTATGTACCACCTCCTGCCGCCCCTTCATATTTTCAGCTTGTTGTCCTCCATTCACATCTGATTAATCCAGGTCCAGTTGTCTATGATGCATCTATGCCAGGTTAAAAAATCATAAAGTAATTATTGACTGAAAATCCCTCACTGCTACCCTCTCCTTCATGACCCCTCCCCTCTTCTTCATGCCAATCCCCCAGCACCCTCCTCTGATTGCCTTTCACCAAAGTTCAACAAAGCTAATAATTTCCTAAGTCTGAAAATGTGAACAGGACCAGATGTAAGAAGGTTGCTTGGAAGGTACTTTGTTAGTTAATAAATAAAATACATTCTGGGGTCAAGCATTTTGTAAAATAAATGTCATTCCGCATCATTTTTATAGCATTCTGGTGTCTTTCCGCGTCATTTCGTGTCATTCTGGTGTTTAGGAGTACCCTTTTTCAAGATCTTCACAAGCACACTTGCGTCCTGAACAAAGCTTTTCTTGTCATCATTAAACCTTTTTTTCATGTGTTCCAATTCCATTCGTGTTTTTCTGGGAATAGACGGCCAACATTTAACAGTCATCAGCAAAACGAAATAAAAATACAGTGTTAGAAAACACGTCTGTTGTGTATACATTTTCAGCAGAGAATATTTGGCATCCTAAGCGACATAACCTACTTTCAAATTGGGTTATTTTATCGAGTCGTGTAAGTCACCTATTTTCGTTTCGACACTTGAAGCTCCGACTGAAACGGAACGAAATAGAAATAAAAAATTCGTCAAAAGTGACAATGAACAATTGATTTCAAATAAATGGTTGTTTATTTGACGAACGAAAATGCCCATTTATCACACTCAAGCACATTCGATTCTTGAAAATAATCGTTTTTGTGTAAACCTCAGATCACTCAGTTCAGTCTTTCCTCATTTTGGCCAATTTTTAGAGGGCGACTTGTAATCGCTCCGACAATTTTTCTAGGCGACTCTGGGCTTAGAAGGGCGACATAACCGCCCTAGTCACCTTCACGGCTGGTCCCTGGGCTGTAGAAACCCGGTGATTCCTGGTCTTCTACGACCTCTACCACGTTCTTCATCAGAAGAGACTGTACTTCCGATAAAAGAGCATCTCTTTTCTGCGGATTTGACGGAAGCTGAGTCCATATTGGACTTCGAGTTAATGGAGGCTTTCGTTTGAAGGATATTCTTAGTCCTTCCGAAATTACCCATCGGACCCAGGGGTCGTCCGTAATCGACGCCCACTCGTTTGTAAAACTTGATAATCTTCCGCCCACCGGAACGCGATAGAGGTTCAAACCATCACCTCCTGGACCTGCGAGGCCTGCGGAAGGAGAAACTACGTCCTCCACGACCCGCACCTCGTCCCGTCGACCTCGGGACGTCAGGCCGGTTGTCTCGGCCCGAAAAACGTCCCGTACGTGAGTCGCTGCCTTGACGGTCTCCAGAATAAGACCTAGAGGACGTATAAGAACCTCTATAGGAACTTCTCTTGGGCGTACTTGTCCCAGAAGTGCCTGTCTTACTCTTATCTGCTGTATCCGACTTTTTGGAAGCGGATTTAAAAAGCAGAGAATCCGAAGCTTTCTTGGTTATCTTATCATAGATTGCTGAAAGCTTGCCGTCAAAGAGAAGCTCTCCGGAGACCGAAGCGACTCTGAGAGAGTTCTTCACCTTACTATCCACACGCGTGGATACAGCTAGGGCTGCGTCACATCTAACCAACTCCAGGTTTGCCACTGAAAGGGCGGAGTTATGCGTGGAATAAGCTACTGCCCTTGAAAGAAGTCTCAATGAGGATTGTATATCCTGGAATTCTTTCCCTTGAAGATGCAATGATAACGCCTTAGTAAGGTGGTCTGCGTATGATAAAGCGTCTAAGTTAACTCTGTTAGACATTATTGTCGTTTTCAACGTCGCAGTTGGAATAGACATAGACGACGGTAAAGACAATTCCAAGTCTTCCGCCTCGTCGTCTAGACGCAGAGGAACTCTCGGTATGCCCTGTCCTGCCGTTTCGAATTTATTCCTTGAATTGATGAAAGGCAGATTGAGAGCATTAGCGGACAAGAAACCAGCCTTGCCTGTTTTGGTAGCAAGCTTATAGATAGCGTCGTTCAATAATTCGAATGTTCTTGTGACATTATTGGACTGTGTCGGAAACTCAGGGACGATGTCTCTGAACCGATCAAAGAATTCTGTGTCCAATGACGCTATCAGTCTCTTCTCCGGCATCGCAGCAGTCTGGCCCGACGGAACAACTTGTGGAAGGTAATGCCAGATGAAATCTACGGCAGTTTTATGTTGTTCCGAAAGGGATAGCTCCAAATCCTCGGAATCCCTTTCGCCATCCTGTCGGACCCCATGATGTTCTCGGTCGTCCGTACCCGATGCTTCGGCGGAGCGTACCGACCCAACGTCGTCGGATAATTCTTGATCCGACAGAGATTCTGTCGTTTGCTGGGATGCTGCGATAATTTGTGCTATTTGGGATAGCACGTCCGTCACTGAGGCCTGTGGAGTAGCGGTCTTACGCTGCTTAGCCGCTGGAAGCTCCGTGTACACTTGACTCCTGCATACTTCTCTTATGCGAACGTCCGGAGTCTACAGGCCTCTTGTCCCTGGCTACCGGATGGCGTGACCTGGTCGCCGTGGAATCCCTGATTGGCGAAGCTGGCTGGATATCCGTGGTCACATAGCCAAGGATATCCGTGGTCACATAGCCAAGGAGAGACTGTTCAAAAGGCTTCCTCATCCTCTCCTGCTGAGAGGATGAGGAAGCCTTTTGAACAGTCTCTCCGGACTGTCTATATAACGGAGCGTCCCGAGCGGCGGACGTATGTTCCGAATGCGAAACATTTTGTACCACAACATCTGGTCCCAGATGTTGTTGTACGAGAGAGGGGCCTCTCTCGCTCGCATCCCGGATGGACCTGGACGAGCTAGGAACCGGACTACTAGACTTCCTCCGTTTTCTCCTCTGATCCGCCGTCACTGGGTGTGCACCTTGTATATTTATAGTGCTCGCATCACCCAAATCTCCTTCCTGGACCGCAACGGACGAACCCGGCTGCCGAACCATTCAATGAATGGATGCTACACCGGGCAAGCTAGCGGACGTCAATGCCGTCGATCCTACTAGGGACCTCTTAGGAAATTGACATATCTCCATGAGCACTTTTGCCGCTAGCTCTTCATTTAATTGTGACGAGAACAGAATTCATTCTGTTACCCAGCTAAATCTCCCAAGAAATTTTAGTAATAATATTACTCAAAAATATGCCAAAAGCATGGGAGAATAGCAAGGGGGGGACTTAAAGGAAAAGGAGAGAGGAAACACTGAACAAGCAGTGAAACTTAATAGCAAGAATGACAACAACAGGCCCATGCCTCGAAAATAGGCAACTTAACATAATTTCATTAAAAAATTTTAAGTTACAGCCCTGAATATTTTCTGTCACTCATTTTTCCTCTCCTCCTTCTATATCCACTTTAGATCCACCAGTTCTCTAATATTTATGTGTCTGGCATCATTTAAACTGAGATTTACAAACACAAATATCAGTCAGATGTGAACTGATGAAGGGCCAAACAAAGAATGATAATTGGCGCCAATTTCGGGACGTCCTTGACACTGCGCATGCGCAGTGAGGGCAAAGTATGGAAGACCTTCAGGACATGATTTCTTTTGGTTTTAGATGCAAATTTTGAGGATTGGGGGGCAAAATTTGTGTTTGGCCCTAGAATTTTAAGAGTTAGCACCAGCTATGTCTGGGTCATTGGTACAGTATAAAAATACTGATTTTTATTTTTTGTAGGCCTTATAGGTCGGTTTTTGGTTTTTTATAGTAAGTTTGCAGTTTCCAACAGAAAATATGTAGTGTCGATATAATGCCCATACTGTCATATTTTCAATGATGATTTTATTGGCATTGCCTAACATTTGTGCTAAGTGTATAAATGGCAGACATTATCAAAACAAAATAATATAAAAGAAAATAAAATGTAACAGTGTTCGTAGAATATCACCACTCACCAATTCTAGGCACATGCCCCCGCCCCCCACCTCCCACCTCTGGTCTTTAAGTTCAGGCATAGAGAGTCTATGATGAATTGATATTAACACATGGGTGTGAAAAGATCTTAATTCAAAATTTCCCAGGGCTCTGTTCAGTGCTCACTCCTGGGTGGGGCCCTGGGCAGCCTAACAAAATGACCCTACCAGGCATTGCAAATAATAACAAGCGTTGCCAAGTGGGTCACCTAGACACCCATCCTAACATATTTGACAATGAACTGATGTATGGACTCTTTTCAATATCCCCCCCCCCCCCCCCCCCCCCCCCCACTCACACACACAGTGGTGACTAGTGCCACCACCCACCCTAGTAAAATAATCAGCAATCATTTCATGTCAGCCTGGAATGGGAAAGTCATATTGTTTGTAGCTGGGTGGGCTTCAAAACGAACTACTTTACCAAATACCTATTGTGCCCACACACCTCGCGCACGCAATGGTTTTAGCTCAACGGAATTGATTTCACACACAAATTCACTGGTGTACTGTTATATATTGTAACTTTTTTGCATTTGCCTCTTGCCATTCCATTTTCTATTTCTACTGCTGATTTGTTCCTTTGGTTGACCCCCTTAAAGTAAGTTGTGTGGGAATGCAACCCTGGCACGTTGACAGCGATATTACGGAACGCAGCTTATTCCCGTGGATATGGACGATTCGGTCTTGGGACATTTCGGTTCAAGACGTTTTGGCCTTCATATATTGAACTAAATAGAATAAGAACTTGCGGTTTTGTGTTTTTGTGGGCCAAAGCCTTCAGGACAAATCGTCTCGGGTTGGAACGTCCCAAGACTGAATTGCAGTAAAACCTCTTCCCAGATAAGCACATCAAGGGAGGCAACAGACGACATCCGAAACACGTGGTGGGGCAACCCGTGACAAATGTTATTTTTGAATACGACAATGAAATGCCAAGACCTTTTTCTGATATGATATTATTCCCTGTCCAACAGATTATAGAGAAGTAATTTTAATTAAACTGATTGACTATGTCATACAAACCTGTTCAAAAACAAAGCCAATTGCGCAAGGTATTTCCTGTAATCCGTGAAATGTAGGCGTGTTGGCTGTCTGTTTTGTCATTCTCACAGAAAACACAACCCATTTTTACGTCAACGATGTGTGATTGACAACTTGTCGTCATACATCATTCTCGAGTGATCTGGACATGCTGCAGTGACCCCTTTACACCCAGAATGTGGCGTGCATTGACAACACTGTTATTTTCTGACAAAGCTTGACATTTCACACATTGTTAGTGCAAACTGAATAAAGAAAACATCTCTTCCCGACATTTTAGGAAAAAACCGAAACCGTACTCATTTACCAGTTATACGGTTTCGGTTTTCAAGCAAAACCGAAACCGACTTATAAAACCGGTTAACCGTACAACACTATTTAATGCCAGCATAACCCATTATGCTAATTCGGTGAAGGAAAACCAATATATAAAGACAGTCCAGAGAACTCTTTATACTCATTTAAAAGTGTCCGAGGATTGTATATTACTGCCAGTTTGACACGTGACATATATACAGACCACACTTATGTTTGAATGGGTTAACGATTACGGGACGAGAGCGAGTGGCGCAGTGATACCACGAGAGACAGTAGGCTCGAGTGGTTACCCCAGTGCCACACGCTCGAGTCCAGTAATCGTTAAACCATTCAAACGTAAGTGTGGTTCTGTATTTATTACACACCCAACCATGAAAAAGAATTCACTGTAATTAATCGCTGATTTAATTAAATAGTCGACAATTTGAACGGTAGAAAGAATTTTAGAGAGAAACGGGCAATTTTGTCAGAGAATCAGTCTTAAGTCTTTGACCTTACGACCTGTAGAATCGCTGTTGATTCATTTTATTCCCCAAAAAATGTTGATCCGGACACTCAAAACTCAAAAGATTGCATTCAGCATATCAGACGTCACAAATTATGAGGTCTCAAATGTGTTTTCAAAATTGTGTGTGAAGGCATCATTATATCTGGCGGATGGAAAATGTGCAAGGGTTTTAATTTGAATACGGTGCGAGCTGGACGCTCTGTTTAAATTGTGTGCTTTTGTTTAAATTTTGTGTTTTTGTTTAAATTTTGTGCTTTTTAAACTGAAACTAAAAATATAAGTTTGAACTCGGCTTGACGATACATGCACCACTGCCACAAGGCTATCGCATGTGGACATCGGTCATTTCTGTTCTGCACTGTAACAAACGTCACACTGGACGAGAAAAGACATTTTGTGCAATAATTAACCTTCCAGAGCATTCAATCGATCGTTTGGAGTAACTGAGCCTGAGGCAGTTTGAGATTCCATTCTGACTCTGAGTGAACTCGGGAGTCTTAGTAAGTTTGTACTTTATTTTTCAACATTATAAAGTTTCTGACTTGAAATTTAGCCTTCTTTTTATTTTACCTCAAGTCTTGATAACCTTTGCTTGAAATGGGCTGCACTTAC
The DNA here is from genome assembly GCA_031216915.1 of Pictodentalium vernedei. Classification (NCBI taxonomy): domain Eukaryota; kingdom Metazoa; phylum Mollusca; class Scaphopoda; order Dentaliida; family Dentaliidae; genus Pictodentalium; species Pictodentalium vernedei. Next base: position 319,083,554 of record CM062290.1, read on the forward strand.
AAATAAAAGCTCTAGGCTGTCCACATAATACTACAGATATACAAAGGGAGAAATATATTGCATGATAACTGCAAGAAAATGTCATGTCTTGTCTCCACAAGTAATTTAGTATGTACACCATTTTTACAACCCCCCCTCCCTCCCCCCCACCATCCATCTATAACCTGACAGCATTTTCTTGAAAGCTCACGAAATGAGTATCCAACAGTCTTAGTCAGAGGCTAAAAGAGAAATAGGGGGGGGGGGGGGGGGGGGGGGTGTTCTCACCTGTAAGCTTCAACTTATTTTGGTTGATAATATTTTCAAAGATTGATGTTTACATCATTTTGTACTAGTACTATACTTCACCAGTTTGTTATCTGAACAATTCTGTCAATATTTTTTTCTTGGTATCTGGTTCAAAACAAAATAATTTTTTATGTGCCTGCACCAATATCTTGTCAGTCTTAAATTTGGAATTTGGTATTCTGAATTTGCATTAAGTAAGTAGTTTTAATGAGGACTGATACAATGTGGCTAAAATGATAGGCTTTTTGGAGAACATTTTCTTGGGGATGGGGACTGACCAATCAAACTGCCCTGAACTTTTGTTTCAAAATCTAAATGCAGGCCCTTGCCTCGAATTTGCCTATGAAAGTGCTCTTCCCACTGCCATATTTGCCAAAATTATAAAAATACTCCCTCCCTCTGAACAATCTGTTCTGAAAATACCAGTCCCTTTCAATGAAAACTGCAAAATTAACAGCTTATTGGTGAAGGGGGTGAGAGTGCCTCAACCCCCTCCCCATCTCATACACCCATGTAGCTAAGTCACATAGGTGGCATTCGATTTAAGTTTTGTTGCTGAGAATTAAAGCAAAATAATAAATATCCTTGTATAAAACAGAAATACTAGCAAAAATCCTAAATTAGTCATTTAAAAATACACATCAATCTGTGTCTGGAAAATATTGTCATACTGTCCATGTTTTAAATATTCTAATAATTATTTTTGAATTTCATGGAAGTCATCTCATAAAATTGACAATATATTGCATTCATCAGACCACATGTATTTACCACCTTCCCCTCTTCATGGTCTCATTCCCACCCTACTCGAGACTTTTCAGAATTTCTGTAGTGGGTAGCTGGTAACATTTTTAAATTTCCCCAGTACAAACTCCAGAAAGTCATATTTTAGCAATACTATATCCCCTTAAAAAAGCCCTTCCCCCCTGCCCCCACAAAAAAAAATAAAATAAAATAAACCTGTTGCCCCAACACCCACTAGCACATAAAAAAACATTGGTTTCACAAATGTAAAATACCGAGTTTTTCTTATAAAACCAGGCTTTTCATTCTTCCAAATTTATTTTCTTTATTCAGCAAGTGTGGGGTGGGGGTCATCTAGTAAGGGTGGAATTAAAGAGAGTTAATTAGTAACTGCATGTACTAGCTGTCAAGCATCTCCAGGCGCTGTTGGCGTGTCGGCGTCTGTTTTTCCACTTCATGGTAACCTGTATTTGCAGAATGTCATCCATTAATGGTTACATCTATAGGTATTTAGGCTCCCCATTCCAGCATTGATGCTGTTCCACTGCCCTCTTCGTTCTCCGCTGCCCTCAGAACAAGGGGGAGGTGTGGATGGTTTTTTCCCTTATGATCATCTGGCTTTATAGTGAAAAGTAAAGGAAGACCACCTCCGGTGTCAGTAGTCCTGAGTTGGTGCTGGGATGGTTTTAATGTGTAGCTCGGTGTGAAGCAATAAATATGTCTCATCATCGGGTAGTGGTCATCTAGTAAGGGTGGAATTAAAGAGAGATATTTAGTAACTGCATGTCCTAGCTGTCAAGCAACTCCAGGCGCTGTCGGCATGTCGTCGTCTGTTTTCCGCTTTATGGTAACCAGTATTCAAGATTCATTTAGTCTTGCTTCCTTCAACTTAACATGCTTTTCAAAGTATGTTTGCATTGGCAAACGTGCTGCTTCATTGCTGAAGTGTGAATCGAATAAGATTACAGTTACACAGTAGGCCTCGTGTCGACTCGCCGGCAGCACACAACGGTGAGGGCAACATTGTAACAAAGGTTTATTGGAACTGTACTTGTGGCTGGCTGCAATATCGAACCCAATTGGACTTTTTTGCACTAAAATTAATTAAGTTTTCCTTGATTTTCAATAACGAAAGCAAAGGTTGAGTTTCACTGTTCAATTTTTTGGCAGAGATCATGTGTCTTTCATGACTATCAACAGTTTTTAGCATAGTTGTGCATCAAACATTTTGCAATGAGAAGTATAAATTTTATAGTAAATTTATTATACCTACCGAAATTGTTTACTACAGGCTTGCACTACGGTGGAAGAACCTAACTCGGATAAAATACTCTCTATTTTAATCTTTCCCAAGATTTGGGAAAGAAAAGTGGTGTAAAAACACCACGAAACAATAAGCCAAAACTGGGTCGAGCGCCATCAGCGCACACCCAGTATGGGACGCTCTTCCATAGAACAAATCCACGACTTCCGTAAAACAGTGCACAATGCGTCAATTCGTCATTCTTTTGATTCCGACAACACAGGAGTTATGTGATCAGCGGGGAGGAAGGATTCTTACCCGAATAAGAAGACGGGAGGGCCTCCATGTAAACAATTTTGGTAGGTATAATAAGAAAGGAAATTTACTATAAAATTTATACTTCTTATCAACCTACCTCAATTGTTTAGTGCAGGCTGAATAGACAAAAGGCTGGAGGAAATCACATAACCAACCCACACATATCTCAATAGCACTAGGACGGAGGACAGAGGAAGAGATCCCTAGGCCTATCAAACCATAGTATCACAAACATTAGAAAAGACAATGAAAGATGACGCATATGGTGAAGTGCGGCGCACAGACAGAAAGGGCAGTAACAGCACAAAGCTGGAACTGACCCTGAAAAAAGCTGAAAGGCTGGGATAGACAACAGCCTGAGACGAAGAAAGAGGGCCCCAAGGTTCTCTGTCGGCTCCTGCAACTGTCGCAGATAAAAGGAGAATGTAGCATTTCTCCAGAAGGCTGCCATTATAACATCCGTCATCCGACAACATGACAGAGTTATTAAAAGAGGAAGACAATGCACGAACCTCGTGGCAGAAAAAACAATTGGTAATACAATCACCAGTAGCTAGACGAGCGGAAGCTGCACGAATAGCAAGACAAATCCATCAAGAAAGGGATGCAGGAGAGATCTGGCATGTGAGAGAACGCATATTCATCCAGGATAAAGGCGTGAATGCCCCCCACCCCCAAGCAGAGCAGCGCCCAAGAAAGTGACCATCTTGGATGAAACTGCAAAGTTCTAGGCCTTTTCAAGGAAAAGAGCTGAACAAGCTTGGAGAGGCAAGGATGAGAGTCGAAACAATGCGGTATCACATATGAAAAAAAGTCTCCGAAGCATGGACATGTACCCATTGCTGGAGACCCCCAGAAACAAACATATACCAGAAACTCCGCAAGCGGTGTGATCGAAGGAGTGACAGAAGCAACAGAGTGATCGCACACCATCGACAGAAGAACCTTCCACTTAGCCACATAGGCTAAACCAGTGGAGTGAGTGCCTCCTTGAAGAAGAAAAGCAACTCCACTGCATGTCTCGAAAAACCACTACGGAGGAGAGAGGACCCGATAAAAGACATGTGCGAAGGCACAATGAAGTCGGGTCAACGTAAAACCTCCTCGGGCAACTTTGGCAAAGAAAGTCGCGAGGTAGAGGGAGACATGCTGGAACCGCCGCTAACAGAGAGCGGAGCAGATTGATCCACACCCACAGAGGCGACGGGTGTGATCGAAAGGATTCGACGACTGCAGGTTCATATCTGGGCGAGAACCTGAGGTGGAATCGGAACTGGTAGGAAGGCGTAGCCGACAAGACCATCCCAAAGGAGGGCCAGAGCGTGCCACGGCGAAAGTCAGAGCATCTGGACACGGGGACACAAAAGTGTCCACCGGATGGTTCCAACGAGTCGCAAGAGATCGATGGAACCCGCCATGTGGAGCATCCACCTGGTGGAAATGACCCTGCCCCGATGGGACAGGGAGTCAGCTAGGACGTTCAGACGACCGGGAATGTGACGAACAGCCACCCTGGCGTGGACATCCTGAGCGAGCAGTAGAAGATCCCGAGCCAATTCGTACATTGGAACAGAGTGCGTGCCACCCTGGTTCCGAATGTTAGCAACCACCGTCGAATGGTCGGACAACAGAAGGACCTGGCGATTCAACAGGTGAGGGATCCCCTGCCTGAAACTCAGAAGAAGAGCAAGAAGCTCCTTCTGGTTGATGTGTAGAGCTGCATGATCCTGGTCCCACATCCCGTGAATGGAAAGACCTAGAGGATCCAATGTCGCACCCCATCCGAGATCGCTGGCATCTGCCGTCAGAACGCGATCAGACGTGGGTAAGTCCATCGGAACACCCTGCGAAAGCCACTGGACATCCGCCCAGAGGAGGTGAGGATAAAGATATTCTGTAAACTGAAGCACCAGATCCAGAAAATCTACATTCGGCCTCCAACGACTGAGCAGAAAGTGTTGGAGAGGTCTGACACGCAGCCGACCTAGAGGAATGAGATCCGTCACCGAACAGCAGAGACCGATTAGCCGGAGAATACTCTGAGTCGTCGCGGAAGTGGACTGGGACAGAGTCAGAGCAAAAGCTGAGAGAATCACAGCCTTGGCCTCGGGAACCGCCACCAAATTGAATTGTGTGCGGAAAGCCATCCCCAGATGATAAAACAACTGAGAAGGGACCAGGTCTGACTTCTCCTCGTTGACTCTGAAACCTAGCGACGTGAGCAAGCTCAACAGAGTGGCGACATCTGAGTCCAGTAAGGCAGCATTGGAATGCCCCTGGAGGATAATCGTCCAGATATGCCGAAGTAGTCACCCTGGACTGTGTGCGATGGAAAGCTATGACATGCGACATCAGTCTGGTGAAGGCCCAAGGAACCAGGTTGAGGCCGAAAGGCATGGCCTTGAACTGGTAAACTCGCCCCAGAAAAACGTACCTGAGATACTTCCGTAATGCCCAATGAATCGGAACGTGAAAGTAAGCGTCTCGCAGGTCGAAGCTGGAAGCGAAATCTCCCTGGTGAATTGAACGGAGGACCGACCTGAAAGTCTCCATGCTGAACTTGGGAGCAGTGATAGACTGGTTCAGGAAACTCAGATCGATAACCGGTCAGAGTCGGCCATCCTTCTTCGGCACCAAGAACAGGCAGGAATAGAAACCCACTGACCTAATGTTCTTGATGTCCTCAATCGCCCCCTTTGTCAGGAGATTGTCTATCTCCGTGGACAAAAGTTCCCGACCTAAAATGTCTGAAGGAACTGTGGTTGGAAGAGGCACCCTGGACAGAGTGGGGTGCCTTCGGAAGGATATTCGCAGCCCGGACCAAACAACATCTAACACCTAAGGATCGGATGTGATGGTGGCCCAACGGTCTGCGAACTCTGCTATCCTTCCTCCAACCTGGGACGAGTCGAGGTGAGGACCTTCATTTCGAACCCCGAGGAGGCTTGGAAGAGGAGAAAACACCTCCTCCACTGAATGAAGAATCCTGGGACTTCCCTCAAGACTGCCGACGCTTACCCTTACCCCTTGAGTAAGAAGTAGAAGCGGAGGCAGAAGGATCAGCCCCTTTGCTTCGCAGAGGAAGCAGAGGGTACTTGTTAGGCTTGGAACGGCCCGTGCCTACCCTAGAAGGCTGATCAAGCCAAAGAAACAGCAGCTGATCGTTGGAATGACGTAGGACGTCATCCCGGACCGTCAACTCAGAACCATGGAAAAGTTGCGGACCTGCCAAAGAAGCAGATCGAAGAATAGCGCACTGCTCCTCAGGAAGGGATCGGCCTGTGTCCAGCACAGAGTCCCTTTGAACTAATTCCAGATTAGCCGTGTTACAGGCATGCATGTGAGTAAGATGCATGAGAGCCTTGGACAGCACAGACACAGGAGCCTGTACCTCATCAAACTTATCTGGGGGTAGATAAGCAGCTAAAGCTGAGACGATGTGATCTGAGAGAGAAAGCATACCAAGCATCTCTCTCGATAAGCCCAATGTGGACTCCAGAGTCGTCATCGGAATGACGGCAGACTTGGAGTTGGAAAGCCCGAGGGAATTGGAGTCCTGATCCAAAACCGTCAAAGTCTGGTAGACCGACGGATTGGCGGAATCGTAGGAACGATAACGCGCTGGAGGCAAAAAGGTGTCAACCCTGGTGAAGAACGGAGCCTTCATAGCCTTGGAACTTAGCTTAGAGTCCAAGGCTGAAAATGCTTCAACCAACTGTACTGACTGGCACGATCGAAGACGCCCAGAAGCGGGTTGCTCCATAGGCTGTTGACGCACGACCGATGATCGCGGCCTGGCTGACACTGTCGATTGGTTAGATGGTTTGAGATCCGGAAGGAACCCAAACACGAAATCAAGAGCTGCCCCCAAGTCCGAAGACTGCTGGCTCTCGACATCAAGCATGTCTGACTCTTCCCCTGAGTCGGAAGACACATAGCCCATCGTGGGCAAACCAGCCGACGCCTCCCATGTGGTGTCGGAACACCAGGGGGATCAGAAAGCGGCCTGTTTCCAATTCCGGGAGGCGGCGCCATAGGGAGCACCTGGAAACCACTCGCTGCCTCGCTGGAAGCAACGGGAAGGCTCTTTGACAGAACCTGAGTGAGTAAGGAGAGGGCCCCTCTAAGCTCACTGCCCGTACTGGCTGGTTCGACAGGGGAACGAACCGGCAAAGTGGCTTCACCTCTGACCCTCTTAACCAGCGAAGGGTCACGATCCTCCAAAACACCCAACGTGGGACGACGGGTGGCAGCCGAAACGTCTGAAGGCAGACGTGTATAGGGGTGTGACACACCCAGAGGATCAACATAGCGGGAACTCAGGACAGTCACCGCAGACCTCTGCAGGGCAGAAGGTCCAGGCTGCACAAAAGACGTTGGTCCCCCAAAACTGGTCGTGTGGCCAGAATGAGTGGACGGAAACGCCACAGAGTTCATAGTGTCCCACTAAGAACATCCGAATCCAATGACAACTGTGGTGCTCGACGGCACAGAGACCACAGTAGAGGGTCCGGCCGGCAGCCACTTCCAAATTCGCCCAGTTGAAGTCAGGGAAGGCTGAGGCCGATACCCTCACTGCAGGTATAAAACTACTGTGCTCAATGGCTGAGTCGGCAGCCCCATCCGACTTCGCCGAGTGGAAGTCGGGGAAGGCTGAGGCCGATACCCCACAACCACACTACAGACATCCCTGTAGACCCTGGCAGGGATAAGCCGAGGCCGGCTAAAAACGGTGCCCAATGACGTTGTAGATGGAACTGCAGTAAAAGCAGATACGACGGGAGCTGTTGGAACTGGCGGAAAAGCGGAGAGAGCCACCAAGCTCGGCCTCCAAAGGAGGAGTCACAACCCTAGTGACAGCCTCAGATGTCGACTGGAGAGGGCGCATAGTCCCGGAACCAGGCATCTCTTCACCAGAAATCCAACAGCTCCCGCATTATCACCACGGTAAAAAACTGCACATTCCCCACGGAAGGGGAATAACTCTCACCAGACATGGTCAAGTCAGGAAGCCCCGAAATTACAGTGTTCCCCCCCCCCCCCCCCCCGCTGGTGTGGGAGGAGCTACACATCCCCCACGGAGGGGGAGCAATTCTCACCAGATGTGGTCGAATCGGGCGACCCTGAAACGATAGCGTTCCCCACCCCCCACAGGAGTGGGAGGAGCTGCACATCCCCCACAGAGGGGGTCAAACTCACACCAGACGTGGTCGAGTCGTGGGGGCCCCGAAACGACAGTGAATCCCCCCCCCCCCCCCCCAACTGAATCCATCTAGTGACGGCATAAACAGAAATATCCTTTCTGTTTGGAATCAATGAAAGATAGAAACGTTTTCTTCCTTTTCTAATAAAATCTGATCCGATGTTTATAAATGCGCATAGCCCTGACTGGACACAGAAAAGGTCTACGGTTATCGGCGGATGGTAGAGCCTTAATGACAATAGGCTCTGGCTGTCTGGAATCTGATTCTTAGCCAAAAATCCCACTTCTGTAGTGAGGGTAATAGTATTAACCACACTACAGTAGTGCGATTCATCAACAGATAAGGCATGAAGTTCACTGACTCTTCTAGCAGATGCAAAGGCTAAGAGAAATGCCGTTTGATAGGTCAAGAATTTGAACTCTACAACGTCCAACGGCTCAAACAGAGCTTCTTTGAGCTTCAACAGAATCCAAGCCAAATTCCATTTAGGAATTAATCTGAGAGTTCTAGGTCTATTGATAGAGAAATTTCTAACTAGCTTGGATAAAGAAGTATTTGATCCAATAGCATGATGAGCGTAAGTATCTGATAACATAGACCTATAGCCCTTAATAGTGACGGGCTGCAGTTTGAGATCGTCAAACAAGTAGACCAAGAAATCAGCAGTATTTGGTATGGACGGATCGTATATGTCTATCGACTGATCCTTATACCAATGGAAGAAAACCCTCCACTTCACTGCATAATTCAACGAAGAGGAGGACCTCCTGCAGTTAGAAACTGCGTCCACTGCGCGTCCTGTAAAACATTTTCCGTGCAGGAAGGACCGCACAACGGAAATACGTGAAGGTTGAGACCTTCCGGATTGTGATGCAGTGTGCGGGACTTTCCCTGCTAGAGAAGGTCCTCTTGTGAAGGAAGCTTCTGGGGAACGTCCCATAACATACACCTGAGAAGATTGATCCAAGGTTTCTGTGATGATAGAGGTGCTACTAGCAGAATTTTGTAACAAGACTGTTTGATCTTTAATAGAATCTTCTGAATCAACGGTGTGTGAGGATATGCATATCCTATCATTCCGTCCCATGAAATCGACAGAGCGTCTACTGCGTACGCTCGATGATCTGGGCACGGCGACCCGAACGTCGGTAACTGATTGTTCATGTGTGTCGCAAAAAGATCTATCATAGGACGATCCCACTGGTAGCAAATCTGTCTGAATATGCGCTTGTTGAGAGTCCATTCCGATGGTAACAGGTGACCTTTCCGAGAGAGTCTGCTAGTACGTTCCGACGACCCGGTATATGATGGACAGAGAGATGAACGCCATGATTACTTACGTATAGGAGAATCCTCTCGGTTAATTCGCATAACGGAATCGAATGAGTGCCGCCTTGGTTCCTGATGTAAGCAACTACTGTCGAATTGTCCGAAAAGATCTGAGTTAACCACTGAAGATCTGCCCAAATCCGAACCTTTTGTTTAACTAGGTCCGTTAAAACAACACTGGCTTCGAGTGAATGCGTCTTCACACTCCAGTTCTGAGTAAAGAATATCTGGAGGGGACGTGTGCGTAGGCAGCCCATCAGAATAAGATCCGCAGCCGCTCTGCACAGCCCCATCAGTCACATGAATTCCCTCGCTATTAATGCGTCGAGTGTAGACAAAAGCGAGCTTAACAACTAATTTTGCTCTGGGTAACGGCAGACGAACCAGATTATTGTGAGTCTCGAAGCTCATTCCCAAGTGAGTGAACAACTCAGACGGAGCTAGATCTGCTAGATCCGACTTTTTCTAGTTTACGATGAAACCGAGACGTCGGAGTAATAGAAGCAGACTCTGAACATTGTTGTGAAGTATAATTCTGTTGCCGTATCTCTGCAGAATGTCGTCCAAGTAAGCCGACGTTACCGCAGACGAATGACATTACCGAGTTCATTATTCGAGTGAATGCCCAGGGAGCCTTTCACCATCCGAGTGAATCATTTGCAAATCTCAGTCCATTACATCTGCGTGAACGGACGACTGGACCGACCCAGCAGTCTGAGGGAGGTTGCTCCTTCACTTGCTGGGATGCTGCGTTCAGCTGCGCAATCTGCGACAAGTCTGTCATCGAGGCCTGAGGAGTGCAATCTGCGACAAGTCCGTCATTGAGGCCTGAGGAGCAGCGGTTCTCCATTTCTAAGCTGCTTGTTGCTCCTGGGACAGCGTTCCCGAGATGGATCTCTTCTCCAAATGTCCCGATGATTGAGGCCTCGTCTCCTTAGCTACCGAATGGTCCGACTTCACGGGCGAAGAGTGATCCCTTCTTCACGCAGCTGGCTGGATATCCGAAGTCAGGTAGCTAGAATGCGGTCGTGTGTGCATGATGATCATAGTGGAAGAAGCCCCAGATGTTGCTGGGTTAGAGAGGAACCTCTCCCGCTCGCGGTCTTGTCAGACCTCGCCGAGCCTTCCGACAAAAAACCTTACTGGCTTCTTCCCTAGTTCCGTCATCGCTGGGTGAGCTTGTCTAGATTTTAAGGTGCTCGCTCTACCCACTACACTTCCTTCGCCACAAAGGACATACCCGGTGTCACAGCTCCCATGAACCGAGTAACTGCTTCACCAGCCAAGCTAGCTGCTGGGAAAGGATTAAAACCACCACCCAGTAGCTTTATCCCCTGCCTAATATTCAAGAGCACTTTAGCAGCTAGCTCTGTTTGCTCATCAGAGCGCGACGACGGTAGTACACTTTTGGTAGGTTTCACATAACCATCACCATGTTCTTGTTTCTCTGAAAAAGAAACTGAAAAACTTGAGTGACCCCAGGCTTGACATTTTGAAGCGGGAGATCGCCCCAGGCTGCAGTCGCCCGCCTGAGTTCAAAATTCTGTGGACGGTCAACGTCCACCTAACCCCGATTTCTGCGGCCCATTAATTCAGTCGAAGGCACCTCAAAAGTGGCTGCCTCAAACAGCACTTTTCGTGGATTGAAGGAGGTACATGTAACAAACCGCAGTTTGTGAAGTTTGTAGTGTGTCGTCAACACAGTCACCCTGAGAAAGTAAGTAACTTTCCAAATATGAGCGGGAGGTCTACCAATTCCAAAGTTGTAATTAGTTATCACATTGTACATCAGACTGAAACAACTCTCGGGTCAGACGTGATTACGGAATGTATCATCCCCAAGCAAGTTCGACCACTGACGATTTGCCTGGGACGTTTCGTCCCAAAATCATAGCCATGATGATTCGTCCCCCAAATCTGATTGATTCGTCCCAAGTTATCAACATCAGGTGGTGAGTACAGTACACTGGCTTTTACAGTCATCATGTGATGTATAGATACAGACTTGGTTTTCTGGATGCAAGATAACTATAACACTCATTGTTAGTCTCACTGTTGGCGAGTATCATGGGTAACCTGGTATCTTGCATCCAAATATTCAAGCCTGCATCTATACATTACGTGATGACGAACATCATAATTACACAAACCATGTACCTTAAAATAATATCAGTTGTCTACCCATCAGGCTGAAACAAAATGGCCCCCGCAAATCATAAATGACCCACCTGGGGTCATTTTAGGTGAACCCAAAATGGCCCTCCTAGGGTGATTTGAGGCGAACCATTATGGCCCTCCTGCAATTTTCAAAATGACAAGCCTGTGACCCTGCGGCGAGAGAACCGGCATCGGCCTCTCACCGCTAACACCATACTGTGACACCCATGTCCAACATTTGTCATCCCAATCAGCACGTGTAGGGCAAGAATTCGTAGAAGTACATCAACTACAAGCAATGCAACACGTATGTAAATCCAAGGAAGACTTCCTCGCCTTGCATTTGAGCAATAAGCTTTCATAATTACTCGAAACTTAGTCGACAGAACTCCAACAAACTCCCAAATAATATATGATAAAGATACATAATAATCAACTATCAAAATTGAAATCGAAAAATTAAATTAAAAAAATGTTTCGAAAAAATTTTGACAAAAGCCCAAGTTCCCAAAGGGAACATGAAGAGCCCAAGGGTATCCCGATAGAGCCAAAGTGTGGACAAAATTCCAAAAATGATTGCTACACTACCGGAATATTAAAACATGTATATTACAACAATCCTACAGTAATAATAACTAAATACTACATATATTTAAGGACATTGCCAATGTAAACAACGTCAAGGAAAAACCGGAAACAAGACATCAGGCACAGAACAAAAAGGCCCAAAGTCAGTAACAGATTTTAAAGCTACCCGATGTAAAGCAAGATCTTCAAATGAAGAAAAAACAATACATCGGATAGAAGATGCATGATCCAAACGACCCAACACCCCTAGGGTGAGGACGTAACCATGGGGATATACAGAATAAACATTCTGTAAAACATGTTAAACTCCCAAGAAATTTAATAAAAACTTTCGATAAAAATAAGCCAAAAAGCTTGGGAGTTTAACAGGAGGGCTTCAAGGAAGGATAGGGAAGGAGCACTTAACAAACAGTGGATAAATCATAAGCAAGAATGATGACGTCAGGCTCAGGTCCAAAAATTGGGAAACATGAAATAATTTTGATAAAAATTATAAAGTTACAGCCCTGAACGTTCCAAACCACCATAGTTCACTTCCATCATCCATTTATGTACTTGGATCCACCAATTTTACCATTGATTTGTGTCTGGCATCCTCAAAAATGAGATTTAAAAGCACAGATGTCAGTTGAATGTTGCTGACGTTTGGGCCAAACAAAGAATGATGGTTGTTGCCAATTTCGGTTTCTTCCTGGATACTGCACATGTGCCGATCTCAAAAGCATGGAGGACCAGACAGGACTTGAATTTTTTGGTTTTGCATGCAAATTTTGAGGATTGGGGGGCAAAATTAGTGTTTGGCCCTGCATTAATTTTTGAGTTAGCACCAGCTAGTCTGGGCCATTGGTTGTTGTATAAAAATACTTCAAGTTGAGTTGTTGATTCCTGTCCTCTACATTCCACCAGAGTTATGTTCTATCTTAATGTCCTAATTTTGAGAAGCACAAAACATACCTAGAGTCAGAAACTTTTCATCACAGCAACGCTTTACTAAAAGATTCATAGTAAAATAGCCTGCACTGAACCACTCAGCCATTTCATTGGATGGGAATGGACCTGAAAGAAGAAAAACAATTTTTTTTAGCAAATCTCATTTCTCATTTTATTGGCCTGATTTTAACAATATACTTATGGACAAAAACCATTTCAGTGTCGTGATTGTGCTCAGCATACTACCTCACATTTGTAGTGTTTGTATGTTCATTTAATACACCAATATTTCAAATAACCTGAAATCTCATCAACCCCACCATGAAATCAAAGCCCCAGTCATGCTCTTTGTAACTTTTTATCAGAACGTATGGACAGCGGCTTTGTGACATCACAAAAATTGATAATGCCTATAAGTGTATTTACCGTTGACTGTTTTTGTGTCCTCACTTGTGCCATATTGTCCAAATTTTGAAGCCGATTCTTTAGTCTTAATACTCATAATGGATATACTGAAACTAGAGAACTATGGGTGGTTTGTGCAGAACAGGAACATTAAGAGAGAAATGGCTACACTATTTTTCTGTAATCACTGTAATTAGACTCACTGATATTGAATGTACTCTTTTGTAACTTCAGCTGTCTACAAAATTCATAAGATATTTTTTTTTTTTGGAGAGTGGCAGGAAGACAGCCAACTGGATTATGTCACTTCCCAAAGTGTAGCTGTCTTCTTCACAATTATGTAATTGCTCATATCTATGTATACTATACTACAAATAAATTCATTCATTCATTCATTCATTCATTCATTCATTCATTCATTCATTCATTCATTCATTCATTCATTCACAGCATAATAAGGGAAAGTGCAATTGGGTAAAATTCGCATCATGAAAGCTCTAATTGGGAAATTGTTTGGGAGAAGAAATACACAAAGAATAAGTAATGTTGCTTTTATATTGAACTGAGAACATTAATACAGAAGCCTCCATGTGTTTTGTACAAAAAGTAAATTTAGAACAAATGATCATATGAAATAATAAGCCTCTGTAAAATCTCTATTAAACTGTTCTTATACTATTAAATGATGGAAGGAAGATATTTATGCTTTTTGCCACACTTCGATTGTTTAAATTCTGAGGCTTTGCAGTTGTGTATAGGCAAGTCTTGGCTGCCTTTTTAGACGGCCAAGACTTGCCAAGAAACAGCTGACAAGATTCTTGGAATGTAACTTGCAAATGTGCCTTATACACTGCATGTTGAGGCAGCTGTAGTTAAAGAAAAATGATAAATTTAAAGTAATTTGTATATTTTTTATACTTACCAATGGCCCAGACTTAGCTGGTGCAAACTCAATATTATCAAGGGCCAAACACAAATTTTGAACCCCCAATCCCCAAAATTTGCATACAATACTCGCATGCGCAATACTCATGAAGAGACCGGAATTGGCAACATCATTTTTTGAAGACGAGACTACCAAAATAATAACTCAAGCGGGAAGGTATGAGTGCCCACTCATGGGAGGGCCATCCCTGTCTGGGCCATTGGTAAGTATAAAAAATATACAAATTACTTTAAATTTATCATATTTTTATACTAATAACCAATGGCCCAGACTTAGCTGAATTGTAAAAAGGTGGAGGGCCTACGACTTAAGAATTAGCAGACCAAATACAGGTCCTAAGCCTGCATTCCAAGGTGAAAAGGAGATTAAACTTAAAAGGAATTACATGTATGTCTCTCTATACAATAATAGAGAAGACATATCATAAATAAGGAGCCATATCCAAGTAATTCCGTAATTTTAGCATGAATGATTATGCTAATTGAGTGTAACGAGCCCCCAATTTTAAGGCTAGTCCGAACTAAGCCCCTTAAATTAGGATGGCGTATTCTCGAGTGAGAGACTAACCCCCACAAACACACTCCATATATAAACAAGAGCACCGCATAGCGGGACAATATACGCCCGTTTTGTATTTTTGAAGGGTTGGGGTAAGGATGAGGGTGAGGGTGAAAATTCTTTGGACCAACCCCATATTCGAACTTGACCTGTATTTTGTTGTGATTAAACAACATACCAAGTTTGGAACCAATCAGAAAACAAATAATAAAAGTTATCATCCGGAAACCAAATATTTGATGCATTCTATGTCCAACAAGGTCCATAATTCAGGGGAACTTCAAAGTACGAACTGACCCCATGTTCGAACTTGACCTGTTTTTTGTTTTGATTAAACCAAATACCAGGTTTAGGAGTCAATCGGAAAAAAAATACTAAAGTTATCATCTGGAAACCAAATGTTGACGAACGGACAGACCGGCGGATGGACAAATGGATGGACAAATGGACAGACAGACAGACTGATTCCATAATTTGACGGTTTTTCAACAGGCGTATAATAAAAAATCAGTTAGGCCATACTAAAGTTATAATCTGGAAAACACAAAATGCACAAATTCAAGAGGAATAACTCTGAAAAGGTACATGCGATTTTGGCCGAAAGTGATCTTGAGCTGTGCTTTGTGGTCATAAACAAAATCTGAGAATTTGAAACAAATTAGTCAAGGCAAACTAAAGTTATCATCTGGAAACCACATAATTCACAAATTTGCAATCATTCAAGGGGAATATCTATGGAACGGTACATGCGATTATGGCCAAAGATGAACTTGAGCTGTGCTTTGTGGTCAAAAACAAAAACTGAGAATTTGAAAAAAATCAGTCATGGCAAACTAAAGTTATCATCCGGAAACCACAAAATCCTCAAATTTGCAATCATTTAAGGGGAATAACTCTGGAAAGGTATATGCAATTGTGGTCAAAAGTGAACTTGAGCTGTATTTTGTGGACAAAACAAAAAACTGTAAATTTGAAATAAATCGGTCAAGGCAAACTAAAGTTATCGTCCGGAAACGAAAAGTTGGGCTAAATTCCCATAAATAAAGGGCCATAACTCTACTGCAAATGGGTCGCTAGAAACGGAAATCGAACCCATTGTGTATTTTGTAATACTAAATCCACATGCCAAATTTAACTCAACTCGAACCATTACAACTAAAGTTATCGTCCGGAAACGAAATGTGTCCATGGACGGACAGACAGACCGACGGGTGGAGAGACCATTCACATAATACGTCCCATTTTTCAAACGGGTGTATAAAATCAACATCTGAAAACTTTGGTGTCAAGGCGTTCGGCTTTAAATGAACGGAAACCAATTTTTTTTCAAAAATTGTATTTTCAAAGAGCCATAACTCTGCCGTGGATGGACTGAGAAACACCAATATCGAACTTGACCTGTATTTCATTGCTAAAAACAACATCTGAAAAATTTGGTGTCAATCCGTCAAGGCGTTCAGCTTTAAATGAACGGAAACCAATTTTTTTAGAAAAATTGTGTTTTCAAAGGGCCATATCTCAGCAGCAGATGGACTGAGAAACACCAATATCGAACTTGACATGTATCTTAATGCTAAAAACAACTTCTGAAAGTTTGATGTCGATCTGTCAAGGCGTTTGACATTAAATGAACAGAAACCCAAATTGTTTGCAGATAGACAGACGGACAGATGGACAGACGGACGCTCCAACATTTCGGGTTTATGGGTTACCAAAAAAACATTTTGTATGTCCAAAACCTTATTTTACCCAGAACCCCACCCCCTCCACCCTAGAACTTATATTTAACCCTAACCCCACCCCTCCACCCCAAAACCACACCCTAACCCTACCCCACCCTGACCCTAAACCCTAAAAGCCCACCCCAGACCCTAACCCCCACCCACCCCCAGGACCTAACACCCCAACCTTAAGCCCTACTCGGGGCTACCCCTACCCTAACACCCACCCCACCCCTGACCCAACCCCACCCTAGCCAAACCAATAGGATTAGGAGCTATTTTTCGGTTTAGGGGCTACTAAAACTAAAACTCCAACCATGACCCCAACCCCCCCCCCCCCAACCTTAAGCCCTATACTGGGGCTACCCCTAACCCTAACCCCACTCCACTCCTAACCCTAACACTACCTTAATTTTGAGGTAGCCCCTAATAATAATATACCCTAAAGCCCCAATGTTGGCCCGGACAGACAGGCGGACAGACAGACAGACTGATAACAAAATACAACCGTTTTTTAAACGGGCGTATAATAATAAACATGCTGTATCTAGGATCAGTAATAATCTACAGACAAAACCGCTTCACTCATAGTTACACACTTATCAAGCTAGAAGAGATGAAGAAAAATCCCCCCCCCCCCCCTCCCCCTGTTTTGACGGAATATTCTTCAAAACAAAGAGGGAAGCACTCTGGAATCAGTGAAATATGGTACCAAATAATCAATAAATATTCACCCAACAGGCACCCAGTTATTAATTATTATTAATTATTGGTGCTTAATGCCACTTCAGAAGCTAAGGCTATTGTGGCGATCCCGGTTATTAACAGCGCACGCATCTCAAGTACACCAGAGTCAGAATACGTAGATAGGTCGAAAACTGGTGATATAACATGCACAACCATACACTTGTCCAATTGAATCCCAATGGAAAGTATTTGTTAGAGCAAACACGCTTCTAAGACAACCAACAGGTGACCCAGTTCAGGTGTACAATTAATTCCAATAATAAAACTCCAATTGAACCGTGTGAATATACAAGAATGTGTACCATCTCTGGTAGAAACCTGGATTTAGAACATGGAACGAGCTATGATTAACAGACTTGTCAAAGACCGTCCCCGAAATAATTCATTGTTTCCTAGGTCCGTAACAACCAACTGACCGGAGAAAGAATATACTACTCCAAATAATGATGCCAAAAATTGAGCACGTATGCACAGACGGCCTATTGGAAGTTCCATAACTGATCCAAATAGCCCCAAAATTCTCATGAGCTCTTTTAAGCAGAGCAAGAATTTATATAATCTGTTCAATAATGTGTTTGCACAATAAATACACATATTATGCACGCGAGCAATGAAATCCTGCATGTACTCATCTGAATACAGCCTGTATCCATGGTATGACCACGTGATACAAGTGTAACCAGGAAACTGAATGAATAATACAACATTATTATGCAGTTAACTGAGTAATAAACTCATACGTCATAAGAAAAGGCCAGATGGCTCTGAGCGAAACTTTTCAGAGTGGACTAATTGCCACATTGGAGAATGTCGCCCAGATAACCGTCATGTCAGCCACACAGGTACACGAGGACTAGCAATTTTATTCATAAGGAATCATATGCTCGTATATGACTTATAAATGAAACAAGCCAACTAAATAGTGGATGTGCCCATGAGGTCGCCGTTAGAACATGACCCAGCCACCAATCGAGGAGCCATGAAAGGCATGCATATACTTGAATGCATTCAAGGCTTACAGGAAGAAAACTACGTCTTGCCCTGTAATCGCCTCTTAACACATTGGCAGGGGGAGGGGGGCTTTCGACGAATAATTCCAAACGAACCCCCTCACCCGCATTACGTACTTGAATTGCTGTTGCCTTAGTTACCAAATAGTACTGCAGGACTCCCTCACGTCTGACCGACTCCATTATGCCACTAAGGACAGAGAGGGACGTGATGAACCAATAATACACCATATAGACATAATATCCAGTCTCTAAGGTGGAAATATATAATCCACAGCAATAGATTGGATAGAAATGAAAAGGGAGACGAAAACAATGTTCCGACACCCGATCATAAAAAACGAGATGAACTCCTTAAGTTCAATCTGATATCAGGAAATATATTCCTGAGAAGGAGTTAGTAAAGGCGTTTGAAGAAACGCTCATTAGTCACACTAGGTAAATAAGGCATCATCAATAGGGCTTATCGCCTCATATACAATGTAACTAACACCAAACCATACCGGTAGGAAGAGAATAACCTCCTCTAACATAATGGTCTTCCTATTCGTGAAGACAATAAAAAGGCTGATAACTGTGGCCTTAGAAGCTCACTAAGGAGACTTACAATGCCAGCCGTAGCTTATAAGTCTTCATCTCCGTGAAGACAGATATGTCAGTGTAAGTTGCGACCTTGAAAGCTCACTGAACGGAGACTTACAACTATCGTCGTGTAAGGTAGGGAATGAAGAGTCGCTATTTTAACAGACCTAAATTCCCAAATTGACAGTAGTCTCAAGAGATAATTATGTCAGTTATGTCATTGCATAATTACTGAAAAACATTGCTCATGATTCTAGCGAGGCTACCGTGGTGTAAACAATAAGACTCAAGTCTATGACATCTAGGAAAACAAACCGAAAAGCACTCTTCCTTTAGTGGTTTTATTCACAAAAGACAGCTGTCAGAGCCTAGCTAACGTAGCTTAGAAGTCTTCATCTCTGTGAAGACAGATATCTCAGTGTAACTTGCGACCTTGAAAGCTCACTAAACGGAGACTTACAACAATCGTCGCGCAAGGTAGGGAATGACGAGCCGCTATTCTAACAGCCATAATTCCCAAAGAGACAGTAGTCTCAAGGTAGCTACGCAGTTATGAGTCTTCGTCTGCGTGAAGACATATCTGTGTCACTTGCGGCCTTTGAAAGCTCACTAAAAATGGAGACTTACAACACTAGCCGCTAATGTATAAGAAAAGACCACTGTAACAATACATAAGGCTACTATGGCATCCACAATGGCATTAAATGTCCTGACACCAAGGAATACAACACCGAGAAGGAAAAGACATACTTATTCCCTCTAAAGGCTCTATTCCAAACAAGACAGCTGTCTCAGCCAAACTATGCACTATGGAACCTCTATTCATAAAGAATAGGGCATAGCATTTCTTATACCATCGCTAAGGCAAGGAAGGCGTTGTTAATTGGGACAAAAGCCCTCGACACCTGAGCCAAAAGATCCGGGGATGAAAGAGCTTCGTCTTTCCATCGTCTGGTATGATAAGCTGTTTTTTTTCCGAGCAAATGCAGACTTATATTCAGATGGAACAAGATTCTAAGAGCTTAAGACTAAAATTTCATAGTCTTAAACTGCCCTTCTGTGACGGATGGAAACTCACACTCCATAGCCCTCTCACCATCCAAATGTTCCATCTGAAAATATAGTCAACTCCAACCGACTGAACGGACGACTGGACCAACGCAGCACCATCCAACAGCTCACCATTGGAGCCTGTTAAACGGTAGTACCAGCGACTACTGGAATGCTGCGATATGCAGAGCAATCTGCGGCAGCCGGTCCATGACCGAGGCTAGCAGAGCAATGATAATCCACTTGTTACCATAAGCTGCTCACGGGACGGAGATCTGGCCCCAGATCCTCGATACATGTCCTGTATAAAAATTCCTCGATTGACTAGCTATCGACCCGAACATGCGAAGTCAGATAGCTAGTCTGCGGTCAACGTGCTTCATTAATGAAGCAGGGAAAGATGCCATAGCTGCAATCGGATCCGGCTGCAGTGTGGATGGAATGTTCCGAACCGCAAAGTTTCTCAAATCAAAAACAGTCGACACCGACTGCTGATGGAAAGGAGAGGGTTCTCCAGCTCATGGTCTGCTCTAGACCTCGCCGAGCATTCCGTTAGAAACTTGTAGGCATCTATCCCTTATCGTGCTTATCCATGGAAGAAGAGGAAGCTGTAACAACAGCCGACCCTGGCTGAAGTGCGGAAGCATCCAGATTTGTCACATAGGACAGATGCTCCTACTCAATGAAGTTTCTTACAACACAAAACAGTCATCCCCGACTGTTAACAGGAAGAAAAACGCTCTGCACTCGTGATCTGTCCCCAGATCTCGCCGAGTATCCCGCTTAGAAACTTCTAGGCTATTCCCCTTTCCTGCGCTTTCATGTAAGTAGAAGAAGCCATAACTGCTGCCGGCCCCGGCTGCAGTGTGGAAAGAACATTTTGATGCATGTTCCAACTCAATACAGTTTCTCACAACGGACATAGTCGACCCTGAATGTTAACGGGTCAAAGAAGGTTCTCCAAACGATGATCTGATCCCAGATCTAGCCGAGCGACCCGTAGAGAAACTTCTGGCTTCTTCTACATGCACAATTTTCCAGACTGACCCAGGACCTTCCGATGGCTCACTAACGTTCTGCTGACGGGAGCCCTCGCTGGGTTTTTAAGCTGCGCTAATTGAGACAGCAAAAGTCCTTTACGGAGGCTTGTGGAGCAGCAGCTTATTTCCTGCCGCATGTTGCTCCCGGGACAGAGATCGGGCCGCCGATCTCTTTGTCGAACGTCCCGATGAATCAAGCCTCGAATCACTAGCTACTGGATGGACCAACTTTCTTTTCCTTCTCCTTTATCTTCTTTCTTCGAGGGTAAAGACAGGAGCATCTTCGCTCGACTACATGATCATCAATAGTCAGGCAGCTAGTGTGCGGTCAGATGTGCTTCGCCAAGGCGGAGGAAGATGCCGTACCTGCAGCCGGCCCCAGCTGCAGTGTAGAAGGAGCATCCCCAGCGGCCAAGGAGGAAATTAGCAAGAGGACTCGGTGCAAGTTTCTCAAAACATTAGTCGACCCCAACTATTACTGGGTTAGAGAAGGCTCTCCCGCCCGCGGTCTGATGCAGACCTCACAGAGCTTCCCGAAGAGAAACTTGCAGACTTCTTCCCCTTATTGTGCCGTCGTTGCTGGGTGAGCTTTTGATTAAAAGGTGCTCGCTCTACCAAATCTACACTCTCCTCGCCCGCATCGGACATACCCGATATTACGGTTCCCACTATCGGGTAACCGCCTGACCGGTCGAGCAAGCTGCTGGAATAAGAAGCCTTATTCCTTATATTCAAGAGCACTTTAGCAGCTAGCTCTATTTACTCCTCAGAGGGCGACAACAGCAGCACATTCTGGACAGGTGTTACAATACCATCACCATGTTCTTGTTCTTGTTCCTCTGGAAAAGAAATTGAGAAATCAAATTATCTTGCGGTAACAGCCCCGACATCGGAACTTCACCATGAATACATAGCATGACACCCCCGCTTCCAACGTTAGTGTCCTAATGAGTCGAACCTGACCACACAAATAGGACCAGAATCAGTAGAAGCGCAGTGACTACAGCCAAGGCAACCAGCATGTAAATCCGATGTAGACTATTACGCCCTACACAGAGAGCAGTAAATAATTATAATCCAAGTTCACTGCACTCCTAACATCTAATATATAATCATACAATATAAGGATACATGACGAAGACAATCAAAAATAATTTTGAAATAAATTAAAACCAATTTTTTCCGAATTTTTTTTTTTAAAATGCCTAAGTTCCCAAAGGGAACCACATGAGCTCAAGGGCATCCCGATAAGCCTAAGTGTGGACAACACCAAAATATTAAAGCTACACTACCGGAATATTAATAAATGAATCCTAATATAATTGTGATGAAATAAAACCCTGAATATTACCTGTTAAGGGCATCGTTAAAAGTAAACAACGTCAGGATAGAAAAAACGGAAACGAGAGAAAAGGCACACCAAAGGCCCAAGTCAGTAAATAATTAACTGATACCTATTGCAAAGCTATATCTTCATGTGAAGAAAAAACAATGCATCCGGTAGGAGATGCAAGACAAAAATGCCCCAACACTCTTTGGGTGAGGACATAACAGTGGGGATAAACAGAATAAACATTCTGTACAACACGTTAAACTCCCAAGAAATTTAATAAAAATTTTCAATAAAAAACAGCCAGAAAGCTTAGGAGTTTAACCGAAGGGTTCATGGAAGGATAGGGAAGGAACACATAATCAACAGTAGGTAAATCATTAGCAAAACTAATGACGTCAAGGTGTATATCCCGAAATTGGGTAACATGAAATAATTTTCATATTATTTAAAAGTTACAGCCCTGAACGTCTCAAACCACCGTTGTTCACTTCCATCATCCATTTACTGCCTTGAATCCACCATATACTTCATTGATTTGTGTCTGACATCCACCAAAAGAGAGATTTAAAGCACAGATGTCAGTTGAGATGTTTACAGACTTTGGGCCAAACAAAGAATGATGTTGGCGCCAATTCTGGTCTCTTCCTGAGAACTGAGCATGCGCAGATAGTAAAAGTATGGAGGGCCAGATAGGACTTTCAATTTTTGGTATTGTATGCAAATTTGGGGGATTGGGGAGTTCAAAATTTGTGTTTGGCCCTTGATAATATTTTGTTTGCACTAAGTCTGGGCCATTGGTTATTAGTATAAAAATATTAAATTTTTATTTGAATGGGCACTGAGTTTGGGGAAATTTGGGTTTGAATTGGGGAAAACTCATGACAAAATTCCATTGGGAAAGAGTCCCATGTTCGGCCCCTGAAGACACCCAAAAGAATCCCTGGGAGAAGATACATTAAATCAGCAAAATCAGGTTAATCTCATCTGGGCTTCATTATCTGCGTAAAACATGTGTTCTGAGAACATAAATTTATATTTATATTAACAGGCAGCCAAGACATGGCTAGAAATCACTGCTAAGCCACTGGATATGAACAGGCTGTGGTCATGTGCTAACTCATGACAACTGTGCAGGCCCTTATTTATTTATTTTTTGGTGTTTTAAGGTAACATATTTCTGCACAATGACTAATCATGACCAAGAGTTTTATGGGTGCAGGAAACCAGAGTACCCAGAGAGAACCACCGAGCAACGGCGAGCAACTGTCAGCTCCCCAACATACTAACTCCACACAAGCAGGGTTGAAAACAGGTGCACTGTGCAGGCCCTTAAGGGTTAATATTTCATTCTGGGGAAAACACCTGTGGACACCCTTCACCCACCAACTACAGATACTATTTTTGATTCTTCCGTGGCTCAACTTTCTAGCATTCAGGGACTGTTTTTAACAATTATTATCTAAGTTTACGAGTTTCATCCACAAGCCCCAATGATTTATATTTTTCAGTCACTTCAGTGCTGTAGTGTTTGAATGAAAGTATGAAAAAAAAATCACAATGACCTTGACCTTTGGAGTAATGACCCCAATATAAATAGGGTTCTCCCTCTCATCATAGCCAACCCATACAGTTTGGTTTCGATTGGCTCAGCAGAACTTTAAATTTGAGAGTAGAAACTAGAAAAATTTGTATGTTAAAGGTAACTGTGAACTTGACCTTTTGCAATAAATAAGGTTCTTCCTCTCATCATACTTAACCTGTTTTTCATATATTTCGCTCCAATGCCAATTTCAGCCAATTTGAGACAATAGTTTTAGGATATCAAGATTCAGCAATCAACTTCCACAGAAGTCAAGGACATCTCCATTCCCTGTTATTAACAGGTAATGCAGTTTTTCAAAAACATTTCAGTAAGAAAGGATAAAATGGTTGAATATTTTTTAATGCGCATGGACAAAATGGTCTTGAATAGGTAGTTACTGTAAAGTATCTTGATTTCAACAACTCAAACCACCAGATAACTTGTCATATTCATCTGTGCTTGCCTGTATTAATAATATAGCCCATGCATACGTCCCAATGATCAATTATGCACATGTACAAAAGAATGGACAGTAACATAATTCTTATTTATTTTTTTATTGGGGTTTAACAACACTTTTGACAACCAGGGTCACCTCGTGTCAGTTTTACAGGTGGAGGAAGCCGAAGTGCCCGGAGAGGACCACCGATCAACAGCGAGGAACTGTCAGGCTCCCCAACATACTAACTCCACACAAGCAGGGTTAGCATTGGATGAAGACAAGTGCACCACTGACGTGCAGTATGCCCTAGTACACAACGTCACCATGCGACAACGTGGGCAATGGGTGTGAAGTGTCTTGCCCAAGGATACAGCGCAGTTGCCGCAGGTGGGATTCGAACCAAGGACCTCTTGGCTTGCTGTTTGCACCTCTACCTACTGAGCCACCACACCCCCAACATAATTCTTAAAGAATGGGGGTACTAAATACTGACTGAGAACAACTCCTTAAAATTACAGAACTAATCTAAGGAGTTCATCTTTATATTCTTTATGAGTGAAGGGACAGGATATTTTCTAATCAACTAAACATGCTGAACAATTGCATTTCATTACTTTGATTCCAGTCATCACTTAAAATGACATGTTTTAACCCTTATAGCTTAATTGTCACTCTGATCGCTTTTTATAGCAGCAAACAGGAGCTCCAACATGCAGCCTTTGGGTCATGTGACAAGCTACATTCCAAGTACCTTGGCAGTTGTTTCTATGTAAATCATGGCTGCCTATACAGGCAACCCTGACTTGTCAAGAAACAAGTGCAAAGCCACTGCATGTAGTGTGTCAAAAGTGAAGCAAAAGTAAACATAAATCTCAGGCCCTAAAAGGGTTAATATTGAATTTTGAAAACATTCCATACCTTGTGCAACTCCCTGAGGATCTTTATAAATCCATTTTAAAGCATTTTCATGGTCCAGTGGAACTGCAGCACTCTCATTTTCATCTTTACTTTCTTCTTTATCATCTGCCTAAGATGCAGAAAAAAATTCCCCAAATTGAGTGACTGAAGAATAAGCAGAATTCACACTATAGTTTCATCTTAAATTATTGAATTAAATACTTTTCAAGGCTTGGTTCATTCAACATCTTCAAAAAAAAATTCAAGGGTTTTACAAGTTTTCAAGACCAAAACAGTTTTTTAAGGATCAAACAACCACAAAAAATCACCCCTCCCCCACCCCCCCCCCCCCCCCCCCCAAAAAAAAAAAAAAAAATTACACACTTTCGGACAACAGTTCCCCCTTCCCCTTTGTGCAAATTTTTGTTTTTCCTACACAATTTTCAACACCCACCCCCTACAGTACCTAAAGTTAAACAATGGGTGGTTTTTCATCTGGAAATAAGTTTTTAATGATTCCCTCCTGAGGTTGCACAGCAGAATTGAATGTATTCCTCCCGATTCTGGTTGTGCACAATCGCCATCAAATTGCCCTAAAAATTTAAAACATTGCAGTTCAAGAAAAGGGACAAGTGCAGAAAACTCACAAACATCTCCTTTTGGGCGACTTGCTACATTCCCAGCCAGAATCCTATTCAAAGACAGGGCAAGGGGATGCAGTGTATACCATACTATAATTTGTGACACACTGTCTTTTGATATGACACTTTTTTATGAAGTTTCATAAAAAAAATATTTAGTGGTTAAGATATTATGGCCTGGACAAACAGTTTTTCTAAGTGTCACCTTATCATAGGGCCTGTGACCTTAACCTTGATGGGCACATACAATATTATACTTTGCGACACACTGTTTTCTGAAATTATGTATTGTTATGAAGTTTCATTAAACAAGAGGCCCCACAGGGCCTGAAGCACTCACCTTGAACAGAACACGATATAAACAGAGTCCAAGAATGAGTCTATATTAAGCAATTCATCTCCATTGGATACATTGTCAATCCTTGAGCCTCTCAGGAGTGACTAAAATGGTCAAAGCATCATGCCTTTTCTTCAGT
Source organism: Pictodentalium vernedei (assembly GCA_031216915.1). Taxonomy (NCBI): domain Eukaryota; kingdom Metazoa; phylum Mollusca; class Scaphopoda; order Dentaliida; family Dentaliidae; genus Pictodentalium; species Pictodentalium vernedei. The sequence goes on from CM062290.1 coordinate 319,109,785, forward strand.
TGATCATAATGTAAAAAGTGGAGCTCTCCTATCAAGCCCCTTGATTCAACCTATGTGGATTAATTTTAGTTACAACCTCTAGAGGGTACCGAATACAAAATTTCTAATTCTTCCGCTACATGGCCAATTCTGGCTCCCATAGGAAGCCCAAATATTAACCCAGGCTCTCAATTTGAACAAAGTTGAATCTGACCTCCATTGGAATGTTGCATATATCATATTGAACTAAGTTAAAATTTGGGCTACCATAGCGAGCCCAAATATTAACCTACGGACCCAATTTGAACAAACTTGAATCTGACCTCCCTAGTGATGTTGTATATCAAATATGAAAGCATTCTGAAGAGTGAATCTGAAAAATATTTTTAAAGAAATTTCCTCATATTGCACAAATTTAAAATTTGTTTGTTCAAATTGTTTCCCTGGGTTAATATTTGGGTTCCCTATTAAATGGGCTTTATTTTAACAAACTTGTATCTGACCCCCTATGAATGCTGTATACCGAATATCAAAAGATTCTGACTATTGGTTCTGGGGAAAATGTTTTTTTAAAAATTTTGCAAATATGCCGACTCAGTATTTTTTCAATGCCCTCTACAAACCATACCTTGACGATGGCAATTTTTTTACCATTCTATTCTACTGGTCCTAAGGATGCTTCGTACCAAATAACAGCTCTCTGTTCTGTGAGGTTTGGGAAACATGGGCGTTTGAAAATATTTCTATTTTAAGCTCCTGGGGTTTCCATGGGAATGCAGAAATTTTTTTTTTTTTTTGCATGAGTCAAGTACTTATGGCCCAATAATGCCACATACCAAATTTGGTTCAAATCGGACCACTGGTTCAGAAAATAGAAATTTTGGGAGGGGCCAAAAATCTTATCCCTCCCAATACAAAGACAAATATTACTTCACGAACTTCGTTTGAACAAACTTGATTCTACACCTCAAAGGGAAACTTCATAACAAATATCAAGTCATTGTACCCACTGGTTCATGAGAAGATTTTAAAAATATTTTGGAGCATTTTCCTCCCTATGGGGCTGGGCATGTTGAGTTGAACAATGAAAGTGTCAATGACACTGTAGCTCAACTTGTCAAGACAAAGACATGTACATGTATAGTATGTGACACAGCAATGACAAACATCTAGGTAATGACCTGATAACAAAGGTACATATAAAGTATTGTAACGGTCTGTACATAAATACTGACCGTTGCCTGTAACAAATGTATAGGTAAAGTATTGTAAAGGTGGGTGACAGTCAGATGCTAAACTAGAAAAGAAATCTTTGAGTCCCAGAGTGGGTCTGACTGAACCCCAAAATATTTGTTCTCATAGCACAGTGATAACAAAGGCACCCCAAAACACACTCGTTCCTGTCCCAAGGTGAAAACAAAAGTACTCAAGAAGTTTTGTGAAGATCAGTTCATAAATACGAGCTTTATCGAACTTGTGACAAAAAACTGATTGGACCAAATTTTGGTACAAAATGGCTACTGGCAGCCATCTTGAATTTTGGACCGCACCCAGAAACACTCATTCTCGTCCCAAGGTGATAACAAAGGTACCCAAGAAGTTTTGTGAAGATCGGTTCATAAATACAGCCTCTACCCTGAGCCGTATTGACATGTGTGCTTACATTGTGTAAGTAGCACTGAATAAATCAAAGTTCATCTAATTTGCATAATTTCTGCACGAAAAAAAAAAACCTTACAATATGTGATGTATTCCATGTTACTAAACATTCATACAAAAATTTATTCAAATCGAAACTTTCATACAGAAGTTCTGTACAAAAGACTGATTGCACTAATTTTGGTACAAAATGGCTGCTGGTGGCCATCTTGAATTTCGGACCACACCCAAAAACACTTGCTCTCATCCCATGGTGATAACAAAGGTACCCAAGAAGTTTTGTAAAGATTGGTTCATAAATATGGCCTCTAGTCTGAGCCGTATAGAAGTTGTGTACAAAACACTGATTAGACCTAATTTCGGTACAAAATGGCCACTGGCAGCCATCTTGAATTTTAGACTGCACCCAGAAACACTCGTTCTCGTCCCAAGGTGATAACAAAGGTACCCAAGACATTTCGTGAAGATCAGTTCATAAACACAGACTCTAGCCCGAGCCGTATTGACATGTGTACTTACTGTGTGTAAGTCGCAATGAAAAAATCAAAGTTCATCTAATTTGCATAATTTCTGCACGAGAAAAAAACCCGTATTATATGTGATGTATCCCATGGTACTAAACATTTACACAAAAAATTATTCAAATCAGCGCTTTCATATGGAAGTTCTGTGCAAAAATCTGATTGCACCTAATTTTGTACAAAAATGGCTGCCATCGGCCATCTTGAATTTTGGACCGGACCCAAAAACACTCGTTCTCGTCCCACGGTGATACCAAAGGTACCCAAGAAGTTTCGTAAAGATCGGTTCATAAATACGGCCTCTAGCCCAAGCCGTATTGGCATTTGCACTTACAGTGCTGAAAGTAACACCAAAAAACATCAAAATTAGTCTAATTTGCACAATTTACGCACAAGAAAAAAACCTGTATTATATGTGATGTATCCCATGGTACTAAACATTCATACAAAAAATTATTCAAATCAGAGCTTTCATATGGAAGTTCTGTACAAAAAACAGATTTCTGCATCGTCAGTACAAAATGGCAGCTGGCGGCCATCTTGAATTTCGGACCGCACCCAAAAACACTCGTTCTCGTCCCAAGATCATAACAAAGGTACCCAAGAAGTTTCGTAAAGATCGGTTCATAAATACGGCCTCTAGCCCGAGCCGTATCCAATTGTTGACAGACGGACAGACGGACGACGGGCCATGACAAACGCTCAAATTTGGCTTCGCCAAAGTTGAGCTAAAAATGCAATGGCCCTTCAGGACCATCACTCACACAAAACTTTCACTTGAACTGGCCCAGTGGTTTTGGAGAAGACCAAAACATGGTGTTGACAAACGACGGATGATCGGACGGATGACCTGATGAATGGACGACCTGATGGACGGATGATGGATGGAGAGCGATGAGATTAGCTTAGCTTGATTTTGTCAAGGTTAGCTAAAAATATTCAGTGGTTAGGAAATTATGACCTAGAGAAAAAAATGTCAAAGTTTTTCTAAGTGTCACCTTATCATAGGGCCTGTGACATTGACCTTGGGTCAAACATACCATATTATAATTCGTGACACACTGTCTTTTGATATTATGTATTGTTATAAAGTTTCATTAAAAAATATTCAGTAGTTAAGAAATTATGGCCCAGTCAAACAAAATGTTGACGACGGACGGATGGACAGACGACAGACAACTTAGCATTGGAAAAGTTCCACTTAATAAGCTCTTTAGGTGGAAGAAAAGATGCACGTGTCTGAAGCAGTGGCAAGTAACAGTAAGACTCTTGATATACAGTGGAACCCTGTTAATTGAATACGACTTTGCCAGTGAAAATTATTCAATTAACATGAGTATTCATTCAATTAATGGAGATTTAGTCATTTTCCTGTATTCTAGATATAAACGATTTATCCCATTATTTTGGATGTACTGAGGCCAAACAGCTCTATAAACAAGGGTAATTTGGTGATAGTTGTTCAACTTGAACTATCACTGAAGGTGATTAATACCCCCGCTTTGGGTTTTTAGAGGAATGCACTTCTGATCATGTAGGCGAAGGCCATAAGGAAATGTATACATAAAGATCATTTTTTGTTGTTGAAATTTGTATTTGCATGTGGCCTTCCACAGAACAGCACTGAATACTTAAAGAGCCCACACATATATGGTTTACATTTGGAAAAACACATTTACAATGTGCAACATGTATGCAAAATCGGTTCATTAATGTAGGAGGAGTTGCACACACAAGAATCCATTTGAAAACCCATAATAAATCCAAGTTAAAGGGAGATAACCTGGTTAAAATTGTCGCAGATCAAAAATTTGGGAATATGCGTATGTTCACTTAGTTGTGATAATGTTTGAAAGGTTTCGTCAAAATTGATTGATAAATGTAGGAGGAGTTGCACGCACAAGAATTTCATGTAGAAACCCATAATAAATCTAGGTTAAAGGGAGATAACCTAGTTAAAATTGCCACAGCTCAAAAATTTTGGAATATGCGCATGTTTACTTAGTAGTGATGATGTCTGTAAACTTTTGTCCAAATTGATTGATAAATGTAGGAGGAGTTGCGCACACAAGAATTTCATGCAGAAACCCATATTAAATCAAAGTTCAAGAGAGATAACCTGGTTAAAATTGTCGCAGATCAAAATGTTTGGAATATGCACATGTTCACTTAGTAGAGATGATGTTTGAAAGGTTTCATCAAAATCGGTTCATTAATGTAGGAGGAGTTGCGCACACAAGAATTTGTTCGAACGGAAATACATAATAAATCTAAGTCAAAGGGAGATAACCTGGTTAAAATTGTCGCAGATCAAAAATCTTGGAATATGCGCATGTTCACTTAGTAGTGATGATGTCTGAAAAGTTTTGTCCAAATTGATTGATAAATGTAGGAGGAGTTGCACGCACAAGAATTTCATGTAGAAACCCATAATAAATCTAAGTTAAAGGGAGATAACCTAGTTAAAATTGCCACAGCTCAAAAATTTTGGAATATGCGCATGTTCACTTAGTAGTGATGATGGAATATGCGCATGTTCACTTAGTAGTGATGATGTTTGAAAAGTTTTGTCCAAATTGATTGATAAATGTAGGAGGAGTTGCACGCACAAGAATTTCATGTAGAAACCCATAATAAATCTAAGTTAAAGGGAGATAACCTAGTTAAAATTGCCACAGCTCAAACATTTTGGAATATGCGCATGTTCACTTAGTAGTGATGATGTCTGTAAACTTTCGTCCAAATTGATTGATAAATGTAGGAGGAGTTGTGCACACAAGAATTTCATGCCGAAACCCATATTAAATCAAAGTTCAAGAGAGATAACCTGGTTAAAATTGTCGCAGATCAAAAAGTTTGGAATATGCACATGTTCACTTAGTAGAGATGATGTTTGAAAGGTTTCATCAAAATCGGTTCATTAATGTAGGAGGAGTTGCGCACACAAGAATTTGTTCGAACGGAAAAACATAATAAATCTAAGTCAAAGGGAGATAACCTGGTTAAAATTGTCATAGATAAAAAATCTTGGAATATGCGCATGTTCAATTAGTAGTGATGATGTCTGAAAAGTTTTGTCCAAATTGATTGATAAATGTGGGAGGAGTTGCGCACACAAGAATTTCATGTAGAAACCCATATTAAATCAAAGTTCAAGAGAGATAACCTGGTTAAAATTGTCGCAGATTAAAAAGTTTGGAATATGCACATGTTCACTTAGTAGAGATGATGTTTGAAAGGTTTCATCAAAATCGGTTCATTAATGTAGGAGGAGTTGCGCACACAAGAATTTGTTCGGATGGAAAGACACAATAAATCTAAGTCAAAGGGAGAAAACCTGGTTAAAATTGTCGCAGATCAAAAATCTTGGAATATGCGCATGTTCACTTAGTAGTGATGATGTCTGAAAAGTTTTGTCCAAATTGATTCATAAATGTAGGAGGAGTTGCGCACATAAGAATTTCATGTCCGGAAAGACGTACGGACGGACGTACGGACGGACGGACAGACGGACGGACGGACGTACGTACGGACATACAGGGCGATTCCTATATAGCCCCCACTTCTTCGAAGCGGGGGTATAATTAATAGGAGTTTGCTCTATAACCTGTAAGCAATTAATATATCATATTTCTACTGAAGGTATGGTAAATGGTGTTGTTCGGAAATTATATTCAATTAACAAGGATATTCAATTAATGAGTGCAGTGACTCAGTGGTTAGAGCAATGAACTTCACACCAAAAGGTCGACAGTGTGATCTTGAGCAGTGGTAACTGTGTTGTGTCCTTGGGCAAGGCACTTAATCCTGATTGCCCAAGTAGGGGCATGGTGGCATGGTGTAACAAGGCATACTACTCATCGATGGTGCGCTTGTCTTCAACCAATGCTGGTTAGAGATGAGACGATTAATCAGTGTAACATCGGCACTCGGCCGATAAGCGCCCATCGGTTCATCATCGGCATTTGATGGTTCAACATCGGCCCTCGCCGATTGTCTGAAACTCAGTGAAAGTGTTATGGATGATCTGTAATGAACTTTCTTCCCCTCCGTGGGACAACCAGTGGCAAGTGATCGGTACATCACTCGTCTGTTACTGATATCAGGTAAGTGATGGTTCGTGAAAGAAAAGGCAGAATATTATATTAAAGATTTTGATTGTGTTACTGTGTACCAAGTTGTTTTTTATCCATGATGTGAATACAGACGCTCTTCACTGAAAGTGTGTTATCTTCCAGGTTGATGGGGATTAATAGCACATAAATTAAATTCTGATTACTGTAGATCAGCCAGCTTCTGTAGAAAGCTTGAATAATAAAGAAACCATCTGACATCGGCATTTGGTATCGGCTGATTGTTGTCTTAAATAATCGGCATTCGTCTGATGGGGCATTTTACTAATCGGCTCATCTCTACTGCTAGTCCTGCTTGTACAGAGGTAGTGCATTGGTCAGTCTTGACAGATGTTTGCAACTGCTTGGTGGTTTTCTCTGGGTGTACTGGCTTCCTCCATCAGTAACACTATCCAACATGATGTGACCCTGGTTGTTGTGTCAATAAACCCCAATGAAGCAATACAAAACAAGAGGCCCCAAGGGGCCTGAGGGTGCTCACCTGACATGGTAGCCTAAATATCAACCCAGAGAATTGATTTCAACAAGTTGCATCTGCTCCTCCTAAGAAAAGCTTATACCAAATATCCAAAGATTCTGACCAGCGGATCTAAAAAAAAAAGAAAGATTTTTAAAGAATATTCCTCATATTGAACTAAGTTATAATTCGGACTCCCACAGGGAGCACATATATGAACCCAGGGACTTGGCTTGAACAAACTTGAATCTCACCCCCCTAAGGATGTTGCACACCAAATATCAAAACATTCCAACTGCTGGATCTGAAGAAGATTTTTAAAGAAAATTCCTCATTTTGAACTAAGTTATAATTCGGGCTTCCACAGTGAGCCCAAATATGAACCCAGGGACTTGGCTTGAACAAACTTGAATCTCACCCCCCTAAGCATGGTGCATACCCAATATCAAAAGATTCTGCCTGCTGGATCTTGAGAAGATTTTCAAAGAAATTTGCCTGAAATGCCCAAATATGAATCTAGGGAGCCGATTTGAACAAACTTGAATCAGATCCACCCCACAATGTTGCATACCAAATATCAAAAGATTCTGCCTGCTGAATCTGGAGAAGAAGATTTTTTAAGAAATTTGCCTGAAATGCACTAAGTTCGAATTCAAGCTTCTATACTGAGCCCAAATATAAACCCAGGGAGCCGATTTGAACAAACTTCTATCAGATCCACCCCACAATGTTACATACCAAATATCAAAAGATTCTGCCTGCTGGATCTGGAGAAGAAGATTTTTTAAGAAATTTGCCTGAAATGCACTAAGTTCGAAATCGGGCTCCTATACTGAGCCCAAATATGAACCCAGGGGGCCAATTTGAACAAACTTGAATCAGATGCACCCTACAATGTTGCATACCAAATATCAAAAGATTCTGCCTGCTGGATCTGGAGAAGAAGATTTTTTAATCTTTTTCCCATTGCCTACAGTGTTACCAAGTGTTTGACCACCGAGGTGGTATTAGTCCCCTACGGCTCTTTTGTGACATAAGGTGTTTTTGTCACAGAAGACACTAGAGTATATAAGCATCTTGGATTTTAAAAAAAAATATTGAGCGTGCATAATCCCCTCACAACCCTTTATCCATGTACCATATATGAAAGGCGTAGATTGAACCATGTTGGAGGGAGGGGTGGTAACATAAAATAGAGAAAAAAGCTTAAAAAAACACAACAAAAATGGCCGCCATTCTGCCATCTTGGATTTTGAAAAATAAATATTGACTGTGCATCATCCCCTCAGAACCATTTATCCATGTACCAAATATGAAAGGTGTAGCTTGAAGCATATTAGAGGGAGAGGTGGTAAAAACAGACAGACAGACAGACGGACGGACGGACGGACGGACGGACGGACGGACGGACGGATGGATGGACAGACAGACAGAGACAGACAGACAGATGTTAGATTTTGAAAAAAAAATATTGAGTGTGCATAATCCCCTCACAACATCCTTATTCCATGTACCATATATGAAAAGTGTAGCTTGAACCATGTTGGAGGGAGTAGTGGTAACATAAAATAGAGAAAAAAGCTTTAAAAACACAACAGAAATGGTTGCCATGGCGCCATCTTGAATTTTGGAAAAAAAATATTGAACGTGCAACATCCCATTACAACCCTCTATCCATGTGCCAGATATAAAAAGTGTAGCTTGAACCATGTTGGAGTGAGGGGTGGTAACATAAAATAGAGAAAAAAAGCTTAAAAAACACAACAAAAATGGCCGCCATTCCGCCATCTTGGATTTTGAAAAAAAACATTTTGAGCGTGCATCATCCCCTCAGAACCATTTATCCATGTACCAAATATGAAAGGTGTAGCTTAAAACATGTTGGAGGGAGAGGTGGTAACATAAAAAACTAAAAAACAGACAGACAGACAGGCAGACAGACAGACGGACAGACAGATGGACGGACGGACGGACGGACGGACGGAGTGCAATCCTATAGTCCAAATATCAAAAGATTCTGATTGGTGGATCTGAAGAAGAAGATTTTTAAAGAATATTCCTCACACTGCTTTAATTTAAACATTTGGGCTCCCATAGAGAGCCCAAATATGGACCCAGGGATTTGATTTCAAAAAACATGTGAAACAATCTTTCAAAGATGTCATATGTGAAATTTTAGAGCCGTGGTTTGGGAGAAGAAGAGTCTTAAATGTTTTCCCCATTACCCACAGTGTTAAACAAGAGGCTCCAAGGAGGTTTTAAATGCTCACCTGCCAAGTGGTTCAAAGAAGTATTTGGGGTCACATTCAGTTAGACATGGTTCATCAACACTACAAAGGAATGACATCATGAAAGGCAAATTGTATGGAAAAAACACTAAGGAATCGATTTGAACAAACCTGAACCTAACATGCTCCCCCTCCCCTGCCCATAGAGAGCCCAAATGATAAGCCAGGGACACAAATTGAACAAACTTGAATCTGATCACCCTTGAGATGTTATATACCAAATATAGAGAATTCTGACTGGTGGCTCTCAAGAAGAAGGTTTTTAAAGAAATGTCCTCACATTGCATTAAGTTAAACTTTGGGCTCAAATAGGGAGCTAAAATATTAACCCAGGGACCCGATTTGAACAAACTTGAATCTGACCCACCTAGAGATGTACCAAATATGAAAGGATTCTGACTGGTGGATCTAAAAAAGAAGATTTTTAAAGACATTTCCTTTTTTCTGCACAAAGTTAAAATTTGGCTCCCTATATCAACCCAGAGCCTAGGTTTGAACAAACTTGAATCTGACCCTCCTAGAGATGTTGTATACCAAATATGAAAACATTCTGACTACAGTGACTAAAGAAGAAGTTTTTTTTTAAATTCCTGATATTGCACTAAGTTGATATTTGGGCTCCCATAGGGAGCCCAAATATTTACCCTGGTAACCAATTTGAACAAACCTGACCCACCTCAAGATATATACCAAATATGAAAGGATTCTGACTGGTGAATCTGAAGAAGAAGATTTTTAAAGAAATTCCCTCATATTGCACTAAGATAAAATTCAGGATCCCATAGGGAGCCCAAGTATAAACACAGGGACTCGATTTGAACAAATTTGAATCTGACCCCCCTATAGATGTTGCATACCAAATATGAAAGCATTCTGACTGGTGGATCTGAAGAAGAAGACTTTTAAAGAAATTTTCTCATATTTCACTAAGTTAAAATTCAGCCCAAATATACACCAAGGGACTCAATTTGAACAAATTTGAATCCGCCCCCCCCCCCCCCCCCCCTCCATAGATGTTGTATACCAAACATGAAAGGATTCTGACTGGTGGATCTGAAAAAGATTTTTAAAGAAATTTCCTCAAATTGCATTAAGTTAAACTTTGGGCTCCAATAGAGAGCCCAAATACAAACTCAGGAACCCGATTTGTACAAACTTGAATCTGACCCCCTAGAGATGTTGTGTACCAAATATGAAAGCATTCTGACTGGTGGTTCTGAAGAAGATGATTTTTAAAGAAATTTCCTCATATTTCACTAAGTTAAAATTCGGGCTCCTACAGGGAGCCCAATTATTAACCCATGGACTCAATTTGAACAAACTTGAATCTGATCCCCCAAAAGATGTTATATAAAAAAATATCAAAAGATTCTAGATGATGGTTCTGGAGAAGATTTTTTTCATTTTTAAAAAAAAATTATGGGTGCTATCAGAGTAATGCCCCTTGTGGTGCCCCCTGTGGGCGCGGCATGATTATTTGAACCCAATTGAATTGACATTGGATAAGAAACATGCACACCACATTTGGTTCAGTTTGGTCCAGTAGTTTAGGAGGAGAAGTTGATAATGTAAAGTTCACGATGGGCGTCAACAGCGGACGGCAAGTAATAAGTTAAGCTCCCTTCGGTGAGCTAAAAATGCGGACTCAGCATTTTTTCAAAGTTCTGTAAAAATACTCTATGATAAAAATGATAGCAATTTTTTGGTACCATTCCATTCTGTTGGTCCTAAGGAAGCTTCACACCAAATAAGAATTCTCAGTGCCGTGTAGTTTTGGAGATATGGGAGTTTAATTTTTTTTCTATTTTCTGCTCCTGTGGTTCCCACGGGGCATTTTTAAAATATTTTTTTTGCTAAATCAAGTACTTATGACCCATTAATACTTCATATCAAATTTGGTTCAAATCAGCCTCTTGGTTTGGAAAATAGAAATTTTGGGTGTGGCGAAAATTCTTGCCCCTCCCGTAACGACAAATATTGCCCCTTGAACTTCTCTTGAACAAATTTGAGTCTACATCTCAAAAGGAAGCTGTATACCAAATATCAAGTCTCTGCTACAGTTGGATCATGAGAAGATATTTAAAACAAGAGGCCCCACGTGGCCTTAATCGCTCACCTGACAAAGTGACTCTAAGAAGTATTTTAGGTCACCTTCACCATGTCATGCCTCATCAACATTAACTGGTTGAGTGATAGATTTTGTTTGAAGTTCAACATTTGTTACCTAAAATTAGTTTTATTTAAAATCATTGGTGTGTGGCCAATCTCCAATGATTTTTAATAAAGCAAATTTATCTCTGCAGACAAACTGGTTTAGCATGAAGCACAAACAAGGAATGTGAAGAGATAGCCTTGGACATCTCTCCCCAACTGTGGATATCTTCCATGTGCTACATGTATATATTTGCATGCAAGAAAACAAAAATTTTCACAATTTTATTTTTTTTTATCATCATTGGAACAAGCTCAAACAGCTTATTCCAATAGGGGTATGGGAAGATCAGGTATATTTTTGAGACAGAAATGTGAATATATAAATAATGGTGTTTTTTTGTGAATGATGCTGGAGAATTTTGCGTAAAGATATGGTAAATGGTTTGTTCTAGATACAGAATGATGCAAAAGTATTTAAATTTGATTAGGCAAGTTGTTCCTATAATGCATTTAAAAATTGAAGTAACTGTTTTTTTGCTGACGAACTTTTAGATGTGTGTGTCTGTGTTTGTGTGTGTGTGTGTGTGTGTGTGTTTGTGTGTGTGTGTGTGTGTGTGGGGGGGGGGGGGGGGGGGTAAGAGTGTTCTTGCAAACAAAATTCCTGAATAAATGGAAAATTTTATTTTTTGTGTGAAAGACATAGTGCGTGAATGTTGATTGGAACAAGCTTAGAGAGCTCATTTTAATGTGAAGTCATAAAGCTGTGTTTTACGTACGAAATTTTGGAATAACTAAAAAAATTGCTTTTTTGACTCAAAAAGCATGGTGTGCGACCTCTCATTGGAACGAGCTCAAAAAGCTCATTCCAATGGGGAATTTACAAGCGATAAGTACATGTATGTTTAAGAGACAAAAATTAAAATTTGAATAGCGATTTTTGCGAAGAATGCTGACAAGTTTTGGCAGTTATGCTGGTAAAAAGGTAAGATATGCAAAGTGGTTGTTTTTTAGAGGCGACATTTAATTAAAGGGAATTAACCCTTGATTACTGAGGTAACTTCTAAAAGTACTGAAATTTCATGAAGCAATGTGAATAACAGACAACAGTTGCCTAAAAATTTCATGAATAACTAAAATTTTTATTCCTTTGTCTCGAAAACATAGCATATGCTTGTTGGAATGAGCTGAATGCGTGTGTTCCAATGAGGGGTCATAAAATTTGAACGAAGATTTGTGTGAATAATGCATTAGTACTGCTAGATTTGGGTAAACGGTTCACCCTGGATACCACCCCTTCTATAGTAGATCTTTTCTGCAAATTTTGTCTAAGATTCTATCAACTTTACAAATAAATACGTTCATGAATCACAATCAGATCCACCCTACAATGTTGCATACCAAATATCAAAAGATTCTGCCTGCTGGATCTGGAGAAGAAGATTTTTTAAGAAATATGCCTGAAATGCACTAAGTTAAAATTTGGGCTCCTGTACGGAGCCCAAATATAAACCCAGGGGGCCGATTTGAACAAACTTGAATCAGATCCACCCCACAATGTTGCTTACCAAATACGAAAAGATTCTGAAGCTGGATCTGGAGAAGAAGATTTTTTAAGAAATTTGCCTGAAATACACTAAGTGCGAATTCGGGCTTCTATATTAAGCCCAAATATGAACCCAGGGGGCCGATTTGAACAAACTTGAATCAGATCCACCCCGCAATGTTGCATACCAAATATCAAAAGATTCTGCCTGCTGGATCTGGAGAAGAAGATTTTTTAATAAATATGCCCGAAATGCACTAAGTGAGAATTCGGGCTTCTATATTAAGCCCAAATATGAACCCAGGGGGCCGATTTGAACAAACTTGAATCAGATCCACCCCGCAATGTTGCATACCAAATATCAAAAGATTCTGCCTGCTGGATCTGGAGAAGAAGATTTTTGAAGAAATTTGCCTGAAATGCACTAAGTGCGAATTCAGGCTTCTATATTAAGCCCAAATATGAATCCAGGGGGCCGATTTGAACAAACTTGAATCAGATCCACCCCGCAATGTTGCATACAAAATATCAAAAGATTCTGCCTGCTGGATCTGGAGAAGAAGATTTTTGAAGAAATTTGCCCGAAATGCACTAAGTTTGAATTCGAGCTTCTATAGTGAGCCCAAATATGAATCCAGGGGGCCGATTTGAACAAACTTGAATCAGATCCACCCCGCAATGTTGCATACCAAATATCAAAAGATTCTGCCTGCTGGATCTGGAGAAGATGATTTTTTAAGAAATTTGCCTGAAATGCACTAAGTTCGAATTCGAGCTTCTATAGTGAGCCCAAATATGAATCTAGGAAGCCGATTTGAACAAACTTGAATCAGATCTACCCCGCAACATTGCATACCAAATATCAAAAGATTCTGCCTGCTGGATCTGGAGAAGAAGATTTTTGAAGAAATTTGCCTGAAATGCACTAAATTCGAATTCGAGCTCCTATAGTGAGCCCAAATATGAATCCAGGGAGCCGATTTGAACAAACTTGAATCAGATCCACCCCGCAATGTTGCATACCAAATATCAAAAGATTCTGCCTGCTGGATCTGGAGAAGAAGATTTTTGAAGAAATTTGCCCGAAATGCACTAAGTTTGAATTCGAGCTTCTATAGTGAGCCCAAATATGAATCTAGGGGGTCGATTTGAACAAACTTGAATCAGATCCACCCCGCAATGTTGCATACCAAATATCAAAAGATTCTGCCTGCTGGATCTGGAGAAGATGATTTTTTAAGAAATTTGCCTGAAATGCACTAAGTTTGAATTCGAGCTTCTATAGTAAGCTCAAATATGAATCTAGGGAGCCGATTTAAACAAATTTGCATCAGATCCATCCCACAATGTTGCATACCAAATATCAAGAGATTCTGCCTGCTGGATCTGGAGAAGAAAATTTTTTAAGAAATTTGCCTGAAATGCACTAAGTTCGAATTCGAGCTTCTATAGTGAGCCCAAATTTGAATCTAGGAAGCCGATTTGAACAAACTTGAATCAGATCCACCCCACAATGTTGCATACCAAATATCAAAAGATTCTGCCTGCTGGATCTGGAGAAGAAGATTTTTTAATAAATTTGCTTGAAATGCACTAAGTTCAAATTTGGGCTCCTATACTGAGCCCAAATATAAACCCAGGGGGCCGATTTGAACAAACTTGAATCAGATCCACCCCACAATGTTGCTTACCAAATATGAAAAGATTCTGCCTGCTGGATCTGGAGAAGAAGATTTTTTAAGAAATTTGCATGAAATGCACTAAGTTCAAATTCGAGCTTCTATAGTGAGCCCAAATATGAATCTAGGAAGCCGATTTGAACAAACTTGAATCAGATCCACCCCACAATGTTGCATACCAAATATCAAAAGATTCTGCCTTCTGGATCTGGAGAAGAAGATTTTTTAAGAAATTTGCCTAAATGCACTAAGTTCGAAATCGGGCTCCTATACTGAGCCCAAATATGAACCCAGGGGGCCGATTTGAACAAACTGGAATCAGATCCACCCTACAATGTTGCATACCAAATATCAAAAGATTCTGCCTGCTGGATCTGGAGAAGAAGATTTTTTAAGAAATTTGCCTGAAATGCACTAAGTTCGAAATCGGGCTCCTATACTGAGCCCAAATATTAACCCAGGGGGCCGATTTGAACAATCTTGAATCAGATCCACCCCACAATGTTGCTTACCAAATATGAAAAGATTCTGAAGCTGGATCTGGAGAAGAAGATTTTTTAAGAAATTTGCCTGAAATGCACTAAGTTCGAATGCGGGCTTCTATAGTAAGCCCAAATATGTATCCAGGGGGCCGATTTGAACAAACTTGAATCAGATCTACCCCGCAACATTGCATACCAAATATCAAAAGATTCTGCCTGCTGGATCTGGAGAAGAAGATTTTTGAAGAAATTTGCCTGAAATGCACTAAATTCGAATTCGAGCTCCTATAGTGAGCCCAAATATGAATCTAGGGAGCCGATTTGAACAAACTTGAATCAGATCCACCCCACAATGTTGCATACCAAATATCAAAAGATTCTGCCTGCTGGATCTGGAGAAGAAGATTTTCAAAGAAATTTGCCTGAAATGCAGTAAGTTCAAATTTGGGCTCCTATACTGAGCCCAAATATAAACCCAGGGGGCCGATTTGAACAAACTTGAATCAGATCCACCCCACAATGTTGCATACCAAATATCAAAAGATTCTGCCTGCTGGATCTGGAGAAGAAGATTTTTTAAGAAATTTGCCTGAAATGCACTAAGTTCGAAATCGGGCTCCTATACTGAGCCCAAATATGAACCCAGGGGGCCGATTTGAACAAACTTGAATCAGATCCACCCTACAATGTTGCATACCAAATATCAAAAGATTCTGCCTGCTGGATCTGGAGAAGAAGATTTTTTAATGTTTTTCCCATTGCCTACAGTGTTAAAAAGTGCTGACTCAGCACTTTTTCAAAGTCCCGAAACTGTACCCTATGATAAAACCGATGGCAATTTTTTTTTACCAATCCTTTCTGTTGGTCCTAAGGAAGCTGCACACCAAATAAAAATTCTCAGTGCCGTGCAGTTTTGGAGATATGGGCGTTTTAAATTTTTTCTATTTTTAGCTCCTGCGGTTCCCACGGGGCTGCAGGAAAAATTTTTTTTGCATAAATCAAGTACTCATGACCCAATAAGCCCTCACATAAAATTTGGTTCAAATCAGCCTCTCGGTTTGGAAAATAGAAATTTTGGGCGGGGCAAAAAATTTTGCCCCTCTCATAACAACGCCAAGTATAGCCCCACAAACTTCTCTTGAACAAATCTGAGTCTACACCTCAAAAGAAAGCTGCACACCAAATATCAAGTCTCTGCTACTGCTGCTTCATGAGAAGAAGATTTACAAAGATTTTGGTGCCCCTTGGGGGCGTGGCACCACCCAGGAGGAGGGGCAACTTCATTTGAACAAATCTGAATTGGCATTAGGTAATAAACATTTAGCCAACATTTGAATAAAATTGGGCTAGTGGTTTAGGAGGAGAAGTCGATAATGTAAAGTTAACGCCGGACGGACGACGACGGACGACGGACGCCGGACGACGGACGACGGACAGAAAGTGATTAGTAAAGCTCCCCTTGAGCTTCGCTCAGGTGAGCTAAAAATTGGGGCATTTTGGCCTCACCCCCTCCTCAATATGAGCAGAAACACAATTTGAAGTAAAACCCAAATGCCCTTATATTACCACAATTCATGTGAAATTTCATTAAAATGTGGCCAGTGGTTTGGGAGAAAAAGACCCAAACACCACCTTCGCGATGGACGACGAACGAAAAGTGATCAGAATAGATCACCCTGACTTTCAGTCAGGTGAGCTAAAAAGGCCATAATGGGCAGAAAATTCAAATGTGCTGCATACATGAGTAGATAACTCAAGGGGGTGGAAAGCAACGAGGGCCAGGGTAGCAAAACAAGAATGGATCTACATTAAGCAATCCATCTCCATACGATACATTGTCAATCCTTGAGCCCCTAAGAGTGACAAAAATAGTCTGAGTATCAAGCCTTTTCTTCAGTTGATCACGATGTAAAATGTTGAGCTCACCTATCAAGCCCCTTGATACAACCTATGTGGATTAATCTTAGTTACACACCTCTAGAGGGTACTGAATACAAAATTTCTAACTCTTCAGCTACATGGCCAATTCAGGCTCCCATTAGGAGCCCAAATATCAACCCAGGCTCTCGATTTGAACAAAGTTGAATCTGACCTCCTTAGAGATTTTGTATATCAAATGTGAAAGCACTCTTACTGATAGACCTGAAGAAGAAAAATGCCAATAGGATCACCGATCCAATGGCAAGTTGTGACAGCACAAAAGTGGGTTTAATCATTATCAACTTATCATCCGGAAACCAATTGTTTACAATTTACTATGTGAAGGGTCAATGTGACCTTTGACCTAGTGATTCCAAAATAAATAGGTCTCTTTCTTGCACCAATGCCAACCTACCTATGAAGTTTCATGAACATGGGTGGAACCATTGTCAAATTAACATCTGGAAACCAATTGTTTATTCACTGTGACCTTGGCCTTTGACCTAGTGAGTCCAAAATAAATAGGGGTCTTCCATTCACCTTGGCCAACCTACCTATGAAGTTTCATGAATGTGGGTCAAACCATTATCAAGTTATCGTCCGGAAACCAATTGTTTAAGATTTACTATGTTGAAGGTCACTGTGACCTTGACCTTTCACCTAGCAAGTCCAAAATAAATAGGGTTCTTCCTCTCACTGATGCCAACCTAACTATGAAGTTTCATAAACATGGGTCGAACCATTATCAAGTTATCATCCGGAAACCAATTGTTTTGATTTACTATGTTCAGGGTCACTGTGACCTTGACCTTTGACCTGGGGAGTGCAAAATAAATAGGGTTCTTCCTCCCACTGATGCCAACTATGAAGTTTCATGAACATGGGTCGAACCATTATCAAGTTATCATCCGGAAACCAATTGTTTTGATTTACTATGTTCAGGGTCACTGTGACCTTGACCTTTGACCTGGTGAGTCCAAGATAAATAGGGTTCTTCCTCTCACGAAGGCCAACCTACATATGAAGTTTCATGAATGTGGGTCAAACCGTAGTCAAGTTATCATCCGGAAACCAATTGTTTACAATTTACTATGTTCAAGGTCACTGTGACCTTGACCTTTGACCAAGGAAGACCAAAATTAATAGGGTTCTTCCTCTCACCGATAACAACCTAACTGAAGTTAAAATTTGGGCTACCATAGTGAGCCAAATATTCACCTATGGAGGTGATTTGAACAAATTTGAATCTGACCCCCCCCCTAGAGATGTTGTGTACCAAATATGAAAGCATTCTGTCTAGTGGATCTGAAAAAGATTTTTAAAGAAATTTCTTCATATTGCACTAAGTTAAAATTCGGGCTACCATAGGGAGCCCAAATATTAACCGAGGGAACCAATTTGAACAATCTTGAATCTGATTCCCCTACAGATGTTGTAAACCAAATATGAAAGGATTCTGACAGGTGAATCTGAAGATTTTTGAAGAAATTCTCTCTTATTGACCAAAGTTATAAATTTCAGGTTCCCATACGCAGCCCAAATATTAACCCAGGCATTCCACTTGAAGAAACTTGAATCTGAGCCCCCCCCCCCCCCCCCCCCCCCCCCCCCCCCCCCCCCCCCCCCCCACTCCCGTAGAGATGTATACCAAATATGAAAGCATTCCGACTGGTGGATCTGAAGAAGATTTTTAAGGAAATTTCCTCATATTGCACTAAGTTAAAATTTGGGCTACCATAGCGAATCCAAATATAAACCTAGCAATTTGAACAATCTTGCATCTGACCCCCCTAGAGATGTTGAATACCAAATCTGAAAGCATTCTGACTAGTGGATCTGGAGAAGATGATTTTAAAAAATTATCCTCCATATTGCACTAAGTTAAAATTTGGGATTACATAGGAAGCCCAAATATTAACCTAGGGACTCAGTTTGAACAATCTTAAATCTGACCATCATAACAATGATGTATACCAACATGAAAAGGTTCTGACTGGTGGTTCTGAAGAAGATTTTTAAAGAATATTCCCCATATTGCCCAAAGTTAAAAATTCGGGCTCCAGTATTCAGCCCAAGTATGAATCAATGGGCTTCATTTTAACACACTTGTATTTGGACCCCCCCCCCTCCCCTATGGATGCTGTAAACCAAATATCAAAAAATTCTGACCATTGGTTTTGGAGAAAAGATTTTAAAAAGGTTTTGCAAATATGCTCACTCAGCATTTTTTCGATGCCCTCCAGAGAACATCCTGGCAATTTTTTTTTACCATTCCATTCTACTGGTCCAAAGGATGCTTCACACCAACTAACAGCTCTCTGTTCTGTGTGGTTTGGGAAATATGGGCGTTTGAAAATATTTCTATTTTTTAGCTCCTAGGGTTCCCACTGGGCATTTTGAAAAATATTTTTGACGTAAAACAAGTACTTATGACCCACTAATACTTCATATCAAATTTGGTTCAAATGGGCCTCTTGGTTTGGAAAATAGAAATTTTGGGGAGGGCAAAAATTCTTGCCCTGCCCGTAGCGACGAAAAATATTGCCCCTTGAACTTCTCTTGAACAAACTTGAGTCCACACCTCAAAAGGAAGATGTATACCAAATATCAAGTCTCTGCTACAGCTGGTTCATGAGAAGAAAATTTTTAAAACTAGAGGCTCAAAAGAGCCTGTAATCGCTCACCTGGAACTACATATAATGAAAGTGTCAATGACACTGTAGCTTAACTTGACTGTGTGTTGTGTTTGATGAAAAGGATAATGTTCAATGTTTATGAAAGGATTATGAAATAAGACAAGAATTGTGATAATTGGGAATATGTTAATTTCTGTTCCCTGAATGCTATGTTTTCAATAAAAATAATATGAGGTGGAGACACGACTAAAGAATTGAGAGGTGGGTTAATGTGGCCCTCACAATTAATGTATGTCAATGAAAGTTACCAAGTTACAGTGAAATTATTCCAAAACGAGTCATCCTATGAAGTTACAATGAAATCCCTTCATAAATACAGCCTGTAGACTGTGCTCAAGGTTTTCGGGTTTCGGGCCTGTGTAGCCATCATGGTTGATCAATCACAACCAAAAGGGGATGTCCTCATCTAGACATTAAACTGAGTCATCCTACCAAGTTACAATGAAATTGCATCTTAACCCTTTACCCAATGTAACGGCCAAAACCGGCCAGCGCTATTCTCAAAAATCGCCAATTAATTTTCAAAAGATTTTCATTTTTTGTCTCAAAAACATAGGTTATGACCCCTCATTGGAACGAGCTCAATGAGCTCGTTCCAACGAGGGGTCATAACCTATGTTTTTGAGACAAAAAATGAAAACAATTAGTTATTCAAGAATTTTTTTGCAAGTGTCGTCTGCTTTTCATGTTAGGTAAAGGGTTAAATATGACCTGTAGTCTGTGCTAAAGTTTTTTTGGTTTTAGGCTTGGGCAGCTGTCATCGTTGAATGATCGTGACCAAAAGGGGACATTCACATCTAGACATTATCTGGAGTCATCCTACCAAGTTACAATGAAATCCCTTCATAAATATGACCTGTAGACTGTGCTAAAGGTTTTCAGGCTCAGGGCCCTTGTACCCGTCACAGTTGGCCAATCCCGACCAAAAGGGGATGTTCTCATCTAGACATTATATGAAGTCAACCTACCAAGCTACAATGAAATCCCTCCATAAATATGACCTGCAGACTGCCCTAAAGGTTTTTGGGTTTTGGGCTCGGGCAGTCGTCACGGTTGACAGATCATGAACAAATGGGGAAATTCTAAACATCATACGCAGTCATCCTACCTTGTTATATCTAGAAACTGTTTTAGCACACTAAAACATATGTCTCCCCTTCCATTCTATTTAAGGTACTGCAAATTATATATATATATGAATAATATTGACAATCATACCTAATATCTAAGGTCTAGCTCAAAAGAGAAATAAGTTATGCCCCGGGCAAAGTTTCCCTTAAAAAGCACATAAATCTGACCTTCAGGTCAAAGGTCAAGGTCACATGCAGTTCATCAAGGTAGCGGACATGCGGTTTTTATGGTGACACATCCACATGTCAAAAAAAAAAATTCTGGTCTGGACAATTACTCTCTATTTACAGAACATAAATTTGACCTTGAGGTCAATGTCACATGAAGGTCATGATGACATGTGGTCTCATTGTGATACATCCACATGTCAATCATCCTAGTCCTAGGCCAAAAAACAATAAGTTCTGATCTGGACTATTATTCCCTATTTGAAGTACATAAATTTGACCTTGAGGTCAGAGGTCAAGGTCACATGCAGTTCATCAAAGTAGCGGACATGCGGTTTCATGGTGACACATCCACATGTCCAAAAAATAAAATCTGGTCTGGACAATTACTCCCTATTTAAAGTACATAAATTTGACCTTGAGGTCAAGGTCACATGAAGGTCATGATTACATGTGACATGCGGTCTAAGTGCGATACATCCACATGTCAAATATCTAAGTCCTAGGTCAAAAAACAAAAAAGTTCTGATCTGGATAATTATTCCCTATTTGAAGTACATAAATTTGACCTTAAGGTCAGAGGTCAAGATCACATGAAGGTCATCGAGGTAGACGACATGCGGTCTCATGGTGACACATCCACATGTCAAATAACCAAGTCCTAGGTCAAAAAACAAAAAAATTCTGGTCTGGACAATTACTCCCTATTTGAAGTACATAAATTTGACCTTGAGGTCAAGGTCACATGAAGGTCACAATGGTATGCGACACACCGGCTCATGGTGATACATCCACGTGTCATATATCTAAGACCTGGCTCAAAAGACAAACAAGTTTTGGCCCAGGCAAAGTTTCCTTGAAAAAAGCACAAACCGGACTTTCAGATCAAAGGTCAAGGACAACATGAAGGTCACAATGGTACGCTACACACCGGCTCATGGTGATACATCCACATGCCAAATATCTAAAGCCTGACTCGAAATACAAAAAAGTTCTGGTCCAGACAGTTTACCTTAAAAAAGCACATAAATCTGACCTTCAGGTCAAAGGTCAAGGTCACACGAAGGTCACTATGGTACACTGCAGACCGGTTCATGGTGATACATCCACATGCCAAGTATCTAAGGTGTAGGTCAAAAGACAAAAACGTTATGGCCCGGACAAAGTTTGTGTGATGTTTCCCTTAAAAAAAAACACATAAATCTGACCTTCAGGTCAAAGGTTAAGGTCACATGAAGGTCACTATGGTACACTGCACACCGGCTCATGGTGATACATCCACATGCCAAGTATCTAAGGTGTAGATCAAAAGACAAAAAAGTTATGGCCCGGACAAAGTTTGTATGAGAAGAAGGAGAAGAAGAAGAATATGCACTAAAACAATATGTCTCCCTTCTGGGAAGGGGAGACATAATGAAATCCCTCCATATGAAATATGACTTGCAGACTGTGCTAAAAGTTTTGGAGTTTCGGGCTTGGGCAGCCGTCACGGTTGACAGATCATGACCAAAAGGGGATGTTATTTATTTATTGTTTTTTAAGGTCACATACTTCTGCACAAAGGCTAATCATGACCACAACATGGAGATAAAGTCGAGGTCAGTCAATCGTTTATACCCTATGTTGCCTATTTTAGAGGACTTGCACCCCAAGCATTAGTGGCTGGGTCCTATTTTACCACTGAAACAGAGCTTGGTTACCACAGTAAACCAGCACTGCTTCACTTCCCGAGGTTCCCACGGGGGAAAAGAGGATGTTCTCATCTAGATATTATACAGAGGCATCCTACCAAGTTACAATGAAAATCCCTTCATAAATACGACCTGTAGACTGTGCTAAAGGTTTTTGGGCTTCCGCAGCCATCACAGTTGACCAGTCACGACCAAAAGGGGACGTTCTCATCTAGACATGACCCCAAACCTGCATATGAAATTTCGCTACGATCGGATAAGAACTATGGGGAATAGCTTGTGCTAAAGGAAAATGTGAACAGACTCAGACTAACAGACTTCTGCATGCATAATGGCAATAGCTTATCTTGACTTTGTCAAGTTAAGCTAAAAATGTGATTTCCCATAGGCTTTCCATGGTAACTATGAGCTGCAATTGTGGCCATGTTTGCAACATTACATCAACATTACATGAGGATCATTGATTGGTAGAAAGTGTCCCAGTCCTCAATCATGTGAAGTTTCAAAACACTTGACCTTGTAGTTTCAAAGGGGAAGAATTTGCAAAATCCATCAATCAGAATCAGAGAATGTCTCTGGTGGCCATATTTTCCAACCAATGGGAACAAAAAGAGGATTGTTTGTTGAGGGCCTCCTTTAGACCATTCCTGTAAAGATTGGTTAACATCGGCTCAGTGGTCCCAGAGAAGATGAAAATGTGATTGCCCATAGGGTTTCTATAGTAACTATAGACCACAATTGTGGCCATGTTTACACCCCAATCAACATTAAATGAGGATCATTGGTAGAGGGGGTCCCAATCATTATTTATGCGAAGTATCAAAATATTTGGCCTGGCGGTTTCAGAGGAGACAATTTTTGAAAATCCACCAATCAGAATCAAAGAATGCCTCTGGCAGCCACGTTTTCAAATCCATGGGAACAAAATGAGGATCGTTTGTAGAGGGCCTCCTTTAGACCATTCCTGCAAAGATTGGTTCACGTTGGCTCAGTAGTTCCAGAGAAGATGAAAGTGTGATTTCCCATAGGGTTTCTATAGTAACTATAAGTTGCAACACAATCAACATTAAATGAGGATCATTGGTAGAGGGTGTCCCAGTCATCAACCATTCAATGTTTCAAAACATTTGGCCCTATGGTTTCAGTGGAGAAGATTTTTCAGAATCCACCAATCAGAATCAAAACATGCTTCTGGCAGCCATGTTTTTCGATGCATGGTAACAAAATGAGGATCGTTTGTAGAGGATCTCCCATAGACTATTCCTGCCAAGTTCAGTTCATGTCGTCTCAGTAGTTCCAGAGAAGAAGATGAAAAAGTGATTCCCTATAGGGTTTCTATAGTAATTATAAGCCACAATTGCAGCCATGTTTGCAACCCGATCAACATTAAATGAGGATCGTTGGTAGAGGGTGTCTCAGTCATCAACCATTCAGTTTCAAAACATTTGGTCCTGTGGTTTCAGAGGAGAAGATTTTTAAAAATCCACCAATCAGAATCAAACAAGCCAAGACCAATACCGGGTCTGGACCTGCGTCGCTGCATGCAATTGAATCGGCAAACAGGAAGTGGCTGCACGGCAGATCTGAAAATTGCATACACGATACAACTGATCATTATCAGGCTCCAGATGGAATATAAAATCAATCCCTCGCTGGCGATGCAGGTAAAAATGCTTCTGGCAGCCATGTTTTTCGATGCACAGTAACAAAAATGGTGAACATTTGTAGAAGACCTCCCATAGACTATTCCTGCCAGGTTTGGTTCACGTCGGCTCAGTAGTTCAAGAGAAGAAGATGAAAATGTGATTTCCCATAGGGTTTCTGTAGTAACTATAAGCCGCAATTGCAACCATGTTTACAACCCAATCAACATTAAATGAGGATCGTTGGTAGAGGGGGTCCCAGTCATCATTTATGTGAAGTATCAAAACATTTGGCCTGGAAGTTTCAGAGGAGAAGATTTTTGAAAATCCACCAACCAGAATCAAAGAATGCCTCAAGCGGCCATGTTTTTCAACCCATACGAACAAAATGAGGATCGTTTGTAGGGGACCTCCCATAGACCATTCCTGCCAAGTTTGGTTCACGTCGGCTCAGTAGTTCCAGAGAAGAAGATGAAAATGTGATTCCCCAAAGGGTTTCTATAGTAACTGTAAGCCGCAATTGAAGCCATGTTTGCAACCCCATCAACATTACATGAGGATCGTTGGTAGAGGGGGTCCCAGTCATCAACCATGCAAAGTTTCAAAACATTTGGCCCTGTGGTTTCAGGAGAAGATTTTTCAAAATCCACCAATCAGGATCAAAGAATGCCTCTGGCGGCCATGTTTTCAAACCCATGGGAACAAAATGAGGATCATTTGTGGAGGACCTTCCATAGACTATCCCTGCCAGGTTTGGTTCACGTCGGCTCAGCAGTTCCAGAGAAGAAGATGAAAATGTGATTTCCCATAGGGTTTCTATAGTAACTGTAAGCCACAATTGTGGCAAAGATTGTAACCCGGTCAACATTAAATGGGGATTGTTGGTAGAGGGGCTCCCAGTCATCATTTATGTGAAGTTTAAAAACATTTGGCCTGGCGGTTTCAGAGAAGAAATCCACCAACCAGAATCAAAGAATGGCTCTGGAACACATGTTTTTCATTTTTTTTTTTTTTTTTTTTATTAGGGTTTAACAACACATTAACAGCCAGGGTCATATCATGTCGGTGACAGTTTTACGGGTGGAGGAAGCCGGAGTGCCCGGAGAGAACCACCGAGCAACGACGAGCAGCTGTCAGCTATCCAACATCGTAACTCTGAACTCTGCACCACGGCACAGGCAGGCTTAGATTGGTTGAAGACATGCGCACCATCGACGTGCAGTACGCCTTAGTACACAGCGTCATCGTGCACCCATGTAGGCAATTGGGGTTAAGTGCCTTGCCCAAGGACACACCGCGGGAGCACAAATCAATCGCTGAAATGGTCACCCATCCAACGACTAACCGCACTCAACGTTGCTTAACTTCGGTGATCTGATGAGAACCGGTTACCGCGACGCCACTGCGCCCCCCATGTTTTTCATCCGACAGGAACAAAATGAGGATCGTTTGTAGAGGACCTCCCATAGACCATTCCTGCCAAGTTTGGTTCACACCGGCTCAGCGGTTACAGAGAAGAAGATGAGAATCTGAAAAGTTGATGGACACCAGATGACGAATGACGCCAAGTGATGAGAAAAGCTCACATGGCCTTTTAGGCCAGGTGAGCCAAAAATTGGAGCATTTTGGCCCCACCACTCCTGAATATGAGTAAAAATAGGCCGATGAAATCGTCAGATGTGTACCCATACACGCAACTAGTAGAAAGCTGTATGACGGAGGGCCACCACGGATGCCGACATTATGTACACCATACAAGGTATGGGTACATATAGAAATGGATTGGAGGCGTGTCTAATTTGATGGATAAAGGGTTAATATCTCCGGATCAAATTATCAGATTTACATAAAAAACTATACAGAACAGCACACCAGTAACTTGAATAAATATATAAAGTAACATGACAATCAGATTGATATTTTTTGAGTTATCTCATGCCAAAGAGATTGGAGGAATTTTCAATTTGAAGGATAAAGGGTTAATATCTCGGGATCAAATTATCAGATTAACACCAAAAACTATACAGCTCAGCAGATCAGTAACCTGAACACAATTATAAAGTAACTTGGCAATCCAAGCAATATTTTTCAAGTTATCAAATGCCAAAGGGATTGGAGGAATTTTCAATTTGAAGGATAAAGGGTTAATATCTCCGGATTAAAATAACAGATTTACACCAAAAACTATACAGCTCGGTACATCAGTAACCTGAACACAAATAAAAAGTAACTGGACAATCCAAGCAATATTTTTCAAGTTATCGAATGCCAGAGGGATTGGAGAAATTTTCAATTTGAAGGATAAAGGGTTACTATCTCGGGATCAAATCATCAGATTTACACTAAAAACTATACAGCTCAGCACATCAGTAACCTGAACACAAATATAAAGTAACTAGACAATCCAAGCAATATTTTTCAAGTTATTGAATGCCAAAAGGGATTGGAGGAATTTTCAATTTGAAGGATAAAGGGTTAATATCTCAGGATCAAATTATCCGATTTACACCAAAAACTATACAGCCTGGCACATCAGTATCCTGAACACAAATATAAAGTAACTTGACAATCCAAGCAATATTTTTCAAGTTATCGAATGCCAAAGGGATTGGAGAAATTTTCAATTTGAAGGATAAAGGGTTAATATCTCAGGATCAAATTATCCGACTTACACCCAAAACTATACAGCTCGGCACATCAGTAACCTGAACACAAATATAAAGTAACTTGACAATTCAAGTAATATTTTTCAAGTTATCGAATGCCAAAGGGATTGGAGAAATTTTCAATTTGAAGGATAAAGGGTTAATATCTCAGGATCAAATTATCAGATTCACACCAAAAACTATACAGCTCGGCAAATCAGTAACCTAACACAAATATAAAGTAACTAGACAATCCAAGCAATAATTTTTAAGTTATCGAATGCCAAAGGGATTGGAGGAATTTTCAATTTGAAGGATAAAGGGTTAATATCTCAGGATCAAATTATCCGATTTACACCAAAAACTATACAGCTTGGCACATCAGTAACCTGAACACAAATATAAAGTAACTTGACAATTCAAGCAATATTTTTCAAGTTATCGAATGCCAAAGAAATGGATATGGATGCCGGACGGATAGATGGACTGACGGACGGATGGATGGATGGACAAAGGATGGATGAACGACGGATGGTCACCCCAGATGCCGGCATTATGTGTACCATACATAGTATGGGTACACATAAAAACCCAATTTGAAGAAAAACTCAAATGCCCCTAAAAACCACTACTCATGTGAAATTTCATTAAAATGTGGCCAGTGGTTTGGGAGAAAAAGACCCAAACACCACCTTCACGACGGAGGACGGATGAAAAGTGATCAGAATAGCTCACCCTGACTTTCAGTCAGGTGAGCTAACAAAACTGAAAAATGCTATTGAGTAACACAATCTCTTTGTAACCTAATCTAAGCTGTCTAATGTGGGCATTCTTTTACATCTTTTATTAGAAACCAGAGGCTCAAGAGATCGTAACATTGCATTAGAATGTCTACAGGGAATGGAAAAGGTGGATGCATGGGCTTTTTTACTGATTTGTTCAGTCAGGACAAGAATCACTTTTTAAAATAAGAACATTATTCCAGTCAGTCTGAATCGTCAACTTATGAAGATACTATACTTTATAGCTTAATAACAAATATTTATCCCAAGCAGCTTAGAAAATAAGAGGTACATTGGGTCTGAGGTGATCATCTGACCAAAGTTGTTTAAAGAAAGATGTAATTAGCATCTATGGCAAGTTAACACTACATACGAATGAAGTTATTTAATTATTTATAACTCTGTTGTCCATGCCAGATGATTTTTTTCTAGTACTGGATGCTACCATAGAAATAATGCCAAGATTTTCAGTAATGTAAAACTAGGGAGTCCAAATATCAACCTACAGACTTAACTTGAACAAACTTGAAGGATGTTGAATACCAAATATCAAAAAGATTGTGACAGGTGGATCTGGAGAAGAAGATTTTGAAAATATTACCAATTTTGCACTATGATAATGTTAAAACCTGCCCCCACACCACCTCCCCCAACAGGGAGCACAAATATCAACCCAGGAACTTTAGTTTAACAAACTGAACCCTCAAAGGATGCTGTATACCAAATGATTCAGAATGTATCTCAAGAAGCAAGTTAAAACTCAGGTTCCATTGAAGAGCAAATATCAGGCCTCGAAATAACAAGATTTTGATAAACCTTCCAGCAGGTTGCCTCATTTGACAATGGTTAACCTGTTGATCGGTTACCTCGATTGTTTTCATAAACCTATTGGTTAACCATTGCATTAAAAGTATTAATACTGACAAAGCTTCAGACATACCCAACTACAGTTCCTCCCAAATTAGTTTGTTGTTTAGACACAAGGGACCCAAGGCAGGCACAGTACAAAACAGGTACATACACACGTCCGCCCCACACACACGTATATTCACGTATGCATGCATTAACATTTGTTGTTCTTTGCTTTATATGATTTTTGTGTCTAATAAAAATTAAAGAATTTTAATTGTTTATTTTGCTGTGTGGCTATTATTTCAGAAACCCAAACACATTTGTCTCGAACTAGGAGTTGGAATTGGGCAATTGTGTGGGGATGAGGTCAAATACCGTCGATGTATTACGAATACATTGAACTTTAGGGCATGGGAGTTGCATTGGCAGTCTCTGATTAACACTGGAAAAGAAACAATTGTAAATCGTATCTAGCTTTCCCTACAATCCAGAATCCGGAGAATGTAATCAAAGTTCCAAACTAAAACTTTATTTGCGCCACAATGTTCGAAATCATTTGGAAAAACCCATGTTCACAACCATGCTGGCTGTTTATTCAAATGGAATAAGCACGTAAATAAGAAGTCAGCATTGGTGAATAAAAGACATTTCCATAATGTGTTCGAAAATTTTTCTCATGAATTGGTAGGGTAAAAGGGGCGGAATGTAAATAATTAACAACAGCTCATTTGATTTTCAATATGTCTCCTTTTTATTGTATCGAATACTTATTTTCAGGTTCATGCAGAGCGTGAGTTAATACCTCATGTGCGGTAAATGTATTAACAAAGCAGTTAGCTCCCTTTAGCTGTAACAGACAATCGTCTTTCTCAGAATCGAAACAAATTAATTGCAGATCTTCAGTACCGCTAATACTATAGATTTACACCCCCACAAGTACAGTAATGATTGAAACATGCTGTGTGATAACCACATGAGCATTTTGTTCTCGTTTTGTTCACTGCAGTGCTTCTTTTAAATCAGTAGGAGGAAAAACGTTGAAAACTTTTTTCATCCCGTAATAACTAACTTCGTTGGCCATCAGCGCAATTTTTGGTTAACCAATGGAGCGTTCGGCTGAAAACAAATCTGCATAACCGATAGGCGAATGATACGAGCGTTCGGCTCTTATTTTGAGGCCTGAAATATTAACCCAGAGACTTGATTTGAACAAACTAAGATCTGACCTCCATAAGGATGCTGTATACCAAATATCAAGGATACTGACTGGTGGATCTGAAGAAGATTTTTTAAAGATTATTCCTCATACTGCACCAAGTTTAACTTTGGCTCCCTTAGAGATCCCAGTTATTAACCAATGGACTTGAGTTGAACAAATTGAATCAAACACCTGTAAGGATTCTGTGTGCCATATATAAAAAGATTCTGACTGGTGTTCTGGAGAAGAGGAGTTTTAAAGATTATTCCTCATTTTGGACTACGTTCAAACTCAGGCTTCATTAGGGAGGCCAAATATTAGCCCAGGGACTTGGTTTGAACCAAATGAGGTCTAATCTCCCTAAGGATGCTGTACACCAACTATCAAAAGATTTCCCCACATTGCATTAAGTTAAAATTTAGGCCCCTATAGGGAACCCAAATATGAACTGAGGGACTTGCTTTGAACAAACTTGAATCTGACCCCCATAAGGATTCTCTATACCATAAAGATTCTGATCAGTGGTTCCAGAGAAGAGTTTTAATTTTTCCTCATACCAAGTAATAATTTTGGCTCCAATAGAGAGCCCAAATATTAAGCTAGGGACTTGATTTGAACATTAGATCTAACCTCCCTAAGGATGCTGTATACCAAATGTCAAATATTCTGACTGGTGGATTTGAGGAAGAAGATTATCCCCCATATTGCCCTAAGTTAAAATTGGGGCCCCCATAGGAAGCCCAAATATTACCTGAGGGACTGACTTGATTTGAACAATCTTGAATCTGACCCTCATAGCAATGACGTATACCAAACATTAAAAGATTCTGACTGGTGGTTCTGAAGAAGATTAAAGATTATTCCCGATATTGCCCTAAGTCTAAGTTAAAATTTGGACAAATATGAATGGGGGGGGGGGGGGGGGGGGGGGGGGGGGGACTGAATTTTAACAAACTTGTATTTAACCTCCCCTATGAATGTTGTATACCAGATATCAAAAGATTCTGAGCACTGGTTCTGGAGATGGTAATTTTTTTTTTACCATTCCATTCTTATAGATGCTTCATACCAAATAACAGTACTCTGTACCGTGTGGTTTGGGAAATATGGGCATTTGAGCATATTTTTATTTTTAGCTCCTGGGGTTCCCACAGGGATGCAGGAAATTTTTTGGGCATGAATCAAGTGCTTATGACTCAATCATACCATGCACCAAATTTGGTTCAAATCAGAGATTCGGTTCCGAAAATAGAAACTTTTGGGTGGGGGCCAAAAATCTTACCCCTCCCACTACAAAGGCAAATATTGCTCCACGAACTTTGATTGAACAAACTTGTTTCTACACCTCAAAAAAGGAAGCTCCTTACCAAATATTAAATCATTGTACCCACTGGTTTATGAGAAGATTTTAAAACAAATTTGGAGCATTTTCCCACAAGTTGATCAAGTTGATTTGAACAAAAACAAAATGCTATGTCAGAACAACCAATAACTTCAAATTTAACCAATATTGGTTCAGCAGTTTAAGAGGATCAGGCGCAAACACCACGTTCACGGATGATGTGTGAGTGATCACTACAGCTCATCCTGACTTTCAGTTAGGTGAGCTAACAAGCACTGTCTCACTTACCGGGATTCCCACAGGAATGCATCAAAGTATATATCCTCCAATTAATACTGTATACCAATTTCAGTTCAAAGCAGGCAATAAATTTTGCATCTCCCAAAACAAACTCAAATATTGCCAAAGAATCCCCATTTCTGAACCAGTATAAATATACACCATTCATGGTTGCCGATTACCAAATATTGAATCATTGCAGCTGATAGTTCATAGTTCCGTGTTTTTCTCATTACCAACGCCGTTAAACGGGAGATATTATAGGCATTACCCTGAATGAAACTTTTGACAGCCATGGTCACCTCATGTCAAGCAGCTGTAAGGGTGGAGGAAGCTGGAGTACTCAGAGATAACCACTAAGCAACTGTCAGTATTTATTGATTTATTGGTGTCTGAGGTCACACATTTCAGCATAATGGCTAATCGCAACTGTAACGTGGATATAAAGTCAAAGTATAGACTATCGTTTAAACTCATGTTGCCTATATTAGAGGATTTTGATCCCAAGCACTGGTTACTAGGTCCTATTTTACCAGTAAAACAGAGCTTGTTTATCACAGTAAACAAGCACTGCCTCACTTCTTGGGGTTATGATGGGGAGTGCAACTATCCGACTCCACAATGTTGTAATTCCATACAGGCAGAGTTAACACTGATTTAACACAAGAAAGAGCAAGTCTGCTAATATGTTCAGACGACCCGGTATATGACGGACAGAGAGATGAACGTGATGATTCATGACGAATAGGAGAATCGTCTCCATTAATTCGCATAATGGAATCGAGTGAGTGCCGCCTTGGTTCCTGAGGTAAGCAACTACTGTCGAATTGTACCACAAAATTTGAACGTGGACATTTGCTATTTGGCGAATCCAATGTTGTAGTGCTAGCCATATTGACATCATCTCTTTGATGTTTATGTGCTTCTCTAGGAACTGAGAGTCCCAAAGACCGTGACACTTCACGTCTGCAGGACTTAGGGTCGCGCCCCAGCCCGTCTGACTCGCATCCATCATAATTGTGAAAGTCGGATCCGGCAGTTGCAGCGGAACTCCTTGAGTTAACCACTGAAGATCTACCCAAATCTGAACCTTCTGTTTTATTGGGTCAGTTAAAACAATACTGCTTTCGAGCGAATGCGTCTTCACAGTCCAGTTCTAAGTAAAAAATATCTGGAGGGGATGCGTGCGCAGGTAGCCCATCGGAATAAGATCCGCAGCTGCTCTGCACAGCCCCAACAGTCGCATAAACTCCCTCGCTGTTATTGCATCTGAGTGTTGACAAAAGCGAGCATAACTGACTAATTTTGCTCTGGGAAACAGCAGACAAACCAGATTATTGTGAGTCTCGAAGCTTGTTCCTAAGTGAGTGAATGACTTGGATGGAGCTAGATCTGACTTTTTCTCGTTTACTATGAAACCAAGACATTGGAGCAAAAGTAGCAGACTCTGAACATCGTTCTGAAGAAGAATTCTGTTGCCGTATCTCTGAAGAATGTCGTCCAAGTTAGCCGATGTTACCGCAGACGAAAGAGCTTGGAAGTAAGACATTACCGAGTTCATTATTTGAGTGAAAGCCCAGGGAGCCAGGTTCAGACCAAAGCAC
Organism: Pictodentalium vernedei; assembly: GCA_031216915.1. Taxonomy (NCBI): domain Eukaryota; kingdom Metazoa; phylum Mollusca; class Scaphopoda; order Dentaliida; family Dentaliidae; genus Pictodentalium; species Pictodentalium vernedei. The sequence goes on from CM062290.1 coordinate 319,142,630, forward strand.
ATTGCTCTGAACTGATAAACCTTCCCTTGTACGGCGAACCGCAGGTACTTTCTGAATGCCGGATGTACCAGGACATGAAAGTAAGCATCCTTTAGATCTATGCTTGCCACATTGTCTCCCACTCGAATACTCGTTCTTACCGACCGAATGGTTTCCATATCGAACTTTGGAGCCACAATTAGCCTGTTTATCCAGCTCAAGTTTATTACCGGTCGGAACGAGCCGTCTGGTTTGAGTACAAGGAACAGGTGACTGTAAAAACCTTGAGAATTTTGATTATCAACGACCTCTATTGCTTTCTTTACTAAGAGAGCCTGTACCTCCACTAGGAGAGACTCTCTTTTGAAAGGATCCGCCGGAAGAGTTGTCCAACGCAGACATCTTGTTAGTGGGGGTTTCGCTCGGAATGGTAGCCGTAGGCCATCCGAGACTACACTTCTCACCCACTGATCTTCAGTGACTGCTATCCAGTTTCTCACAAAGTTTGATAACCTTCCGCCAACTTGCAAGCAATAGAGGTCTTGACCATCACCTGTAGGACTTGCGAGGCTTACAGGAGAAACTATGTTTTCCCCGCAAAGATCCTCGCCCCATTGGCTTAGGGGCGTCTGACAGATAATCCCGATCAGACTTACGTCCCTTTCCCGAGTCGCTGTATTGATGACCTCCGGAGTAATTATATGAGGGTTTCTTGTACCCTCGCGAGGAATTCCCTTTTAAATATTTTGATTTGGAACGTCCTCGCTTACCCCAGTCTGCTGAAGCGGGTTGTTGAGACACCGACTTCAAGAGCAGAGCACTGGAAGCTTTCTTAGCAGCCTGATCATAGATTAAAGGAGGCCTGTCATGAAAGATAGTATGTCCGGAGACAGGAGCGAGTTTTTCACCTTGTCATCTAAAAGTGATGATGACGCAAGGGCAGCATCACATCTAATTAACTCCAGATTTGCCACTGTCAGGGCGGAGTTATACATGGCATACATGACTGCCCTGGAAAAAACTCTAAGCGAGGAACAAACGTCCTCAAATTCCTTCCCATTGAGCCATAGCTCTGGTAATGTCATCTGCGTAGGTCAAATTCGATCTATTCGATGAAATTGCAGTTTCCATTACATCTGAGTGAATGTTGAATGAGGCAGGTAAGGATATGTCTAAATCCAGAGCCTGCTCATCTAAACGCAGTGGAGCTCTCTGCACATCTTCTCCAACTGTTTTAAATGAACGTGGTCCAAGAAACGGTATATTTATGGAAGATGTTGATAAAAAAAAAAGCCTTTTTTCCTCGCACTCGAGAGGTTAAATATGGCATCGTCTGCATGGCCGAAGGCCTGCGACACCTGTCTAGACTGAACCGGGAAAGAAAGAACTTCTTTCTTCCTCCGTATAAAGTCTGCATCTAGAGACGCCAACGGTTTCTCCCTTGTTGTCGCAGCTTGCCGATTCGGCGGAACAAACTCAGGATAGTATTGATGGATAAAATCCATCGCAACCACCTGTTGTTCCGAAAGGGAAGGGTAATCCTCTTCCTTATCCCTTTCACCATCCAACTGAATCAGTTGAGAATCACGGTCCATTGCATCTGCGTGAACAGACTACTGGACCGACGCAGCATAATCCAACAGCTCACTTTCTGAGTCTGAGGGAGGCTGCTCCTGCACTTGCTGGGATGCTGCGATCAGCTGTGCAATCTGCTAGTTTCTCATAACAACATCTGGTCCCAGATGTTGCTGGGTTAAAGAGGAACCTCTCTCGCTCGCGGCCTTTTCAGACCTCGCCGAGCCTCCCGACAAGAAACTTGCTGGCTTCCTCCCTAGTTCTGTCGTTGCTGGGTGAGCTTTTGTTTTTTTTTTGTTTTCTACCCACTACACTTCCTTCGATCGCAACGGACACACCCAGTGTTACGGCTCCCATGGACGGAGTAACCACTTCACCGGTCGAGCTAGCTGCTGGCAAGGGATTACGACCACAGTCCAGTGGCCTTATCCCTTGCCTAATATTCAAGGGCACCATAGCAGCTAGCTCTGTTTGCTCATAAGAGCGCAACGATGGTAGCACACTTTTGGTGGGCGTCACATTACCATCACCACGTTCTTGTTCCTCTGAAAAACTTTAATTGCCATGCGGTGAGAGCACTGGCATAGGCATCTCATCGCCAACAATGTACCGTGACAATGTTTGTCATCCCAATCGACATATGTAGGGCAAGAATCCGCAGTAGTACATCGACAACAGGCAAGGCAACACGCATGTAAATCTGAGGAAGACTTCCTCGCCTTGCATTTTGAACAGTAAGCTTTCATGATTAATCAAAACTATGTCAATCATACTCCCACAAACTCCACAATAAATATATGATAAAGATACATAATAAACAGCAAACAAAATCGAAATCGAAAAATTAAATTCAAAAAAATTTTCGAACATTTTTTGACAAAAGCCTAAGTTCCCAAAGGGAACATGAAGAGCCCAAGGGCATCCCGATAGAGCCTAAGTGTGGACAAAATCCAAATTTTTTGCTACACTACCAGAATATTAATTAATGCATCTTACAATAATCCTACAGTAATAATAAATAAATAGTACATATATTTAAAGACGTTGCCAATGTAAACAATGTCAAGGGAAAAGCCAGAAACAAGACATCAGGCACAGAAAAAATGCCCTAAGTCAGTAACAGATTTTAAAGCTACCAGATGTAAAGCAAGATCTTCAAATGGAAGAAAAAACGATACATCAGATAGAAGATGCATGACCCAAACAACCTAACACCCCTAGGGTGAGGACGTTAAACTCCCAAGAAATTTAATAAAAAATTTAAAGAAAAAAAATGCCGATAGGATCACCGATCCAATGTCGAGTTGTGACAGCACAAAAGTGGGTTTAATCGTTATCAACGTATCGTCCGGAATAACAAAAATTATACAGTCCTCTCTCTTAGAAAGACATGTTTCAGAGGATATGAAATTAGCACTTGTGTCCCCGCTCATTAAGAAATCGACTCTTGATCCCAACAACCTAAAAAACTATAGACCCATATCAAACCTATCTTTTGTCACAAAAATACTCGAAAAGGTAGTTGTCAGCCAATTAAACTGTCACCTCGTAATGAACAATCTACTAGAACCTTTTCAGTCAGCTTACAAACTAACCATAGCACAGAGACAGCTTTGCTGAGGGTCCATAATGACATTGTCTGTGCTTTAGGTGAGGGAAAAACTACCCTGCTTGTATCGCTCGACCTTTCGGCTGCCTTTGATACCGTTGATCATTTGTTACTACTTGATATTCTGAAACAACATGGGGTCCACGGGACTGTTCATTGGTGGTTTGAGAGTTACTTGGAACTTCGAGTCCAGCAGATAGCAATCAGTGGTTCCAGGTCTGAAAGGAAACTATTGACGTGTAGAGTCCCCCAAGGTTCAGTTCTAGGCCCTGTGCTTTTTACAATCTACACAGTATCGCTGGGGCAGATCATGAGAGAGCTTGGTATCCCTTACCATCTGTACGCTGACAATACACAACTCTACTTGGCTTTTAACCCGCATGACGCTTCTGGTGTTATAGGAACAGTGTCTGAAATGGAGCGATGCATCGACGCAGTCAGACACTGGATGACCAGCCATAGGCTTAAAATGAATGATTCCAAGGCAGAAGTTTTAGTCATTTCCAGACAAAGGATTTCTTTCTCCGAAAAGATTTCCTCAGTCAGTGTAGGTGACTCCGATGTTACAGTCAATGATAGTGCCAGAAACATTGGAGTGATATTTGACTCCAGTTTAAATCTTGAGTCCCATATCAAACAATAAGGACGCCAACGCCCTATAGCTCACCAACATTCCTCTTTGATAGTAACTTTGGCAAACACAAGAACTGTATCAAACAGGCTCATAACATGCGACAAAGCTTACCTAAACACAACCTCTTAAAAGTAAAACACAGAAACTGACATAAACACTCAGTCAAACATGAAATTCTGAGCTAAACAGAAAACTAAACGCAAATGAAAATGTCAAGAAAAATGTTTAAAATGCAGGGTATGAGGGGTTAATCTTGGAACAATGATACTGAGGAACATGTATGATGAATATAAGTGCCATGGGAAGAGAAGGAACACAGCAGCTAACCTAAACACTAAGTTAAACATGAAATTCTGAGCTAAACAGAAAACTAAACGCAACTAAAAATGTCAAGAAAAATGTTTAAAATGCAGTGCATGAGGGGTTAATCATGGAACAATAATACTGAGGAACATGTATGATGAATATAAGTGCCATGGGAAGAGAAGGAGCACGGCAGCTGACCTAAACACTAAGTTAAACATGAAATTCCGAGCTAAACAGAAAACTAAACGCAACTAAAAATATCAAGAAAAATGTTTAAAATGCAGGGTATGAGGGGTTAATCATGGAACAATGACACTGAGGAACATGTATGATGAATATAAGTGCCATGGGAACAGAAGGGACACAGCAGCTGACCTAAACACTAAGTTTTTTTAAACATGAAATTCCGAGCTAAACAGAAACTAAACGCAACTAAATATGTCAAGAAAAATGTTTAAAATGCAGGGTATGAGAGGTTAATCATGGAACAATGATACTGAGGAACATGTATGATGAATATAAGTGCCATGGAAAGAGAAGGAGCACAGCAGCTGACCTAAACACTCAGTTAAACATGAAATTCTGAGCTAAACAGAAAACTAAACGTAACTAAAAATGTCAAGAAAAATGTCTAAAATGTAGGGTATGAGGGGTTAAATCATGGTAAAATGATAATAATCATCATATGGCAGCATTATAAAAGCCATGATATGGAAATAGGGCGAATAAGTGACCTAAACAGAAACTTTAACATTAGTGGACAAGTACGCTGACGCCGACGCAGACGCCGACCGATCGAGCCATGCCATAAGCTTGGTGAGCTAAAAAGTCTGTAGATCATGTTATTGGCAACTTAAGAAACTTAGCCGACTTCGGCCATTCCTAAGCACTCAAGCTCTTGAGCAGCTGGTTCATTCTTTTATTTCTTCACATTTGGACTACTGCAATTCGCTTTCCATTGCTCTGCCAAACATACCGTTACAGCGGCTGCAAAGAATTCAGAACATTGCAGCTCGAATTCTCATTGGTTCTAAAAGCTATAACCATATCACTCCTATTCTGAAAGATCTTCATTGGCTGCCGGTTCAATATAGAATTGAATTCAAAATTCTCGTACTAGTTTATAAATGCATTCACGGCCTGTCCCCAGAGTACTTGAGAACGCTTGTCATTCGCTACTCTCCCACACGTCCCCTACGGTCTGCAGATAATCTGAATCTGAGTCTGGTTGTACCATTGACAAAATCTGAGCTAGCCAGGACAGGGGCCTTTGCAATTGCTGGGCCCAGACTGTGGAATACATTGCCACTGCATATCAGATCTCTAACAAGTATAGAAAATTTCAAAAATAGTCTGATGAAATCGTCAGATGTGTACCCATACGTGCAACTAGTGGAAAGCTGTATGACAGAGGGCCACCATGGATGCCTACATTATGTACACCATACATGGTATGGGTACATATAGAAATGGATCGGAGGAGTGTCTAATTTGATGGATAAAGGGTTAACATTCCAGATCAAATTATCAGATTTACATAAAAAAAAAATATACTGCACATCAGTAACCTGAATAAATATATAAAGTAACATGACAATCGGATTGATATTTTTTGTGTCTGGCATTCTTTAAACTGAGATTTACAAGCACAAAGATCAGTGAGATGTTGACTGATGAAGGGCCAAACAGAGAATGATAATTGGCGCCAATTTCGGGACGACTGCGTCACTGTGCATGCGCAGTAGAGGCGTAGTATGGAGGTCCTTTAGGACATGATTTCTTTTTGTTTTGGATGCAAATTTTGGGGATTGGGGGGCAAAATTTGTGTTTGGCCCTGGTTTTGTTAGAGTTAGCACCAGCTAAGCCTGGGTCATTGGTACAGTATAAAAATATTCTTTTTTGTATGAATCCAGTAATTATGACTCGGTAATACACAAACCAAATTTGGTTCAAATTGGACCACTGGTTCAGAAAATAAAAATTTTGGGCGGGGCCAAAAATCCTGCCCCTCCCATTACAAAGGCAAATATTGCTCCACGAACTTCGTTAGAACGAACTTGATTCTAGTGTTCAACCGATTTCCAAAAATGGCCGCTGACCGATTACCAGTTATTTGAGCTCACAATTGGCCGATTTCAATGTCGATTCCGATTGTAATGCCATTCACTACTAGAGGAATCGAGGCTTGAAAGAACTGCATTAAATTGAACATATTTCACAGTGTTAAACGTCGATGACTCAGATCGCACTAAAATGACCAGACACGCACACTTGGGCAGTACACTGAGAGCCACGTGTACCGCCCAAGTGCGCATGACTGTTCATTTTACTGCGACCTAAGTCAGTGGAGTGCAATCTTCACTTTTTCCAGTATGAACTGGCGATTGATGCAAGTACGCTCAATTGTAAGCTTCACATGCTGTTTAACTTGTATATCCTGTAAAGGGGCATCTAGAAAAATTAAGAATGCACATTGTGGTTGTTTGTCAACTTTTTTGAATGTTATCACTGACATCATTTTACATTAACAATTGAACAATTTCAGAAGATAATAAAATGTGGTTAATGAATCATCACAAACAAATGCTTGGCAACAATCGGTTGAACCGATGTTCCAGTAGCCATTGCTGTTGTCATCCAATTGCCCACAATCGGCCGATTGGGGTGGCCGATTCTGATCATCGGTTGAACACTACTTGATTCTACACATCAAAAGGAAGCTCCATGCCAAATATCAAGTCATTGTACCCTCTGGTTCATGCCAAGATATAACAAAAAAATTTGGAGCATTTTCTCCCACCCCCTCCCTATGCGACTGGGCATGCAGAGTTGAACAAAAATGCAATGCCCCTTTGGAACCATCACTCACACAAAATTTCACTTGAATTGGCCTAATGGTTTTGGAGAACTCCAAACCATGGTGCTGATGGATGCTGGCTGGCTGGGGGACAACAGACGGAGACTGATTAGGTAAGCTAAGCTGGACTATGTCAAGGTGAGCTAAAAATGATTGAACTGATCAATTGCATTATCATAAATTGAGCTGTATGGCTTTACTCTAACATGGAGTTGCGGTGTTTTAAATTATACAGTACAGTCGTCGTGGACTGGTCGTAATGCATGCATGGCAGTGATGTGAACCCATACGTTTATCACGTAATAAAAATAGGCCGATGAAATCTTCAGATGTGTACCCACAGGCGCAACTTGTAGAAAGCTGTATGACGGAGGGCCACCCCGGATGCCGACATTATGTACACCATACATGGGATGGGTACATATAGAAATGGATTGGAGGAGCGACTAATTTGATGGATAAAGGGTTAATATCTCCGGATCAAATTATTAGATTTACATAAAAAACTATACAGCATATCAGTAACCTGAATACATATATAAAGTAACCTGATAATCCAAGCAATATTTTTCAAGTTATCGAAATCCAAAGGGATTGGAGGAATTTTCAATTTGAAGGATAGAGGGTTAATATCTCAGGATCAAATGATCAGATTTACACCAAAAACTATACATCTTGGCACATCAGTAACCTGAACACAATTATAAAGTAACTTGACAATCCAAGCAATATTTTTCAAGTTATCGAATGCCAAAGGGATTGGAGGAATTTTCAATTTGAAGGATAAAGGGTTAATATCTCAGGATCAAAATAAAAGATTTACACCAAAAACTATACAGCTCGGTACATCAGTAACCTGAATAGAAATATAAAGTAACTTGACAATCCAAGCAATATTTTTCAAGTTATCGAATGCCAAAGGGATTGGAGGAATTTTCAATTTGATGGATAAAGGGTTAATATCTCACGATTAAATTATCAGATTTACACCAAAAACTATACAGCTCGGAACATCAGTAACCTGAACACAAATATAAAGGAACTAGACAATCCAAGCAATATTTTTCAAGTTATCGAATGCCAAAGGGATTGGAGGAATTTTCAATTTGAAGGATAAAGGGTTAATATCTCTGGATCAAATTATCAGATTTACACCAAAAACTATACAGCTCGGCACATCAGTAATCTGAACACAAATATAAAATAACTTGACAATCCAAGCAATAGTTTTCAAGTTATCGAATGTCAAAGAAATGGATATGGATGCCGGATGGACAGACGGATGGACGGACAAAGGATGGACGAACGACGGATGGATACCCCAGATGCCGGCATTACGTGTACCATACATAGTATGGGTACACATAAACAAGAGGCCCCAAGGAGCCTTAATCGCTCACCGGCCAAAGTGGTTCAAAGAAGTATTTGGGGTCACATTCAGTTAGAAATGGTTCATCAACACTACAAAGGAATGAAGTCATGAGAGACAAATTTTATGGAACTAGGGACATGGCTTGAACAAACTTGAATCTCCCCCCCCCCCCCCCCCCACACCCCTAAGGATGCAGCATACCAAATATCAAAAGCATTCATCTGCTGGATCTGAAGAAGATTTTTAAAGAAAAATTCCTCATATTGGCTAAGTTATAATTCGGGCTCCCACAGGGAGCCCAAATATGAACCCAGGGACTTGACTTTAACAAACTTGAATCTCACCCCCCTAAGGATGCTGCATGCCAAATATCAAAACAATTCAACTGCTGAATCTGAAGAAGAAGATTTTTAAAGAAAAATTCCTCATATTGATGAAGTTATAATTTGGGCTCCCATAGGGAGCCCAAATATGGACCCAGGGACTTGGCTTTAACAAACTTGAATCTCACCCCCCTAAGGATGCTACACACCACATATCAAAACATTCCGACTGCTGGATCTGAAGAAGATTTTTTAAGAAAATTCCTCATTTCGAACTAAGTTACAATTCAAGCTCCCACAGTGAGCCCAAATATCCACCTAGGGACATGGCCTGAACAAACTTGAATCTCACCCACCTAATATTAAAACATTCTGACTGCTAGATCTGAAGAAGAAGATTTTTAAAGAAAATTCCTCATTGTGAACTAAGAAATCATTCAGGCTCCCACAGGGAGCCCAAATATGGACCTAGGGACATGGCTTGAGCAAAATTGAATCTCACCCCCTAAGGATGCTGCATACCAAATATCAAAACATTCTGACTGCTAGATCCAAAGAAGAAGATTTTTAAAGAAAATTCCTCATTTTGAACTATGTTATCATTCGGGCTCCCATAGTGAGCCCAAATATGGACCTAGGGACATGGCTTCAACAAACTTGAATCTCACCCCCCTAAGGACGCTGCATACCAAATATCAAAACATTCCAACTGCTGGATCTGAAGAAGAAGATTTTTAAAGAAAATTTCTCATTTTGAACTAAGTTATAATTCGAGCTACCACAGTAAGCCCAAATATGAACCCAGGGACTTGGTTTGAACAAACTTGAATCTCACCCCCCTAAGCATGCTGCATACCCAATATCAAAAGATTCTGCCTGCTGGATCTTGAGAAGAAGATTTTTAAAGAAATTTGCTTGAAATGCACTAAGTTCAAATTTGGGTTCCTATACTGAGCCCAAATATGAACCCAGGGGGCCAATTTGAACAAACTTGAATCTGATATACCGCACAATGTTGCATACCAAATATCAAAAGATTCTGCCCGCTGGATCTGGAAAAGAAGATTTTTTAAGAAATTTGCCTGAAATGCACTAAGTTCAAATTTGAGCTTCTATAGTGAGCCCAAATATGAATCCAGGGGGCGGATTTGAACAAACTTGAATCAAATCCACCCCATAATGTTGCATACCAAATATCAAAAGATTCTGCCTGCTGGATCTGGAGAAGAAGGTTTTTAAAGAAATTTGCCTGAAATGCACTAAGTTTGAATTCAGGCTCCTATACTGAGCCCAAATATGAACCCAGGGGCCGATTTGTACAAACTTGAATCAGATCCAGCCCACAATGTTGCATACCAAATATCAAAAGATTCTGCCTGCTGGATTTGGAGAAGAAGATTTTTGAAGAAATTTGCCTGAAATGCACTAAGTTCAAATTAGGGCTTCTATACTGAGCCCAAATATGAACCCAGGGGGCCGATTTCTACAAACCTGAATCAGATCCACCCCACAATGTTGCATACCAAATATCAAAAGATTCTGCCTGCTCGATCTGGAGAAGAAGATTTTTTAAGAAATTTGCCTGAAATACACTAAGCCCAAATATGAATCCAGGGGGCGATTTGAACAAACTTGAATCTGCCCCTCTAGAGATGATGTGTCCCAAATAGGAAAGAATTCTGCCTGGTGGATCTGAAGAAGATTTTTTTTAATTTTGGAAAGAAATTCACGGGTGTTATCAGAGTTATGCCCCTTGTGGTGCCCCCTGTGGTTGCAGCAAGTTTATTTGTATAAGTTTGAATTGACATATGATGGGGAACATGCACACCAAATTTGGTTCAATTTGATCCAGTAGTTTGGGAGGAGTAGTCGATAATGTAAAGCTCACGACGGACGATGACAACAGACAACGGACGGCAAATGATAAGTTAAGCTCCCTTCGGTGAACTAAAAATTAAAAACTCAGGGCCACTGTGACCTTGACTAGTGATTCCAAAATAAATAGGGCTCTTCCTTGCACCAATGCCAACCTATCCATGAAGTTTCATGAACATGGGTGTAACCATTATCAAGTTATTAACCGGAAACCAATTGTTTACGATTTATTATGTTCAAGGTCACTGTGACCTTGACCTTTGACCTAGCGAGTCCAAAATAAATAGGGGTCCTCCACTCACCTAGGCCAACCTACCTATGAAGTTTCATGAATGTGGGTCAAACCATTATCAAGTTATCATCCGGACACCAACTGTTTACGATTTACTATGTTGAAGGTCACTGTGACCTTGACTTTTCACCTAGTGAGGCCAAAATAAATAGGGTTCTTCCTCTCAAGAAGGCCACCCTACATATGAAGTTTCAGAAATGTGGGTTGAACCATAGTCATGTTATCATCCGGAAACAATTGTTTATGATTTACTATATTCAAGGTCAATGTGACCTTGACCTTTGATCTAGCGAGTCCAAAATAAGTAGGCTTCTTCCTCTCACTGATGCCAACCTTCATATGAAGTTTCATGAATGTGGGTCAAACCATTATCAAGTTATCGTCTGTAAACCAATTGTTGACAGATTTACGATGTTGAAGGCCACTGTGACCTTGACCTTTCACCTAGCAAGTCCAAAATAAATAGGGTTCTTCCTCTCACTGATGCCAACATACCTATGAAGTTTCATGAACATGGGTCAAACCATTATCAAGTTATCATCCGGAAACCAAGTGTTTTGATTTACTGTGTTCAGGGTCACTGTGACCTTGACCTTTGACCTAGTGAGTCAAAAATAAATAGGGTTCTTCCTCTCACGAAGGCCAACCTACAAATGAAGTTTCATGAATGAGGGTTCAACCATAGTCAAGTTATCATCCGGAAACCAATTGTTTATGATTTAGTATGTTCAAGGTCACTGTGACCTTCACCATTGACCTAGTGAGTCCAAAATAAATAGGGTTCTTCCTCTCACCGAGGCCAACCTACCTATGAGGTTTCATGAACGTGGGTCGAACCATTATCAAGTTATCATCCGGAAACCAATTGTTTACGCCCGAAACGCACCCGCCAGCCATTCATCAAACTAGAAGTCAAACTTCGTCACAACTCGACTAAATATAGAAACTTAGTGAGCGCGCTCACATACCCCACGCGCCCCGATATTTCAAGCTCTAATCATTTTTTAAAAATAAACATAGATTCTAGGAATACTGCAGAAAACAGTGTTCCGTAGTTTCAACGGTATTGAAAGAATTCAAGCAGAGAAAAAGTCGGAAAAACTGTAATTTTGATGAATTTTTCAAAGTCTATGGGGCCGTAATTTTGGTAAAAATCAGTGTAGTGGAATAAAACCCAAACTTGTTCTGTAGGCCACCATGTTAGACTAACATATCAAAAATCAGCTCAATATCTGGAAGCGTGTAGGAAAAAAGTCTGGAAAACTGTAATTTTGATGAACTTTTCAAAGTTCAAGGGCCGTAATTTTGATAAAAATCAGTGGAGCGGAATAAAATGCAAACTTGATCTGTAGGCCACCATGTTAGACTCACATACCAAAAATCAGCTCAATATCTGGAAGCGTGTAGAAAAAAAGTCTGGAAAACAAGTAGGACTGACGGACTGACAGACTGACGGACGGACGGACGGACCAGTCAAAAACATTATACCCCAGCAACTTCGTTGCGTGGGGTATAATAAGCCAAAAAGCTTGGGAGTTTAACAGGAGGGCTTCAAGGAGGGATAGGGAAGGAACACTTAACAAACAGTGGATAAATCATTAGCAACAATGCTGACGTCAGGCACATGTCCCGAAATTGGGAAATATGAAATAATTTTTATAATTAATATAAAGTTACAGCCCTGAACATTTCTAACCACCGTTGTTCACTTCCATCATCCATTTATATCCTTGGATCCACCAATTTTACCATTGATTTGTGTCTGGCATCCTCAAAAAAGGAGATTTAAAAGCACAAATGTCAGTAAAATGTTGCGGACTTTAGGGCCAAACAAAGAATGATGGTTGGTGCCAATTTCGGTACCTTTCTCGATACTGCGCATGCGCAGATCTAAAAAGTATGGAGGACCAGATAGGACTTGATTTTTTTCGATTTTGCATGCAAATTTGGGGGATTGTGGGGCAAAATTTGTGTTTGGCCGTGGATTAATTTGAGTTAGCACCAGCTAGTCTGGGAAATTGGTTGTCATATAAAAATATGAAAGCCACAGCATACCGGTGGTAGCCTCCACTCATACACAGAACAGGTCAGAAATTTTCTAATACCAGTGGTAGCCTCCACTTATATACAGCAGAACAGGTCAGAAATTTTCTAAGTCCTCACTGACAAAAATGTCTAACATTGCAAAAACACTAAAAATCAATAAAATATCACTGGTTAAGGGTCTGTGGATAATTTTAAGCCATAGAAACACAGTATGAGGTGCATAGCAACAGGACTGAAAGTCAAAGTGGACTAGTACAATAACTTTAACACAAGCGTTGACGCTGACGTGCCTCGGGTCATGACATAAGCTCACACAACTTCGTTGGTGAGCTAATAAACCAGGTGACAAAGAGAAGTGATTGATTAATTATCATGGGGAGGCACTTTTGAACCCAAGATATTTAAAAAAATTGCAACATCGACGCTGTGGCTGCGACGGGTGGTGCAATCTCAAAAAATTCTAAGTTCATCAAGGGCCATAACTCCAAGAAAAATATTTGGAACAACACATACATTGAACAGTGGCTAGACATCAATAAGATACACTTAGATGCCAAATATAAAGTCATTCCATCAAGTATTTCAAAAGTTATTGAGTTTTGAAAATCGTTGAACACAGACAGAGCGAGTGACCGACAGACCGACCGACAGACCGACATTGCCACTAAAAGAGCTGCTAGTCACAGCTAATAACCCATGTACCTCCTGATGTATATTGTTTGTTTTATTGAAGTTTAAAAACACTTTCAACAGCCAGGGTCATATCATGTATTGGGCAAGACATTTAACCCTTTACCTAATGAATCAAACGCATCTGCCCACATTATATACAAATTAAGCAATTGATTGAAAAAATATTATTTTTCAAAAAATTTTAACACAACCATATCATGTGCAGCTTATTAATTTTTAAGACATACATTGAATTTGATAATATTTTAAAAAATAAAAGTATCAATGACATTGCAGCTTAAATTGTCTGTGTGTTGTGTTTGATGAAAAGGATAATGTTCAATGTTTAGGAAAGGATTATGAAATAAGACAAGAATTGTGATAATTGGGAATATGTTAATTTCTGTTCCCTGTATGCAATGTTTTTAATAAAAATAATATGAGGTGTAATTTGTACTAAAGAATTGAGGGGTGGGTTAATGTGGTCTTCACAGTTAATGTATGTGGCCCTCATAGTTAACATAATATGTCAACAAAAGTTATCAAGTTACAGTGAAATTATTCCAAAACGAGTCATCCTATCAAGTTACAATGAAATCCCTTCATAAATATGGCCTGCAGACTGTGCTAAAGGTTTTCGGGCTTCAGGCCTGTGTAGCCATCACGGTTTACCGATTGCAACTAAAAGGGGACGTCATCATCTCGACATTATACTGAGTCATTCTACCAAGTTACAATGAAATCCCTTCACAAAATACGACCTGTAGTCTGTACTTTCGGGTTCGGGCAGCCATCATGGTTGAATGATCGCGACAAAAAGGGGACGTTCTCATCAGGGCATTATCTGGAGTGATCCTACGAAGTTACAATGAAATCCCTTCATAAATATGACCAATAGTCTATGCTAAAGGTTTTCAGGCTTCAGGCCCCTGTAGCCATCACAGTTGACCAATCACGACCAAAAGGGGATGTCATCATCTAGGCATTATATGGGGTCAATCTAACAAGTTACTATGAAATCCTTCCATAAATACCACCTGTAGACTGTACTAAATGTTTTTGGGCTTTAGGCCCCTGTAGCCGTCACAGTTGACCAATAGCGTCCAAAAGGGGATCTAGACATTATATGAAGTCAACCTACCAAGTTACAATGAAAATCCTTCCATAAATATGACCTGTAGAATGTGCTAAAGGTTTTCGGGTTTTGGGCTTGGGCAGTCGTCACGGTTGACAGATCGCGACAAATGGAGAAGTTCTCGTCTAGACATCATACGGAGTCATCCTACCAAGTTACAATGAAATCCCTCCAGTTTAAATATGTCCTGCAGACTGTGCTGAAAGTTTTTGAGTTTCGGGCTTGGACAGCCATCACAGTTGACAGATCATGACCAAAAGGGGACGTTCTCATCTAGACATTATACAGAGGCATCCTACCAAATTACAATGAAATCCCTTCATAAATACGACATGCAGAATGTGCTAATTGTTTTCGGGTTTTGGACTCGGGCAGCCATACCGGTTGACCGATACTGACCAAAAGGGGACGTTCTCAAATAGACATGACCCCAAACCTGCATATGACATTTTGTGACGATCAGACAAGAACTATGGGTTTAGCCTGTGCTAAAGGAAAATGTGAACAGACTCACAGACTAACAGACTTCCGCACGCGTGATGGCAATAGCTTATCTTGAGTTTGTCAAGTAAAGCTAATAAATAATATTTACCAATAAAACCTTACAAATATGGATGTCATTGGAACCTGCTCATCAAGCCGGTTCCAATAACAGCCATATTAGTGCAATTTTATTGATAAACTGTCGGGATATTTCAGGTCATCTTAGCCTTGTATTGGTTAATTTGCTGCCACTTTGTTGGGAAAGAGTTAAATAGACTCCATTCTTTTCACGCGAATCTTAGCAGAGGTACATTGAGAATCTACATGAATTCTTGCTGGTTTTGTTGCATGAATCTTTGCGTGAATCGATTCTTGGATTCTCATCGAAATAGAAGCCCCGAGCAACCATGACATGATTTTATGAGAAATTCAACAAAATACTTTGCAAGTTAAAACTTAATTTTAGAAGAAAGCTACACACGAAACTCCTTGAATAAGCTAAAAATAAATCCAACATCACACTTCAACTTACTTCAGCTATAACAGCGGCCATGTTTTCAGCTGTTATTTTCATGTGTTCTATAGCCTCTGCTTCTGTTTTCCCAGAAAAACTAAGGTCCTGTTTCAGATTTGGTGGGGTGTGTTTCAGGTTCTGGACAGGCCGATGTAATTCACTAGAGTTATCAGTTAATACTTTGGGTGATACACTATTTTGTAGTGAATCTTTAGCACTATGTGTATTACTGTTCTGTGAAGTATTATTGTGTTGTGGAGATGAATTGGGTGGGCTTTTCTGTTTTTCAGTTTTATCTGAAATACTATCTTTACTCTCTGAAACAAACTGTTTATTGCTCTCATTTTTCGTTTTTTTATCATCTGACTTATATTTTTCTTTCTCTTGGTGTTGTTCTTCATCCTAAAAATTGAAAACAAAAGGAAATAATTCAATTACAACTAAATTATACAAATACAATATTTATAACTCATTCTAGGCTGCGATAGAAAGGTGACAAGCTCAAGAAGTAGCAGTGTTAGTTTGTCCATTTGTCTTTATGACTATCAACCCATTCGTTCAAAGATTTTGAATCAAATGGTCTCTTTCTGTCAATTCATATTCACAAATTGTTCATGGTCAAGCCTTTCTGGGGCCAAGGATTATTTTGCCCTCTTTGGGAAAGGGGTCTGGGGCCCATGCATTTGGGAAATACAAACCACAAATTCTTCAATTGGGAATTTGTTTCGGAGAAGAGAAACACACAAAATTAAAGAACCTCAGTGAGCACGCTCACATACCCCACGCGCCCCGACATTTCAAGCTCTAATCATTTTTTAAAAATAAACATAGATTCTAGGAATACTGCAGAAAACAGTGTTCTGTAGTTTCAACGGTATTGAAAGAATTCAAGCAGAGAAAAAGCCCGGAAAACTGTAATTTTGATGAACTTTTCAAAGTCTATGGGGCCGTAATTTTGGTAAAAGTCAGTGGAGCGGAACAAAACCCAAACTTGTTCTGTAGGCCACCATGTTAGACTAACATATCAAAAATCAGCTCAATATCTGGAAGCGTGTAGGAAAAAAGTCTGGAAAACTGTAATTTTGATGAACTTTTCAAAGTTCAAGGGCCGTAATTTTGGTAAAAATCAGTGGAGCGGAACAAAATGCAAACTTGATCTGTAGACCACCAGGTCAGACAAACACACCAAACATCAGCTCAATATCTGGAAGCGTGTAGAAAAAAAGTCCGGAAAACTGTAATTTTAATGCATTTTTCAGAGTCCAAGGGTCGTAATTTCGGTAAAAATCAGTGGAGCGGAACAAAATGCAAACTGGTTCTGTAGGCCACCATGTTAGACTAACATACCAAAAATCATCTCAATATCTGGAAGCCTGTAGGAAAAAAGTCTGCAAAACTGTAATTTTGATGAACTTTTCAAAATTCAAGGGCCGTAATTTTGGTAAAAATCAGTGGAGCGGAACAAAATGCAAACTTGATCTGTAGGCCACCATGTTAGACTAACATACCAAAAAACAGCTCAATATCTGAAAGCGTGTACAAAAAAAGTCCGGAAAACTGTAATTTTGATGAACTTTTCAAAGTTCAAGGGCCATAATTTCGGTAAAAATCAGTGGATCGGAACAAAATGCAAACTTGATCTGTAGGCCACCATGTTAGACTAACATACCAAAAATCAGCTTAATATCTGGAAGCGTGTAGAAAAAAAGTCCGGAAAACTGTAATTTTGATGAATTTTTCAGAGTCCAAGGGCCGTAATTTCGGTAAAAATCAGTGGAGCGGAAAAAAAAAGCAAACTTGATCTGTAGGCCACCATGTTAGACTCACATACCAAAAATCAGCTCAATATCTGGAAGTGTGTAGAAAAAAAGTCCGGAAAACTGTAATTTTGATGAATTTTTCAGAGTCCAAGGGCCGTAATTTCAGTAAAAATCAGTGGAGCGGAAAAAAATGCAAACTTGATCTGTAAGCCACCATGTTAGACTCACATACCAAAAATCAGCTCAATATCTGGAAGCGTGTAGAAAAAAAGTCCGGAAAACAAGTAGGACTGACTGACGGACGGACCAGTCAAAAACATTATATCCCAGCAACTTCGTTGCGTGGGGTATAATTAAGAAATATTACCTTCAAATTGAACTGAGAACACTCACAGGCTACATTCGATGACTTTGCAGTTGGGTCTAAGCAAGTCTTGGCTACCTATATAGGTAGCCATGACTTGACTAAAACCAACTGAGAAGGTTATTGAATGTAACTTACAAGTGTATCTACAACCTACCTGCTGGGGCACCTGTTTTGTTTGCAGTAAAAAAAAACAAGAGGCCCCAGGGGGCCTGAGGGCGCTCACCTGACATGGTAGCCTAAATAGCAACCCAGAGAATTGATTTCCACAAGTTGCATCTGCTCCTCCTAAGAAACGCTGAAACCAAATATCCAAATATTCTGACCAGTGGATCTAAAAAAAAGATTTTTAAAGAATATTCCTCATACTGAACTAAGTCATAATTCGGGCTCCCACAGGAAGCCCATATATGAACCCAGGGACTTGGCTTTAACAAACCTGAATCTCACACCCCTAAGGATTCTGCACACCAAATATCAAAACATTCCGACTGCTGGATCTGAAGAAGAAGATTTTTAAAGAAAATTCCTCATTTTGAACCAAGTTACAATTCGAGCTCCCACAATCAGCCCAAATATGGACCTAGGGACATGGCTTGAAAATACTTGAATCTTACCCCCCTAAGGATGCTGCATAAAAAAATATCAAAAGCATTCATCTGCTGGATCTGAAGATTTTTAAATAAAATTCCTCATTTTGAACTAAGTTGTCATTCAGGCTCCCATAGTGAGCCTAAATATGAACCAAGGGACTTGGCTTGAACAAACTTGAATCTCAGCCCCCCTTCTGCCTGCTGGATCTTGAGAAGAAGATTTTCAAAGAAATTTGCCTGAAATGCACTAAGTTCGAATTTGGGCTTCTAAGGTGAGCCCAAATATGAATCCAGATGGCCGATTTGAACAAACTGGAATCAGATCCACCCCACAATGTTGCATACCAAATATCAAAAGATTCTGCCTGCAGGATCTGGAGAAGAAGATTTTTTAAGAAATTTGCCTGAAATGCACTAAGTTCAAATTCGAGCTTCTATAGTGAGCCCAAATATGAATCTAGGGAGCCGATTTGAACAAAATAGAATCAGATCCACCCCACAATGTTGCATACCAAATATCAAAAGATTCTGTCTGCTGGATCTTGAGAAGAAGATTTTTTAAGAAATTTGCCTGAAATGCACTAAGCTCAAATTTTGGCTCCTATACTGAGCCCAAATATAAACCCAAGGGGCCAATTTGAACAAACTTGAATCAAATCCACCCCACAATGTTGCATACCCAATATCAAAAGATTCTGCCTGCTGGATCTTGAGAAGAAGATTTTCAAAGCAATTTGCCTGAAATGCACTAAGTTCAAATTTGGGCTCCTATACAGAGCCCAAATATAAACCCAAGGGGCCGATTTGAACAAACTTGAATCAGATCCACCCCACAATGTTGCATACCAAATATCAAAAGATTCTGCCTGCTGGATCTGGAAAAGAAGATTTTCAAAGAAATTTGCCTGAAATGCAGTAAGTTCAAATTTGGGCTCCTATACTGAGCCCAAATATAAACCCAGGGGGCCGATTTGAACAAACTTGAATCAGATCCACCCCACAATGTTGCATACCAAATATCAAAAGATTCTGCCTGCTGGATCTGGAGAAGAAGATTTTTTAAGAAATTTGCCTGAAATGCACTAAGTTCAAAATCGGGCTCCTATACTGAGCCCAAATATGAACCCAGGGGGCCGGTTTGAACAAACCTGAATCAGATCCACCCTCCAATGTTGCATACCAAATATCAAAAGATTCTGCCTGCTGGATCTGGAGAAGAAGATTTTTTAATGTTTTTCCCATTGCCTACAGTGTTAAAAAGTGCTGACTCAGCACTTTTTCAATGTCCCGAAACTGTACCCTATGATAAAACCGATAGCAATTTTTTTTTACCAATTCTTTCTGTTGGTCCTAAGGAAGCTTCACACCAAATAAAAATTCTCGGTGCCGTGCAGTTTTGGAGATATGGGCGTTTTAATTTTTTTCTATTTTTAGCTCCTGCGGTTCCCATGGGGCTACGGGAAAAAAAAAATCAGCATAAATTAGTTACTTATGACCCAATAAGCCCTCACATAAAATTTGGTTCAAATCAGCCTCTCGGTTTGGAAAATAGAAATTTTGGGCGGGGCCAAAAATTTTGCCCCTCCCATAACGACGCCAAGAATAGCCCCACAAACTTCTCTTGAACAAATCTGAGTCTACACCTCAAAAGGAAGCTGCACACCAAATATCAAGTCTCTGCTACTGCTGGTTCATGAGAAGAAGATTTTTTAAGATTTCAGCACATTTTTTGGGTGTGGCCCTACCCACGGGCGGGGCAACTTGATTTGAACAAAATCAAATTGCGATGTCATAACAAACTATTATCTCAAATATCAATTAAATTGGTTCAGCGGTTTGGGAGGAGAAGACGCAAACACCATGTTCACGGACGACGGACGACGGACGACGGACGGTGAGTGATCACTATAGCTCTCCTGACTGAAAGTCAGGTGAGCTAAAAAGAAGATCAAATTAGAATTAGGTCTTTAACTGGCTGAGGACTAGATTATTTTGGTCTTTATCAAAATTTGTTTGATTACAAATTATTGGAGAGTGCCTAAGGAGCAAATAAATACTAGGGTTAAATAAAGGTTCTACAAGAGCTAAAAAAAAATACTAGAGGTAAATAATGGTTCCAGAAGAGGTAACAAACTAGAGGGGGTATCAGTACCCTGTGGCTCACCAGCAGGTGACCAATGTAAAGGGGTAACTGGAGTAAAAAAAAAGTCCAAAACCTGCACACAAAGTCCAAAATTAAAGTGAATAAGCAGCTGAAGGGTTAAATAATATAATAATAGCCCCAAGAAGCATGCTAACATAAAATAGGAACCAAGGCAATATGCTACAAGGTAAGTCTCCACTTTGAAGAAAAGACAAACCTCAAAACCTGCACATAAAAGTAAAAAAAAAAAAAAGCATCACATTTGTTTCAATGGGTTAAAATGGAGAAAAATACCCGGATAATGTCACAGTAACCACCATCGCAATATGCCAGTAAGGTGAAACTCTACCTGAAAAAAAATCCACTTGGAAGAAAAGAAAGAAAAACCTCAAAACCTGCACATAAAAGTCCAAAAAGTATCACATTTGTTTCAAAGGGTTAAAATTAAGAAAAATATCCTGAAAATGTTACAGTAACCACCATGGCAATATGCCAGTGAGGTAAAAGTCCACTTAAAAACAAGAGGCCCCACGGGGCCTGAAGCGCTCATCTTGTACAGAACACAATTTAAACAGAGTCCAAGAATGAGTCTACATTAAGCAAGCCATCTCCATAGGCTACACTGTCAATCCTTGAGTTCCTCAGGAGTGACAAAAATAATCTGAGCATCATGCCTTTTCTTCAGTTGATCATAAGTAAAATGTAGAGCTCCCCTATGAAGCCCCTTGATACAACCTATGTGGATTAATCTTAGTACCTCTAGAAGGTACTGAATACAAAATTTTTAATTCTTCAGCAAAATGGCCAATTCCGGCTCCCATAGAGAGCCCAAATATTAACCCAGGCTCTTGATTTGAACACAGTTAAATCTGACTTCCCTAGAGATGTTGTGTACCGAATATGAAAGCATTCTGACTGTTGGATCTGAAGAAGAGAAATTGTAAAGAAATTTCTCCGAATTGCACTAAGTTCAAATTTGGGCTACCATAGCGAGCCCAAATATTGACCTATGGATCCGATTTGAACAAACTTGAATCTGACCCCCCTAGAGATGTTGTATACCAAATGTGAAAGCATTCTGACAAGTGAATCTGAAGAAGAAGATTTTTGAAGAAATTCCCTCATATTGTACTAAGTTAAATTTCATGTTCCCATATGGAGCCCAAATATTAACCTAGGCACTCGAATTGAACAACCTGGAATCTGACCCCCCTAGAGATGTTGTATACCAAATATAGAAGTATTCCGACTGGTGGATCTGAAGAAGAAGATTTTTAAAGAAATTTTCTCATATTGCACTAAGTAAAAATTTGGGCTACCATAGTGAGCCCAAATATATACCTAGGGATCTGATTTGAACAAACTTGAATCTGACCCCTATAGAGATGTTGCATACCAAATATCAAAGCATTCTGACTGATGGATCTGAAGAAGAAGATTTTTTTAAATTACCCACCATATTGAACAAAGATAAAATTTGGGCTTCCGTAGGAAGCCCAAATAATAACCTAGGGACTTGGTTTGAACAATCTAGAATGTGACCCTCATAACAATGATGTATACCAAATATTAAAAGATTCTGACTAGTGGTTCTGAAGAAGAAGATTTTTAAAGAATATTCCCCATATTACCCTATGTTAAAACTTCGGGCTCCTGTAGAGAGCCCAAATATGAACCAATGAGCTTTATTTCAACAAACTTTTATCTGACCCCCCTATGAATGCTGTATACCAAATATCAAAAGATTCTGATGATTGGTTCTGGAGAAAAGATTTTTAAAAATTTTTGCAAATATGCTGACTCAGCATTTTTTCGATGCCCATTACAGAACACCCTAACATAACCGATGGCAATTTTTTTTTACCATTCAATTCTACTGGTCATAAGGATACTTCATACCAAATAAAAGCTCTCTGTTCCGTGGGGTTTGGGAAATATGGGCGTTTGAAAATATTTCTATTTTTAGCTCCCAGGGTTCCCATGGGGATGCAGGAATTTTTTTTTTTGCATGGGTCATGTACTTATGACCCAATAATACCACAAACCAAATTTGGTTCATACCGGACCATCGGTTCAGAAAATAGAAATTTTGGGCGGGGCCAAAAATGTTACCCCTCCTATTACAAAGCCAAATATTACTTCACGAACTTCGTTTTTACAAACTTGATTCTACACCTCATATGGAAGCTCCATAGCAAATATCAAGTCATTGTACACACTGGTTCTTGAGAAGAAGATTTTTAAAATATTTGGGTGCATTTTCTCCCACTCCCTCCCTATGGGGCTGGGCATGCTGAGTTGAACAAAAATGAAATGCCCCTTTGGGACCATCACTCACACAAACTTTCACTTGAATTGGCCCAGTGGCTTTGAAGGAGAAGACCAAAACATGGTGTTGACGGACGACGGACGACAGACGCCGGACGCTGGACGACGGACGGGAAGCGATGAGATTAGCTCAGCTTGACTTTGTCAAGATGAGCTAAAAAATACCAAAACCTGTACACAAAAGTACAAAAAGAAAAGAAAGACAAACCTCAAAACCTACATATAAAAGTAAAAAAAAAAAGCATCACATTTGTTTCAATGGGGTAAAATTGAGAAAAATACCCGGATAACATCACAGTAACCACTATAATAATGTTAAAAAATTTATAGTAATTTATATATTTTTTATACTTACCAATGACCCAGACTTAGCTGGTGCTAAACTCCTTAATTCAGGGCCAAACACAAATTTTGCCCCTCCCCAATCCCCCCCCCCCCCCCAATCCCCAAAATCTGCATCAAAAACCGAAAAGTACATGTCCTATATGGTCCTCCATACATTTACTCCTCTGCACATGCGCAGTGTCAAGGAGGCCCCGAAATTGGTGCCAATTATCATTCTTACAACCAGTGCCTGGTAAGCATTATGCACTCAGCGGGGAGGTATGAGTTCCCAACTCCTGGGAGGGCCATCCCCGTCTGGGTCATTGGTAAGTATAAAAAATATATAAATTACTATAAATTTTTTAACATTTTTATACTGTACCAATGACCCAGACTTAGCTGAATAGTAAATAGGCTGCAGGGCCTAGGACATAAAGGAAAATCCAATAAGCTCAATTATCTATAATAGAATATCCTCTCCAGGAGAAAAGGAGAGATAGGCTTTACATGTATCTTTCTTATTTATATTAAAGAAGAAAGACACAATACCGATCAGTAATTGAGCATAATAATAATCAATGATCTCTATTAACATCCAGTATAACCCTTTATACTAATATTTTTAAAGGTAAGCCAATAAATAAAGGAAGTCCAGAGAATGAGACTCTTTATACTCATTAAAAGTGTCCGAGGATTGTATATTAATGCTTGTATGACACGTGAATATACAAATGCTTCATACCGTGCTACACTTTAAAAATATTACATGAATGAGTTAAACATTAGCTTTACACTCTAAAACCATCCCGGTACCGACTCAGAATTACTGACTCTAGGGGAGGTATTCCCTTGCTTTTCACTATAAAGCAGGTGACCTAATGGAACCCCCCCCCCCCCCCCTCCTTCCCCTGGGTCAAATACCCCAGAGCGAAGAGGGCAGCAGGACCGAGTCACTGCCGGAACAGAAAGCCTACATAACTATAGTTGCAACTGTTTAGTGGACGATATTCTGAGCAACTGATAACGGACCTAAACAATGGAGGTCTCCAGAAATGGACTCAATATTTCTGAGATGAAAATTAGTGAATGTGGAAGGTTGAGACCAATATGCAGTCTTCATTAGATCAGTAATAGCAATACAATTAGCATAGGCCCAAGAAGAAGAAAGAGCTCTTACTTCATGAGCTGAGATCTTGAGTGCCGACTGCTGAGAAGAAGATAATTTTTCATAAGCAGTACGAATAGTTAACTGAATCCATCTAGCTATAGAATGAACCATAATATCCTTTGTATCGGGTATCAAAGACAGAAAGAAATGCTTACGTCCCTTTCTGATGAACTCAGATCTACGTTTGTAAATACGTATTGCTCTAACAGGACACAGTAAAGGCCTACACCCATCAGATGATGGAAGGGCCTTAATAACAATAGGTTCAGGATTCTTATTAGGAGCCTGATTCTTAGCCAAAAATCCAACATTGGTGGTAAAGGTAATAGTATTACCAACACTACGGTAGTGAGAATCCTCCACAGATAGAGCATGAAGCTCACTAAGTCTTCTAGTGGAAGAGAAGGCTAAGAGAAAAGCTGTCTTATATGTTAAGAATTTGAAGTACACTGTGTCAAGAGGTTCAAAAGGCGCTTCTTTTAGCTTAAGAAGAACCCAGGCCAAATTCCACTTCGGAATTAATCTAAGGGTTCTAGGTCTATTTATCGAATAAATTTCTAACTAACTTAGATAAAGAGACATTAGTTCCAATCATCAAGCTATCATGATGTGCATAGGTATCGGATAGCATAGACCTATAACCCTTAATGGTGATAGGCTGCAGATTAATCTCATCAAACAAGTATACTAGAAAGTTTGCAATGTCTAGAATGGAAGGATCATAAATATCTACGGAATGATCCCCACACCACTGACAAAAGACCTTCCACTTAGCAGCATAGTTTAGCGAAGAGGGGGTCCTCCTACAGTTAGAAATCGCGTCCACTGCTCGTCCTGTAAAATGTTTTCCATGCAAGAAAGACCGCACAATGGAAATACGTGAAGGTTTAGACCTTGCGGATTGTGATGGAGGATGCGCGATTTCCCTTGCGACAGAAGATCTTCCCGTTGAGGAAGCCAGACACCTGAGTAGATTTATCCACGGTCTCTGTGGAGCCAGAGATGCTACCAACAGAATCTTGCAGTGCGATTGTTTTATCTTGAGCAATATCTCCTGAATCAACGGCGGTGGAGGATACGCATATCCTATCATTCCGTCCCAAGAGATCGAGAGAGCGTCTACTGCAAACACTCAAGGATCCGGACAAGGTGACACATACGTTTGCAACTGATTGTTGAGATGTGTCGCAAATAAATCTATCATTGGCTGTTCCCATTGGTAGCAAATCTAATTGAATACTTGCTTGCTGAGAGTCCATTCTGACGGCAACAGGCAACCCCTCCATGAAAGGGAGTCTGCTAAGACGTTCAGACGACCCGGAATATGACGGACCGAGAGAAGAATCTAATGTTCTAGTACAAACAGAAGGATTCTTTCCGTTAGATTGAGCAACGGAATGGAATGAGTGCCACCTTGGTTCCGAATATACGCAACTACTGTCGTATTGTCGGACATAATCTGCACGTGTGCATTCTGAATAATGTCTATCCAATGACGTAGAGCAAGCCAAATCGACATCATCTCTTTGATGTTGATGTGCTTGCTTAGAAACTGCGGATCCCAAAGACCCTGGCACTTCAAATCCGATGGGCTCAATGTCGCGCCCCAGCCTGTTTGACTGGCATCCGTCATAATCGTAAAACTCGGATCTGGCAATTGCAGTGGAACTCCCTGAGTTAACCACTGTATGTCTGCCCAAGTCTGAATCTCTTGTTTCACTTGGCTTGACAAGAGGATGCCCGTCTTGAGCGAATGAATCTTCACTCTCCAATTCTGAGTCAGACAGACCTGGAGAGGACGAGTGCGTAGCCGCCCCATCGGAATGAGATCCGCGGCAGCTCCGCACAGACCTATTAGTCTCATGAATTCCCTCACTGAAACTTTGTCTGAGTGAAGACAAAAGCGAGCGTAACAACTGACTAATTTCGCTCTGGTTAACGACAGATGAACAAGATTGTTGTGCGTCTCGAAGCTCATCCCCAGGTGGCTGCATGACTTGGACGGCACCAGATCCGACTTCTCTTCGTTTACTATGAAACCGAGACGTCGGAGCAATAGAAGCAGATTCTGCAAATCGTTCTTAAGCGTTAACTTGTTGCCGTACCTCTGAAGAATATCGTCCAGGTAAGCCGAGGTTACCGCAGATGAATGAGCTCAGAAATGAGTCATTACCGAGTTCATTACTCGAGTGAATGCCCAGGGTGCTAGATTCAGATCAAAGCACATCGCTCGGAACTGATAAACAACACCTCGGACAGCGAAGCGAAGATACTTCCTGAACGTCGGATGTACCATGACGTGAAAGTATGCATCTTTGAGGTCAATGCTCGCAGCATAGTCGTTCACTCGAATGCTCGCTCTGACCGATCGAATGGTCTCCATATAAAACTTTGGAGCCACGATCAGCTTGTTTATCCAGCTTAAGTCGATCACTGGACGGAACGAGCCGTCTGGTTTCGGAACCAGAAACAGATGGCTGTAGAAACCTGGAGATTCCTGGTTTTCTACGACCTCTATCGCGTTCTTCGTTAAAAGAGACTGGACTTCTGGTAGAAGTGCCGTTCTTTTCTGACAATTTGACAGAAGCCGAGTCCATCTTGGACTTCGAGTTAACGGAGGTTTGCCTTTGAAGGACAGTTTTAGTCCTTCCGAAATAACCCCTCGAACCCAAGGGTCCTCTGTAATTGATCCCCAATTGCTTGAGAAACTCGACAGTCTTCCGCCCACCGGAACGCAACAGAGGTCTAAACCATCACCTCCTGGATCCGCGAGGCTTATGGGAGGAGAAACTGCGTCCTCAGCGACCCGCACCTCACCCCGTCAGCCTAGGGGCGTCTGACCTGTTATTTCGGCCAGCGCAACGGCCCCTACTCGAGTTGCTACTCTACCGGTCTCTAGAGTAATACCTAGAGGACGCATAGGAACCTCCCCTGGACGAACTCATCCCGGAAGTGCCTGGCCTACTCCTGTCTGCTGGTTCCGACTTCTTGGAAGCAGACTTAAATAGCAGAGAGTCCAAAGCCTTCTTTGTTAATTTATCATATATTTCCGAAAGCTTGCCACTGAAGAGAAACTCTCCGGAGACCGGAGCGACTCTAAGAGAGTTTTTCACCTTACTGTCCACGCGTGTGGAAGTAGCTAGGGCCGCGTCACGTCTAGCTAACTCCAGATTTGCCACTGAAAGGGCGGAGTTATACTTGGAAAAAGCTATGGCCCTGGACAGAACTCTTAATGACGTCTGTACATCTTGAAATTATGGTCCTTCAAAGCGTAATGACAACGCTCTAGCAAGGTGATCTGCCTAGGAAAGAGCGTCTAAACTAGCTCTGTTAGATGATATCGTCGTTTCCATCGTTGACGACGGAAGTGACATAGACGACGGCATGGATAAATCAAGGTCTTCAGTCTGGTCGTCTAAATGCAGAGGAACTCTCTGGATGCCCTGACCTGCCGTATCAAACTTATTCCTTTAATTGATAAACCGCAGCTGTAGAGCAGATGCCGGTAGGAAGGCTGACCTGCCCGTCTTGTTGGCAAGTTTATCAATAGCGTCATTCAATAATTCAAAAATCTGAGATACATTCTTGGATTGTGACAGAAATTCCGGGACAATGTCCCTAAACCGATTAAAAAAATCAGTGTCCAGAGGAGCTATCACCCTCCTATCCGGCTGCGCAGCATTCTGGTCCGACGGAACAACTTCTGGAAGGTAATGCCCGATGAATTCTACGGCTATTTTATGTTGTTCCGAAAGGGAAATATCCAACTCATTGGAATCCCTTTCGCCATCCTGCCGGACCTCTTGCAAATCTCAGTCGTCCGCACCCGATCCAGCGGCAGAACCTACCGACCCAGCTTTGTCTGACATTTCATGTTCCGACAGAGGTTCTGCCGGTTGCTGGGATGCTGCGATTAACTTTGCTATCTGTAATAGCACATCCGTTACGGAGGCCTGAGGAGCCGCGGTCTTACTCGATTTAGCCACTGGAAGCTCCCTGGACGTTGCATCCTGCATACATCTTTTATGCGAACGTCCGGATGTAGAAGGCCTCGTATCCCTGGCTACCGGATGGCATGACCTGGTCGCCGAAGAATCCCTGGTCGGCGAAGCTGACTGAACATCACTGGTCACATAGCCAAGGTGTGGTCGAGTGTGCTGCTGTGAGGATGAGGAAGCCTTATAGGCAGCCTAGCCGGACTGCCTATATACCGGAGCATCCCGAGCAGCGGACGTATGCTCCGACTGCGTAACACTACGGACTACAACATCTGGTCCCAGATGCTGCTGTATGAGAGAGGGACCTCTCTCGCTTGCAGCTCGTGCCGCGCTGGACAAGCTAAACACCGGACTATCAGGCTTCCTCCGATCCATCCTCCTTTCTGTCGTCACTGGGTGTGCAGGTGGATGTTTTATAGTGCTCGCAACACCCGACTCTCTCTGCTGGACCGCAACGGATGAACCCGGGTGCTGCCCCATTCGGTGAATGGACGCAACACCGGGCGAGTTAGCGGACGTCAACCCCTTCAAGTTCCTTTCGGGTAATTGACGGACCTCCATGAGCACTTTTGCCGCTAGCTCTTCACTTGTATGTGACGATGGAGGCACACTTCTGGACGGCATCACAGAAATATCACCCTGTTCTTGTTCCTCTGAAAAAGAGAGTGAAAGATTAGAGTGACTCTGCGGAGAGAGAACCGGCATGGCCCTCTCTCCAGTAACAACATACCGTGACACACATTTCCAACGTTTGTCATCTCATTTGTAACACACAGAACAAAGATCAGTGCGAGTACAGAGAGTACAATTAATACAGAGATCATGAGAATCATAGGAAGATTTCCTCCTATTACAATTTGAACAATAATCATTCATTGTGAAAGGTAAAGAATCAATGTACTCGCACTAATCCTTGAAAATAAAGATACGTAATACAACAATCCATTATAATCATTAAGAAAAAATGATTCGAAAAGAAAAAAATTTAAAAAAAAAAAAAAAATTCTCAGAAGAGCCCAATTTCCCAATGGGAACCCTGAGCCCAATGGATCCCCAAAAAGCCTAAGTGTGGACAAAAATTTAAATTCATTTTGAAAAAATTAATGAGACACTTACGGACAATATTAATGTATCTTGCTATGAATAAGAGATGCAGAAGACAAATAATCACTATAGCAGTAACTGTTGTCAACCTAAGCAAAAGTGTCAACAAACCGGAAACATGACTCCAGGCACTGAACAAACCTGGCCCGAAATCAGTTACCAATTTAAAACACTATCTCATGCAAAACAGAGGCTTCCAGAGAAGAAACTGAAGAACATCAGATGGTAGATGCAGACCAAAATGCCTAAACACCCCTAGGGTGAAGACGTAAACATGGGGAAAAAACAGAAAAAATACTGTTACAAAGCCAAAACTCCCAAGAAATTTTAGTAATGAACATTACAAAAAATAAGCCAAAACATGGGAGAATAGCTAGGGGGAATAAGGAAGGTAGAGAGGATACACTGATCAAACAATGGTACTTCACAGCAAGAATGACAACATCAGGGCAATGCCTTGAACAAAGGCTACTTGAAATAATTTCATAAAATAATTATAAGTTACAGCCCTGAACATTTTCTTGCACTATTTTTTCCTCTCCTCCTTATATTTCCTCTTTATTTCCACCATTTCTCTCATCAAAATGTGTCTGGCATCATGAAAACTGAGATTTGGAAGCACAAATAACAGTGGAGTGTGACTGTTTTGAGAGCCAAACAAAGAATGATAATTGGCGCCAATTTCGGGACCTCCTTGACACTGCGCATGCGCAGAGGAGTAAATGTATGGAGGACCATATAGGACATGTATTTTTCGGTTTTTGATGCAAATTTTAGGGATTAGGGGGGGGGGGGGGGGGCAAAATTTGTGTTTGGCCCTGAATTAAGGAGTTTAGCACCAGCTAAGTCTGGGTCATTGGTACAGTATAAAAATATGCCAGTAAGGTGAAACTCTACCTAAAAAATATTCACTTGGAAGAAAAGAAAGAAAAACCTCAAAACCTGCACATAAAAGTCCAAAAAGTATCACATTTGTTTCAAAGGGTTAAAATTAAGAAAAATACCCTGAAAATGTTACAGTAACCACCATGGCAATATGTCAGTGAGGTAAAAGTCCACTTAAAAAAAAATATCAAAACCTGCACACAAAAGTCAAAAACCTGCACACAAAAGTCCAAAATTAAGGTAAATAAGCAGCTAAAGGGTTAAATAATATAATAATGACCCTAAGAAGCATCCTAACATAAAATAGGAACCATGCAATATACTACAAGGTAAGTCGCCACTTTGAAGAAAAGAAAGACAAACCTCAAAACCTGCAGATAAAAGTCAAAAAAGTATCACATTTGTTCCAAAGGGTTAAAATTTAGCAAAAGTACCCTGAAAATGTTACAGTAACCACCATGGCAATATGCCAGTGAGGTAAAAGTCCACTTAAAAAAAAAATATCAAAACCTGTACACAAAAGTCAAAAACCTGCACACAAAAGTCCAAAATTAAGGTAAATAAGCAGCTAAAGGGTTAAATAATATAATACTAGCTCCAAGAAGCATCCTAACATAAAATAGGAACCATGGCAATATGCTTCAAGGTAAGTCGCCGCTTGGAAGAAAAGAAAGACAAACCTCAAAACCAGCACATAAAAGTAAAAAAAAAGTATCACATTTGTTTCAAAGGGTTAAAATTGAGAAAAATACCCTGCAAATGTCACAGTAACCACAATGGCAATATGCCAGTAAGGTGAAACTCTACTTGAAAAATATCCACTTGGAAGAAATGAAAGACAAACCTCAAAACCTGCACATAAAAGTAAAAAAAAGTATCATATTTGTTTTCAAAGGGTTAAAATTGAGAAAAATACCCTGAAATGTTAAGGTAACCACCATGGCAATATGCCAGTAAGGTAAAACTCCACTTGAAGACAAAATTTAAAAACCTGTACACAAAAGTCAAAAACCTGCACAGAAAAGTCAAAAACTTGTACACAAAAGTTCAAAATTCAAGTAACTAAGCATGGAAAGGGTTGAATAAAATATTACTATCCCTGAAAAGCATGCTGACATAAAAAAACAAGAGGCCCCAAGGGGCCTGAGGGCGCTCACCTGACATGGTAGCCTAAATATCAACCCAGAGAATTGATTTCAACAAGTTGCATCTGATCCTCCTAAGAAAAGCTTATACCAAATATCCAAAGATTCTGACCAGTGGATCTAAAAAAAAAATAGAAGATTTTTAAAGAAGATTCCTCATATTGAACTAAGTTATAATTCGGGCTCCCACAGTGAGTCCAAATATGGACCTAAGGACTTGGCTTGAACAAAGTTGAATCTCACTCCCTAAGCATGGTGCATACCAAATATCAAAAGATTCTGCCTGCTGGATCTTGAGAAGATTTTTAAAGAAAATTCCTCATTTTGAACTAAGTTACAATTCAAGCTCCCACAGTGAGCCCAGATATGGACCAAGGGACTTGGCTTGAACAAACTTGAATCTCACCCCCTAAGCATGGTGCATACCAAATATCAAAAGATTCTGCCTGCTGGATCTTGAAAAGAAGATTTTCAAAGAAATTTGCCTGAAATGCATTAACTTCGAATTCGGGCTTCTATAGTGAGCCCAAATATGAATCCAGGGGGCCAATTTGAACAAACTTGAATCAGATCCACCCCACAATGTTGCATAACAAATAACAAAAGATTCTGCCTGCTGGATCTGGAGAAGAAGATTTTTAAAGAAATTTGCCTGAAATGCACTAAGTTCGAATTTGGGCTTCTATAGTGAGCCCAAATATGAATCCAGGGGGCCGATTTGAACAAACTTGAATCAGATCCACCCCACAATGTTGCATACCAAATATCCAAAGATTCTGCCTGCTGGATCTGGAGAAGAAGATTTTTTAAGAAATTTGCCTGAAATGCACTAAGTTCGAATTCGAGCTTCTATACTGAGCCCAAATATAAACCCAGGTGGCCGATTTGAACAAACTTGAATCAGATCCACCCCACAATGTTGCATGCCAAATATCAAAAGATTCTGCCTGCTCGATCTGAAGAAGATTTTTTAAGAAATTTGCCTGAAATGCACTAAGATCGAATTCGGGCTTTTATAGTGAGCCCAAATATGAATCCAGGGAGCCGATTTGAGCAAACTTGAATCAGATCCACCCCACAATGTTGCATACCAAATATCAAAAGATTCTGCCTGCTGGATCTGGAGAAGAAGATTTTTTAAGAAATTTGCCTGAAATGCACTAAGTTCGAAATCGGGCTCCTATACTGAGCCCAAATATGAACCCAGGGGGCCGATTTGAACAAACTTGAATCAGATCCACCCTACAATGTTGCATACCAAATATCAAAAGATTCTGCCTGCTGGATCTGGAGAAGAAGATTTTTTAATGTTTTTCCCATTGCCTACAGTGTTAAAAAGTGCTGACTCAGCACTTTTTCAAAGTCCCGAAACTGTACCCTATGATAAAACCGATGGCAATTTTTTTTTACCAATCCTTTCTGTTGGTCCCAAGGAAGCTGCACACCAAATAAAAATTCTCAGTGCCGTGCAGTTTTTGAGATATAGGCGTTTTAATTTTTTTCTATTTTTAGCTCCTGTGGTTCCCACGGGGCTACAGGAAAAAAAAATTCTGCATAAATTAGGTACTTATGACCCAATAAGCCCTCACATAAAATTTGGTTCAAATTGGCCTCTCGGTTTAAAAAATAGAAATTTGGGGTGGGGCCAAAATTTTTGCTCCTCCCATAACATCGCCAAGTATAGACCTACAAACTTCTCTTGAACAAACTTGAGTCTACACCTCAAAAGGAAGCTGCATACCAAATATCAAGTCTCTGCTATTGCTGGTTCTTGAGAAGAAGATTTTTTAAGAATTGGAGCATTTTTGCCCCACCCCTCTGCTCAATATGAGCCGAAACCTAATTTGCCCAAAAATCAAAATGCCGCTATATAACCCCTACTCACATGAAATTTCATTAACATGCGGCCAGTGGTTTGGAAGAAAAAGACCCAAACACCACCTTCACGCCGGACGCCGGACGACGGACGACGGACGAAAAGTGATCAGAAAAGCTCACCCTGACTTTCAGTCAGGTGAGCTAAAAAATCAGAATCAAAAAAAAAAATCAAAACCTGCACACAAAAGTTCAAAATGAATGAATCTGGACGCCGATGCCGACATGAGGGCTATGCCATAGGCTCACACAACTATCGTTGGTGAGCCAATAAATACTAGGGGTAAATAAAGGTTCTAGAAGAACTAACAAATGAATACAAGGGGCAATTCAAGTACAGTGGAGTCCACTTAATTGAATATCTCTTAACTGAAGAACCCTGTTTTATGAACAAAATTTTCAAACACAAAATCATTTACAATACCTTCGGTACAAATTCGGATTGTTATTTGCATATAGGTTACAGAATCAACTCCTGTTAATTGAATAAAAAATCTTGTAATATGTCAAGAAATTATCCTAACAATTACAGAATTCCACGTTTAAAGACCTGTTTGGCCTCAGTACATCCAATACAGGTATTTAATCTATTTTATGTTGTTTGACAGAGCTCCACGAGCTCAGTCAAACAAAGTATAATAGTATAAATGCTCAGTTTATCTCCAGAATAGAGAAATGTGACCAAATTCCTGCTAATTGAATACTCCTGTTAATTGAATAATTTTCACTGATAAAGCGGCTATTCAATTAACAGGGCAACACTGTATATATTCCAGTATGTCAAAGCAAAAAAAAATCAATCACCTTAGATCTTTTGAGACAAACTACAGGGAAAAAGACATAAAAAAAAAAAATGTTCCAAGTTCATCAAATAAAGCACCTTATCTGGGGCTTTTGCTTCTTTTGATGATTTTCTTGCTGAGAGCAAATTTTCATTTTTCTGTTGTTTTTCACCATCATCTGTGGGATGTCTGTATTTGTTGTTTCCTTTAAGCTGAAAAGAAAACAGATGCAGGTGCAGTGGAAAAAGTCACACAACACAGCTTCATTTCCATCATGTCCACGTTGATATCAAGTGAGTTCCATATTAGCCAAAGAGGTCTTCAGCTAAGCCCCACAAAGTAGATATTCTGTTTCTCAGGCCCTTTTTTGTAAAATTGCATGTGGGAGGGCAGTTTTTATTTTATTTTTGTAATTATTCCTTTGCCATCAAAAGTTCATATTCTTGGTTTGTTTTATGTTTTAGGCTTCATAGTTATAGCTAGGAGGTTGTGGGATTTACACTGCATTTGCAGTTTCGTTTTTTTTAAAGCAAAAAACCTAGGTTGCGTTTGTCGGTTTCCCAAAAGCATATAGAAACCATCTGTATATACCTATCAGATCGGCCTAATATTGCAACATCTTCTACTAACAACTAAGAAGGCATCTACTCGGCAATCGGCAATGCCTAGGAAAATGCATTGGTAGCAACAAATGGGTGGCAAAAAATTGCCGAGGGTCTAATGTTGAATACTATCGTGCCAAAAAAAACCCCAACATGTGTTTAGGGTAACCCGAATCACCCTAAAAAATTATGCCGACACTAAAAATTTTATCAAGTAAAAGTTGCTCATTTTCATCATTGGAACCCTAAATTTCCATACAACTTCAACTGTGAATTTGAAGCTGATTCTGGAGTTCAAGCTTTCGAAATTAGGTGTAGAAATAAATATATCCCGACTGTGTAAATGAAGAGCTAGTGGTAAGTTCTAGTTCAGCAAAGGAAACCGCATTCGAAAAATGATGAACATTTTACAATGCTGCCCCACTGGTGTTGGCAGGTCATGAATATTAATGAATATCATGTTGAGTTTCATGTATTGATACTGAAAACCCCAAATTTTGGCTTACTCTCTTGAAAATGTCATTGGTGCAAGCTTAGTGTACAACAGTCTTGTTTTTTAATTCCATTCAAACGTATACATAGAAATTACTGACAGTGACCAGCAGATGCATAAATATTGCATTTCACTGAATTATGTGGTCATTTTGGTAATTCAATATTTGTTTTATTTCGGTCCGAAATCATGTGGTGCTTTCAATGTCATGTCAAATGGGGAGAATTTTATCATTGGTCATTTCAAGGAAAGTTTATTTAATATGCAAATAAGATTATGCTATGGAGCCAAAATTGTAACAAGATTACAA
This sequence comes from Pictodentalium vernedei, assembly GCA_031216915.1. NCBI lineage: Eukaryota > Metazoa > Mollusca > Scaphopoda > Dentaliida > Dentaliidae > Pictodentalium > Pictodentalium vernedei. The sequence goes on from CM062290.1 coordinate 319,178,176, forward strand.
GCAGGCACAGTGACTTAAAACGCAGTGGAATTCTAAAACTGAATTTGCAGTTGTGTTTATTCGAGCGCAGTTGCGATTTTCGGTAGTCTCACACTACCAATCCCGACTCGAGGTTGTGGTTTACGTCCTAGCTCTGTTCATAACCAACAGAATAGCATCCCTTTTGTGAAATATCAGCCATAAAACATGTAATTTTGCATTGGTATAAAAACAGGGCATGCGGCAGCCAAAATGATAATGCAGGAGGACCTGAGAAACAGATTCTCAACTTTCTTTGGCCTTAAGGAGCAGAAATCAAAACAAGACGCCGCTCACCCGACATGGTAGTCTAAATATCAAACCAGGGACTTGACTTGAATAAGCTGCATACGCCCCTCCTAAGAAAAGCATATACCAACCAGATGAAGCGATTGTGCCCACACAATACACAGGATTTTCCTTCTATTTTCAGTTCCTGCACTTTAACGTCCCAAAATTGAGATAAACGCATAAAAACAGATTTTTTTTTATTTTTGTTCGGAAATTTTCGAAGTCCCAAACAAAATATTTTCAGACTAAAATTTTTTTTTCTTCTTCTTAAAATTGACCAAAACGCATAAAAAAACAAAAAACTAATTTACAGAACCCCAAATTTTCAGTGTAAAAAAAAAAAAAAAAATTTTTTTTGTCTTAAAATTGACCAAAACGCATAAAAAACCAAAAAACTAAATTTCCGGATTTTGGTTCAAAATTTCTATGTCTGGACCAGGACCCCAAATTTTCAGCCTAAATATGAACCCAGGGATTTGGCTTGAACAAACTTGAATCTCACCTCCCTAACCATGCTGCATACCAAATATCAAAAGATTCCTATTGGTAGATCTGAAGAAGATGTTTAAAGAATATTCCTCAAACTGCACTAATTTAAACATTTGGGCTCCCATAAAGAGCCGAAATATGGACCCAGGGAATTGATTTCAATAAACATGTGAAACAATCTTCCAAAGATGTTATATGTGGAATTTGAAAACTTTTGGAGCAGTGGTTTTGGAGAAAAGTGGTGTTAAATGTTTTTCCCATTACCCACAGTGTTAAAAAATGCTGACTCAGCACTTTTTCAAAGTCCCCAAAAAAGTACCCATTGATAAAATCGATAGCAATTTTTTTTTACCATTCCATTCTGTTGGTCCTAAGGAAGCTTCACACCAATTAAGAATTCTCAGTGCCGTGTTATTTTGGAAAAAAAAAATTGGGGCATAAATTAAGTACTTATGACCCAATAAGCCCTCATATCAAACTTGGTTCAAATCTGCCTCTCGGTTTGGAAAACAGAAATTTTGGGCCAGGCGAAAATTCTTGCCCCTCCCAGAACAAAGGCAAATATTGCCCGTCAAACTTCTCTTGAACAAACTTGAGTCTACACCTCAAATGGAAGCTGCATACCAAATATCAAGTCTCTGCTACGGCTGGTTCATGAGATTTTTAAAAATTTTGTGCATTTTGGCCCCACCCCCCTCCTCAATATGAGCAGAAACCCAATTTGAAGAAAAACCCAAATGCCCCTATATAACCGCTACTCATGTGAATTTTCATTGAACTGCAGCCAGTGGCTGGAAGAAAATGACCCAAATACCACCTTAATGACGTACGACGGACAAAAAGTGATCAGAAAAGCTCACCCTGACTTTCAGTCAGGTGAGTTAATGAAGTCTGAAGTCACTGTGGCCTTGATATTGGACACAACCACCCCAACTTGGGCTGCAAGATACTTGGATTTTAGTACTGGTGACATTATTAAAAATGGTACCATGGTATATTGGCATACAGTTGAGGAAATCAAGCACAATACAACAAAATTGGGCCTCCCCATACTTGGACGTTAAATACTAGATACAAGGATACATTTTAAATTAGAGATGTGACTGTCCCAGATGGGCCTATCCATACCCCCGTCACCATGATTATTCTAAGACAAAAAAGGGCACAGCTCTGGAAAAAAAAAATCCAATCAAAACTATAAGCATGCGTGCAAAGGTATCCATAGTAGTGAACACCCATGCCAAGTTTCAAAGAAATTGACCCATAAACATCTGAGAAAATCTCCAGACAAAATTCAGGCATTCTAAGATGAAAAGGGACATAAATCTTGCAAAGAAAGTCCGATCAAAACTATAATCACAAGTGCACAGGTTCCCATGGTAGTGAACATCCATACCCAGTTTCAAAAAATCGACCTATAAAGATCTGAGAAAATATTTGGACAAAATTCCGACATTCTAAGACAAAAGGCGTATAACTGCAGCACAAAAGATCCGAAACTATTATCGCAGGTGCAAAGGTTCTCATGGTAGTAAACATCCATACCAAGTTTCAAAGGAATCAACATATAAACATCTGAGAAAACCATGAGACAAAATTCTAGGCCTGCTTTTTCAAGTAAAAAAGGGGAAAAATTCTGGCAAAAATAATGCCAGCGGAACTATAATCGCAGGTGCACAGGTTCCCATGGTAGTGAATATTCATACAAAGTTTCGAGCAGATTGGTCCATAAACATCTGAAAAAATCTCTGGACAAAATTATGTCTGGACACAGACACAGATGACAAGGTGATTCCAGTATACCTCTACCCACCCCCCCCCCCCCCCCCCCACTACATGTTGTGGTGGGTATAAAAATAATTCCTACACTATCGGTAATTTGAATTGATTCATCAGAACGAATGATATGAAAAGTCCTCATTTCAATCACTCGATGACAAACTGTGATCATATTTTGGAGGGGTGGTTAATATGGAAATACTGACTCAAGGTAACTCCGACATGCGACAACTTACACAACAAAAAGGAAAGTGGGAGGTGCTTATGACTAAGTCGAACTGTCATTTTAACAAACAGCATACCCAACACCGGAACCTTGATGAGCAGATTTATTAACTGCACTGCTTGTTGTTTTTTTCTCTTTTGTGCCTGATGATCAATATTCTTTGATGCATTATCAGGCAATTGTTCAATCACATTAGATTCAGAAACATGTAAACTTAAGATTTGCTGTTTAAGAGACCGTATATTTACAGGAGTTAAACTGACAATGGGTGACTGACTTGTATCAAATTTTCTATGTGTGAAAGCGAGTAACCAGCTAATAATTTTATGGCTTATGGCTTTCTGTTTAGTGAACCACTTTTGCAGAAAGGAATTAGTCTTTCCTTTGGATTACCCATTTTCCTGCAGTATGTTTGTTTGTTGGTGGTTAACGTCACATATTTATGCACCATGGCTAATCGTGACACAACATGGAGATGAAGTCAAGTTTAGTCAATCGTTGATCAACATGTTGCCCATTTTAGAGGCCTTTCACCCCAAGCATTGGTGACTGGGTCCTATTTTACTAGTAAAGCAGAACTGGTTTACCACAGTCAACAAGTGCTGCTTACTTCCTGGGGTTCCCACGGGGAATTTCCTGCAGTAAGTAATATTTCTGCAGTGCCGAAAATATTATTTTCTATCGATAATACCCCTTGCATTATATTTTTCCTATTTTCGGGTAGTACATATTTTTTATTCCAAGAAAATTCATACTCTAAAATTAGAATAGTGTGCCACAAAATTGCATACTATTAGTGACGGTAAACCAAAATTCAAAATTGATGCACGGTGTTCAATCAGTTATGATTGATACTGGTGCCAACCTGTATCCCAAAATACCAGCAGCACCTAACACCAACATGAACAAGGTTTTTCCTCTCATCATGCGCAATCCATTTGTCAAGATGGGCTTCAACTGGTCCTCTCATCATGCCTAACCCATATATCAAGTGTGCTCCAAATTGGTAAAAGATAGCTTTAGTTATGGAACGAAAACCAATTTCAAGTTCAAGGTCACAGTGACCTTGACCTTTGTCACAATGTTCCCAAAAGGAAAATGGTTCATCCTGCCATCATGGGAAACCAACATGTAAAGTTTTATTTTGTCCCATAGAGGAAAACATTAGAGAACAGAAATCAACTCAGTCTACCGAAGGACAGATAGATAGGCAGTGCCCTAGCTCTATTCCCTCCAACAATTAGGGCGACTGAGAAAGCGAAATACATATTTTTTCAGTCAAAAATTCACTATGTCTCAGTTGAACTCCCCAACCAGAAAATTCACAAAAACAGGCACAGAAAAACTTATTCCGCCGAGTATTTCAGAATTTTTTTTTATTTTATTAAATCCAGTAATGGCTGCTTAATAGCAGCCTTGACTAGATTTGATGAAAAATTCCGCAAAATTTAACTCAAAATCATGGGTCAAAATGTTTATATAATTTACGGGTGGATAATTTGGTCAAATGAGGCCAAAATATACTTATTTCTGTGGCAAGAGATTTCTTGTCCTGGGAAGGAATATCTTCCGTCAGCATGCAAGAAGTTAAGGGTTACAAACTGTTGAGATAGATCTGTATATCCTACATTTATTTATTGGGGTTTAATGACACTTTTAACAGTCAGGGTCACCTCATGTCAGACAGTTTTCTTTGAAAGAGAAACACCCAGCAATGATGAGCAACTGTCAAACTAGCTAACATACTAACTCCACACAACAGGGTTAGCATGGGTTGAAGACAAGTGGACCATCGTCGTTCAGTATGCCTTAGTACATGGTGCCACTGTACCTCCACTGGGAAATCAGGATTAAGTCCCTTGCCTAAGGACACAACATAATTGCCTCTGGTGGGGATTAAACTGTGGACCTTTCGGTTTGCAGTCCAATGCTGTAACCACTGAGGTATAACCTACATACACAATATCTAAGCTGTAGGAGACAGAATTCTGAAAAAAATAGCCTAAACACTGACTTACAAAATTGGACATGAAGCTGTTTATTTGGGTTTAAGAGCATTTTCAGCATTTACAGCTATATTATGACCACAGTACAGCCACACAGGGCTGCCTGATGCTGACAGGGACACAAACACCAATGGAGTTGTGACATGATCTTACTTGTTTTTCAAAGTGCTTGTGCTACAAGAGCAAAAAGTGGTGAAGAATGCTTTCAAAAGCAAACGTGAAATAAAAACACAAAAAGTACAACTATTTCAATACAAACCTTATTTGAAACAAAAGCCCCACTTGAATCAAAAGTTCCCAAGTCACCAATCTCCTCAGAACCAGAGACACTCCACTCAGGCAGGTCTGGACAACATGAAAGAAAAAAATGATAAATTTAAAGTTATTTGTATATTTTTTATACTTACCAATGGCTCAGACTTAGTTGGTGCAAACTCAATATTATCAAGGGCCAAACACAAATTTTGAACCCCCCAATCCCCAAAAATTTGCATACAAAACCAAAAATTAAAAGTCCTATCTGGCCCTCCATACTTTTTACTATCTGAACATGCGCAATACTCAGGAAGAGACCGGAATTGGGGCCAACATCATTCCTTGTAGACGAGCCTACTAAAATAATAACTCAGAGGGGAGGTATGAGTGCCCACTCATGGGAGGGCCATCCCCATCTGGGCCATTGGTAAGTATAAAAAATATACAAATTACTTTGAATTTATAATATTTTTTATACTAATAACCAATGGCCCAGACTTAGCTGAATCGTAAAAAGGCAGAGGGCCCAGGACTTAAGAATTAGCAGACCAAATACAGCTCCTAAGCCTGTATTCCCAGGTGAAAAGGAGATTAAATTAAAAGGAATTACATGTATGTCTCTCTATACAATAATAAGGAGCCATATCCGTAATTCCGTAATCTTAGCATGAATTATTATGCTAATTGGGTGTAACGAGCCCCCCAATTTTAAGGCTAGTCTGGACCAAGTCCCTTAAATTAGGATTGCGTAATCGAGAGTGAGAGACTAACCCCTACAAACACACGCCATATATAAATAATAAACAAGCTGTATCTAGGATCAGTAATAATCTACAGACAAAACAGCTTCACTCATAGTTACACACTTATCAAGCTGGAAGAGATGAAAAACAAGAAGAATGTTACTAAGGTAACACATGCCCCCCCCCCCCCCCCACACCCTTGTGACATTCACCTTGCAGATGCGGCGGAAACTATTATATGCAACACACCTTCTGACTGTCCTTAACATTTGTAAAAAGTTTAACAATTGTACTATGATTCGTTTCTGAGTTATGGCTGAGACACAAATATTGACCGATTTTTAGTGTGACCTTGAAATGTGACCTTGACCTTGAAGGTACGAACCTGGCTATGGTGTGTGACACATCCTTCCATGGTCCTTTATAATTGTGATAAGTTTGATGACTGTGGTTCTAACCGTGTTCAGTGTGACCTTGAAATGTGACCTTCACCTTACGGACCTGGCTGTGGTGCGTGACACATCCACCTGTTGTCCTTTATAATTGAGTGATGTTAGATGATTGTAGCGCTAATAGTTTTGGAGTTATGCTTGAGACACGATTTGTGACCCTGAACATATGAAGGTCAATTGTGACCTCCACCTTGCAGATGCAGCAGAAACTATTATATGCGACACACCTTCCGACTGTCCTTAACATTTGTAAAAAGTTTAACAATTGTACTATGATTCGTTTCTGAGTTATGGCTGAGACAAGAATATTGACCGATTTTTAGTGTGACCTTGAAATGTGACCTTGACCTTGAAGGTACGAACCCGGCTATGATGTGTGACACATCCTCCCATGGTCCTTTATAATTGTGTGAAGTTTGATGACTGTGGCCCTAACCGTTTTCGAGTTATTGCCTCGAACACACACACACACGGATGGACAGATGGACGGACGGACACACGCACACTTCAATCACTATATGCCACCCAAACTTAGTCGAGGGGCATAAAAATCACCACGCCCCCTTTTTTTGAAGGAGTATTCTTCAAAACAAAGAGGGAAGCGCTCTGGAATCAGTGAAAAGTGGTACCAAATAATCAATATATATTCGCCCAACAGGCACCCAGTTATTATTATTAATTATTGGTGCTTAACGCCACTTCAGAAGCTAAGGCTATCATGGCGATCCCGGTAATTAACAGCGCACACTTCTATTATATATAAGTTCTAACGTATACATGAGTTGGAATAAATAGATAGGTCGAAAACCGGTGATATAACATGTACAATCATACACTTGTCCAACTGAATCCCAATGGAAAGTATCTGAAGAGCAAACACGCTTCCAAGGTAACCAACAGGCGACCCCGTTCAGGTGTACAATTAATTCCAATAATAAAACTATTACTATAAATAATTGCACCGTGCGAATATACGAGAATGTGCACTGTCTCTCGTAGAAACCTGGATTTAGAACATGGAATGAGCTATGATTAACAGACTCGTCATGGCCCGTCCCCCAAATAATTGTTTCCTAGGTCCGTAACAACCAAAGACTGTTCGGAGAAAGAATATACTATTCCGAAAAATGATGCCAAAAATTGAGAACGTATGCATAGACGGCCTATTAAACGTTCCATAACTGATCCAAATAGCCCCAAAATTCTCATGAGCTCTATAAGCAGAGCAAGAATTTATATGATCTGTTCAATAATAATGCATCTGCCTAATAAATGCACATATTATGCACACGAGCAATGAAATCCCGCATGTACTCATCTGAATACAGCCTGTATCCACGGTATGACCGAGTGATACAAGTGTAACCAGGAAACTGAATGAATAATACAACGTTATTATGCAGTTAACTGAGTAACAAGAGGCCCCAAGGGGCCTGAGGGCGCTCACCTGACATGGTAGCCTAAATATAAACCCAGAGAATTAATTTCAACAAGTTGCATCTGCTCCTCCTAAGAAAAGCTTATACCAAATATCCAAAGATTCTGACGAGTGAATCAGATCAACTCCACAATGTTGCATACCAAATATCAAAAGATTCTGCCTGCTGGATCTGGAGAAGAAGATTTTTGAAGAAATTTGCCTGAAATGCACTAAGTTCAAATTTGGGCTCCTATACTGAGCCCAATTATAAACCCAGGGGGGGGGGGGGGGGATTGAACAAACTTGAATCAGATCCCCCCCACAATGTGGTTTACCAAATATGAAAAGATTCTGCCTGCTGGATCTGGAGAAGATGATTTTTTAAGAAATTTGCCTCAAATGCACTAAGTTCGAATTCGAGCTTCTATAGTAAGCCCAAATATGAATCTAGGAAGCCGATTTGAACAAACTTGAATCAGATCCACCCCACAATGTTGCATACCAAATATCAAAAGATTCTGCCCGCTGGATTTGAAGAAGATTTTTTAAGAAATTTGCCTGAAATGCACTAAGTTCGAATTCGAGCTTCTATAGTGAGTCCAAATATGAATCTAAGGAGCCGATTTGAACAAATTTGAATCAGATCCACCCCAGAATGTTGCATACCAAATATCAAAAGATTCTGCCTGCTGGATCTGGAGAAGAAGATTTTTTAAGAAATTTGCCTGAAATGCACTAAGTTCGAATTCGGGCTTCTATAGTGAGCTCAAATATGAATCCAGGGAGCCGATTTGCACAAACTTGAATCAGATCCACCCCACAATGTTGCATACCAAATATCAAAAGATTCTGTCTGCTGGATCTGGAGAAGATTTTTTAAGAAATTTGCCTGAAATGCACTAAGTTCGAATTCGAGCTTCTATAGTGAGCCCAAATATGAATCTAGGGAGCCGATTTGAACAAACTTGAATCAGATGCACCCCACAATGTTGCATACCAAATATCAAAAGATTCTGCCTGCTGGATCTGGAGAAGATTTTTTAAGAAATTTGCCTGAAATGCACTAAGTTCGAAGTCGGGCTCCTATACTGAGCCCAAATATGAACCCAAGGGGCCGATTTGAACAAACTTGAATCAGATCTACCCTACAATGTTGCATACAAAATATCAAAAGATTCTGTTTGCTGGATCTGGAGAAGAAGATTTTTTAATGTTTTTCCCATTGCCTACAGTGTTAAAAAGTGCTTACTCAGCACTTTTTCAAAGTCCTGAAAAAAGTACCTTGTGATCAAACAGATAGGGATTTTTTTTTACCCATTCTATTCTACTGGTTAAAAGTAAGCTTTATACAAAATAAGAATTCTCTGTGCCGTGTAGTTTTGGAGATATGGCAGTTTTAAGGTTTTTCCTATTTTTAGCTCCCGAGGTTCCCACGGGGCAATGAGAAAAAATTTTTTTGCATCAATCAACTAGTTATGACTCATTATCATCTCATATCAAATCTGGTTCAAATCGACCTCACGGTTCAGAAAATAGAAATTTTACGCGTGGCCAAAATTTTTACCCCTCCCATAACGAAGGCAAATAATGCCCAACAAACTTCTTTTTTGAACAAACTTGATTCTAAACCTCAAAAGGACTCTGTATACCACATATCAAGTCTCTGCTACTGGTGGTTCATTAGAAGAAGATTTTCAAAAAATTTGGCCATTTTTTCCCCACACCTCTGCTCAATAAATATGAGCCGAAACCTAATTTGGATAAAAATCAAAATGCCCCTATATAACCACAACTTACATGAAATTTAATTAAAATCTGGCCAGTGCTTTAGGAGAAAGAGGCTTAAACACCACCTTCATGTCGGACGACGGACGAAGAGTGATAAGAAAAGCTCACCCTGACTTTCAGTCAGGTGAGCTAATAAACTCATATGTCGTAAAAAAGGCCAGACCGCTCTGAGCAAAACTTTTCAGAGTGGACTAATTGCCACATAGGAGAATGTCACCCAGATAACCGACATGTCAGCCACACAGGTACACGAAGGCTAGCAATTTTATTCATAAGGAATCGTATGCTTGTATATGACTTATAAACCAACAACCAAAGGAAACAAACCAACTAAATGGTGGATGTGCCCATGAGGTTGCCGTTCACATATCTGTGTCACTTGCGGCCTTTGAAACCTCACTAAATGGAGACTTACAACACCAGCCGCTAATGTATAAGAAAAGGCCGCTGTAACAATACATAAGGCTACTATGGCGTCCACAATGGCATTAAATGTCCTGACGCCATGGAATAAAATAACTGAGAATGAAAAGACGTACCTATTCCCTCTAACGGCTCTATTCCAAACAAGACAGCTGTCTCAGCCTAACTATGCACTATGGAACCTCTATTCGTAAAGAATAGGGCATAGCATTTCTTATACTATTGCTAGGGCAAGGAAGGCATCTTTAATCGGGACAAAAGGCCTCGACACCTGAGCCAAAAGATCCGGGGATGAAAGATCTTCGTCTTTCCATCGCTCGGTATGATGAGCTGTTTTTTGCCTAGCAAATGCAGAATTCTATTCAGATGGAACAATATTCTAAGAGCTTAAGACTAAAATTTCATAGTCTTAAAGTGCCCTTCTGTGAGGTATGGAGACTCACTCCGTAACCCTCTCACCATCCAAATGTTCCATCTGAAAACATGGTCAACTCGATCTGACTAACGGATGCCTGGACAAACGCAGCACCGTCCGAGCCTGTTCAGCGGTAGTACCAGCGACTACTGGAAAGCTGCGATACGCAGAGCAATCTGCAGCAGCCGGTCCATGAACGAGGCTAGCAGAACCAATGATAATCAACTTGTTACCATAAGCTGCTCTCGGGTCGGAGATCTGGTCCCAGATCCTCGAAACATGTCCCGTATAAAAATGCCTTGAACGACAAGCTATCGACGCGAACAGGCGAAGTCAGATAGCTAGTCTGTGGTCAACGTGCTTCATTAATGAAGCAGGGGAAGATGCCATATCTGCAACCGGATCTGGCTGCAGTGTGGAAGGAGCGTCCCGAACCACAAGCATGAACAGGCATCCCAAAGTTTCTCAAAAAAAACCAGTCGACCCCGACTGCTGATGGAAAGGAGAGGGTTCTCCAGCTCGCGGCCTGTTCCAGACCTTGCCAAGCATTCTGTTATAAACTTGTAGGCATCTATCCCCTTATCATGCATATCCATGGAAGAAGAGTAAGCCATAACCACAGCCGACCCTGGCTGAAGAAGCACCCAGACTCGTCACATAGGATGGATACTCCTACTCATTCAAGTTTCTTACAATACAAAACAGTCGTCCACTGCACGTCCATGTAAGTAGAAGAAGCCATAACTGCCGCCTACCCCGGCTGCAGTGTGGAAGGAACATATCGTTGTGTGTTCCAACTCAATATGGTTTCTCACAACGGACACCCGATTGTTAACGGGAGGGAGAGGGTTCTCCAAACGGTGATCTGTCCCCAGATCTTGTCAAGCGCCCCGTAGAAAAAACTTCTGGCTTCTTCCACATGCAAAATTGACTGGACCCAGCACCATCCGACGGCTCATCACCGTTCTGCTGACGGGTGCCCCATATACTTCATTGATTTGTGTCTGGAATCCACCAAGAGAGATTTAAAGCACAGATGTCAGTTGAGATGTTACTGACTTTGAGCCAAACAAAGAATGGTGTTTGCGCCAATTCTGGTCTCTTCCTAAGTACTGCGCATGCGCAGATAGTAAAAGTATGGAGGGCCAGATAGGACTTTTAATTTTCGGTATTGTATGCAAATTCTGGGGATTGGGGGGTTCAAAATTTTTGTTTGGCCCTTGATAATATTGAGTTTGCACCAGCTAAGTCTGGGCCATTGGTTATTAGTATGAAAATATGTTCTTGTTTACTTTTTTCTAGAATTTTATGTATATCAGAGAATTATTTCACTAGATATCAGATATTCTGAACAACAGCCTAAAACTAGCAAGATAATTATATTGTGCAAAAAGGAAAATGCACATCATTAACTGGTTGAGTGTGGAAGACCAATATCATGGCTCTCTTCAAAAGTGCTGAAAGCCACTTTAGTGGCTTTGCACTGTTGCATTAGCTTGTTGTTTGCAACAGAAAGAATAATGTCAATATAAAATTGTTTTGCCTAAGGGCACTGTCCAATAAATTGTTACAAAACAATTATTTATGAATAAACTCTTGCTGAACTAAGGATCCCTTATTGGTGGTATGGTATCTTTGAAAAAAAAATATGTGTGCTACAAATCGCCTTTAAAAATAATTTAGCACTCTACCAGTTAACCCTTTATCTAACGAGTCAGTGGCAGACGCCTGAGAAATTTTAAAATTTAGCAGTTGAAAAAAACATATTTTTTCAAAAAGTTTCAACAAAACCATATCATGAGGGGTCACATGATATGGTTTTGCTGACAATTTTTGAAAATAATCATAAAACAATAATTAAAATAATAAATTTTGATATCGTCTTCGTTGGGTAAAGGGTTAAAGAGAGCTAAAAATCAACATACAACACTAATATAGTTAATGAATAAAACAAGGAATTGATGCAAACCTCTTGAAGAACTTGAAATTTTCATTTTTTGCCTCTAAAACACAACTTATGACCATTTATTGGAACAAGCAATGTCCACTGTGGATCAAAAGTTGGGTTTTGGAGGCAAAAGCTGACAAGAATAATGAAACACAAACGGAAATTTCTTTTTAATAGTACTGACTGCATATGGCCATTACATTAAGTAAAAAGTTGTATAATGAAATATACCATCATCATCCCATGATTCACTGCTTCTACTCCTTTGATACTGTCGACCTCTCTCTGTAAGACCACCTCTGTCTCTTAAGGGACCATTGGCATGACTTCTATCAGATATGCCCCTACCACTTCCATCTCTCCAGCCTCCCCTTGAAGTACCTAAAATGAAAGTGTCAATGACACTGTAGCTCAACTTGTCAAGACAAAGACATGTACATGTATAGCATGTGACACAGCAATGACTAACATCTAGATAATGACCTGATAACAAAGGTACATATAAAGTATTGTAACGGTCTGTACATAAATACTGACCGTTGCCTGTAACAAATGTATAGGTAAAGTATTGTAAAGGTGGGTGACAGTCAGATGCTAAACTAGAAAAGAAATCTTTGAGTCCCAGAGTGGGTCTAACTGAACCCCAAAATATTTGTTCTCATAGCACAGTGATAACAAAGGCACCCCAAAACACATTAACTCGTGTCCCAAGGTGAAAGCAAAGGTACCCAAGAAGTTTTGTGAAGATCAGTTCACAAATATGAGCTGTGTAGAAGTTGTGACAAAAAACTGATTGGACCTAATTTTGGTACAAAATGGCCACTGGCAGCCATCTTGAATTTTGGACCGCACCCAGAAACACTCGTTCTCATCCCAAGGTGATAACAAAGGTACCCAAGAAGTTTTGTGAAGATCAGTTCATAAATACAGCCTCTAGCCCGAGCCGTATTGACATGTGCACTTACAGTGTATAAGTAGCACTGAATAAATCAAAGTTCATCTAATTTGCATAATTTCTGCACAAGAAAAAAAAACGTACTATATGTGATGTATTCCATGTTACTAAACATTCATACAAAAATTTATTCAAATCAGAACTTTCATACAGAAGTTCTGTACAAAAGACTGATTGCACTAATTTTGGTACAAAATGGCTGCTGGTGGCCATCTTGAATTTTGGACCACACCCCAAAACACTCGTTCTCATTCCATGGTGATAACACAGGTACCCAAGAAGCTTCGTAAAGATTGGTTCATAAATACGGCCTCTAGCCTGAGCCGTATAGAAGTTGTGTACAAAAAACTGATTTGACCTAATTTCGGTACAAAATGGCCACTGGCAGCCATCTTGAATTTTGGACCGCACCCAGAAACACTCGTTCTCGTCTCAAGGTGATAACATAGGTAAGCAAGATGTTTCGTGAAGATCGGTTCATAAATACAGACTCTAGCTCGAGCCGTATTGACATGTGTACTTACTGTGAGTATGTAGCACTGCAAAAATCAAAGTTCATCTAATTTGCATAATTTCTGCACGAAAAAAAACCCGAATTATATGTGATGTATCCCATGGTACTAAACATTCACACAAAAAGTTATTCAAATCAGCGCTTTCATATGGAAGTTCTGTGCAAAAATCTGATTGCACCTAATTTTGTACAAAATGGCTGCCATCGGCCATCTTGAATTTCGGACCTGACCCCAAAACACTCGTTCTCGTCCCACGGTGATAACAAAGGTACCCAAGGAGTTTCGTAAAGATCGGTTCATAAATACGGCCTCTAGCCCGAGCCGTATCCAATTGTTGACGGACAGATGGACGACGGGCCATGGCATAAGCTCAAATTTGGCTTCGCCAAAGTTGAGCTAAAAATATCATTTTCAAATTACCCTTTATCCAGCCTTTTACCTTAAAAACACGACTGAAAAAAATAAAGACAAATGAACCAAATGTTTGAGAATTTGCATCCCTATTTAAAATATATTTTTTTAATCTTTTACCCCACATACATAGGAGATGACACCTGTGTACATGTAGAATATACACATAGTAGCTTGGTGTACCAAATGTTCACCACCAGTGGTGAACATTTGGTTCACCAAGCTACTTTGGGTATATTTTATTTATACCATGACAGTCAGATAACTAAGAGTCGCAGTTATTAATTCTCGATTTTACTGAGCAGCAGACGTACACATGTGCGGATCTGTTTTTGTTTACATGAGCACCAGCAGGAGGTACTCCCGCTGTCAATTTTATCGCCAAAACAAAATGGAAGAAGAAACGCGCAAATCACAGGTTCTTTTTCATTTAACAAAACATAATATTTCGAGTTATGAATGCTTTCTTAACATGCGACAACACATGTTTGTTAATTTTTGGTATCTTATGAGGTAAACTCATTTAAAAACGTAATAAATAATTGCCACTTTAATTTTACTCTTCGTGAGGCGACAAGTGATAAATCTGGACAAGTTTGCATTCAGGTTGAGGTCACCAAAGGTCAACTGGATGTAGTTCTACTGTAGGTGTAAATTTTAACTTTTGAAAACCCATTGGTGGCGTGTTCACCAGTCACACATGTTCACCACGGTTGGTGTGTAAAGCTAAAATTTATGCCCAAGGCAATTTATATATAGTTGTAGGTAATCATGGTATAAAATTTCTTGTGCAACAGTGTAAGAAGAAACCAAATTAAACTGAATGGTGATTTTGGAGTGTTGTGATTGCCGATTTTTGCAATTATGTAAGGAAATGGATTAAAATAAACTTTGACAGTTATGACGATGAAGAATTTTTAATGAAAACAAACTCAACTGATACAGTGAGAAAGTATTCTTCTTGAATCCTGTCTGATTTTATATTTTATTTTTATATTTTCAATCTATGATTGTGGGCATATTGGATAAATTATATGAAGCTACATCGTTGCAGGGTAAAAAATTATAAAATATTTGCTAAAAATAATACCCTGTCACAAAAAAAACAAGAGGCCCCAGGGGGCCTGAGGGCGCTCACCTGACATGGTAGCCTAAATATCAACACAGAGAATTGATTTCCACAAGTTGCATCTGCTCCTTCTAAGAAAAGCTGAAACCAAATATCCAAATATTCTGACCAGTGGATCTTAAAAAAGATTTTTAAAGAATATTCCTCATATTGAACTAAGTCATAATTTGGGCTCCCACAGGGAGCCCATATATGAACCCACTGACTTGGCTTTAACAAACCTGAAACTCACACCCCTAAGGATTCCGCACACCAAATATCAAAACATTCTGACTGCTGGATCTGAAGAAGATTTTTAAAGAAAATTCCTCATTTTGAACCAAGTTACAATTCGAGCTCCCACAATCAGTCCAAATATGGACCTAGGGACATGGCTTGAACAAACTTGAATCTTACCCCCCTAAGGATGCTGCATAAAAAATATCAAAAGCATTCATCTGCTGAATCTGAAGATTTTTAAAGAAAATTCCTCATTTTGAACTAAGTTGTCATTCAGGCTCCCATAGTGAGCCCAAATATGAACCAAGGGACGTGGCTTGAACAAACTTGAATCTCAGCCCCCTAAGGTTGCTCCATGCCAAATATCAAAACATTCCAACTGCTGAATCTGAAGAAGATTTTTAAAGAAAAATTCCTCATATTGACTAAGTTATAATTTGGGCTCCCACAGGGAGCCCAAATATGGACCCATGGACTTGGCTTTAACACACTTGAATAATCCCCCCCCCCCCCCCCCCCAAGGATGCTACTCACCACATATCAAACCATTCCGACTGCTGGATCTGAAGAAGAAGATTTTTTAAGAAAATTCCTCATTTCGAACAAAGTTACAATTCAAGCTCCCACAGTGAGCCCAAATATGGACCTAGGGACATGGCTTGAACAAACTTGAATCTCACCCCCCTAAGGATGCTGCATACCAAATATCACAAGATTCTGCCTGCTGGATCTTGAGAAGAAGATTTTCAAAGAAATCTGCCTGAAATGCACTAAGTTCAAATTTGGGCTTCTATACTGAGCCCAAATATAAACCCAGGGGGCCGATTTGAACAAACTTGAATCAGATCCACCCCACAATGTTGCATACCAAATATCACAAGATGCTGCCTGCTGGATCTGGAGAAGATTTTTGAAGAAATTTGTCTGAAATGCACTAAGTTTGAATTTGGGCTTCTATAGTGAGCCCAAATATGAATCCAGGTGGCCGATATGAACAAACTGGAATCAGATCCACCCCACAATGTTGCATACCAAATATTAAAAGATTCTGATGCAGGATCTGGAGAAGAAGATTTTTGAAGAAATTTGCCTGAAATGCACTAAGTTCGAATTCGAGCTTCTATAGTGAGCCCAAATATGAATCTAGGGAGCCGATTTGAACAAAATAGAATCAGATCCACCCCACAATGTTGCATACCAAATATCAAAAGATTCTGCCTGCTGGATCTGGAGAAGAAGATTTTCAAAGAAATTTGCCTGAAATGCAGTAAGTTCAAATTTGGGCTCCTATACTGAGCCCAAATATAAACCCAGGGGGCCGAACAAACTTGAATCAGATCCACCCCACAATGTTGCATACCAAATATCAAAAGATTCTCACTGCTGGATCTGGAGAAGAAGATTTTTTAAGAAATTTGCCTGAAATGCACTAAGTTCGAAATCGGGCTCCTATACTGAGCCCAAATATGAACCCAGGGGGCCGATTTGAACAAACTTGAATCAGATCCACCCTACAATGTTACATACCAAATATCAAAAGATTCTGCCTGCTGGATCTGGAGAAGAAGATTTTTTAATGTTTTTCCCATTGCCTACAGCGTTAAAAAGTGCGGACTCAGCACTTTTTCAAAGTCCCGAAACTGTGCCCTATGATAAAACCGATGTCAATTTTTTTTTACCAATCCTTTCTGTTGGTCCTAAGGAAGCTGCACACCAAATAAAAATTCTCGGTGCTGTGCAGTTTTGGAGATATGGGCATTTTAAATTTATCTATTTTTAGCTCCTGCGGTTCCCACGGGGCTGCGGGAAATTTTTTTTTGCATAAATCAAGTACTCATGACCCAATAAGCCCTCACATAAAATTTGGTTGAAATCGGCTTCTCGCTCGGTTCAGAAAATAGAAATTAGGGGCGGGGCCAAAATTTTTGCCCCTCCCATAACAACGCCAAATATTATCCCTCAAACTTCTCTTGAACAAATCTGAGTCTACACCTCAAAAGGAAGGTGCATACCATATATCAAGTCTCTGCTACTGCTGGTTCATGAGAAGAAGATTTACAAAGATTTTGGTGCCCCTTGGGGGCGTGGCACCACCCAGGAGGAGGGGCAACTTCATTTGAACAAATCTGAATTGGCATTAGGTAATAAATATTTAGCCAACATTTGAATAAAATTGGGCTAGTGGTTTAGGAGGAGAAGTCGATAATGTAAAGTTAACGCCGGACGGACGACGGACGGATCACGATCAGTAAAGCTCCCGCTGAGCTTCGCTCAGGTGAGCTAAAAATTATTTATTGGTGTTTAAGAGCAAAAAAGCCTATACCAAACACTCAACATTTAGTAAAATCGTTTATACCTATGTTGTCCACTTTAGAGGACTTACACCCGAGGTGTCAGTTCTGGGGCCTATTTTACCAGTAAAGCAGAACTTGTTTACCAGAATAAACAAGCACAGCTCCACTTCAATACCAACATCAGAGGTAGAGTATAAATAAAGGCAGAGGCAACAAGCCTTCTCTTTGTCCTTTACCCTGGTGTAAATTTTCAAGAAAATTCACCCAGCATTTATAGAAATCTATTTCTCAAGACCTTCTGCGTGGTCCTTTTGGTTGCCGCATGCTCTCTTTTTATAACCAATGCGAACTTAAAAAAATAAAAATTAAATGGTTAATGTCACGATATTTTACCCAAGCTGATAAAATTGATAAATTTGTTCCTCGAGTGCAACAAGGCTTTGCAATGCTTTCTTGCGCTCAAGGGATGAAATACACCACCACTTGTGCTATTCTGTAGATTATAAGGACAAAAACATAAAACAAACCAAGAACATGAACTTTTGATCGCAAATAATTGCAAAAATAAAAAACCACCCGCCCACATGCAATTTTACAGCTCAACTTGTCCATGAAAGGACTGAACTGAATAGAATGCTCCAGTTATGTTAAGTCATTTAATCAAGTTTCTACAGAAAAGACTTAACACCAAAGCGACATATGAAATCAGAAAAAAAGATCGGGTGAGGCATGCAACCTTTATGGTGTAAACATAACATAAACAAAAACAAAGAACATGAACTTTTGATGGCAAAGAAATAATTGAAAAAATAAACAAGAGGCCCCAGGGGGCCTGAGGGCGCTCACCTGACATGGTAGTCTAAATATCAAACCAGGGACTTGACTTGAATAAGCTGCATACGCCCCTCCTAAGAAAAGCATATACGAACTAGATAAGTGATTGTGTCCACACAATACACAGGATTTTCCTTCTATTTTCAGTTCCTGCACTTTTACATCCCAAAATTGAGATAAACACATAAAAAACAGATTTTTTTCCCAAACAAAATACTTTCAGCCTAAATTTTTTTCTTCTTCTTAAAACGCATAAAAAACGATAAAACTAATTTCCAGATTTTGGTCCAAAATTTTCTAAGCCCCTCCGGACCCCAAATTTTCGGTGTAAAAAAAAAATGGTTGTTTTTGTCTTAAAATTGACAGAAGCGCATAAATGAAAGTGTCAATGACACTGTAGCTCAACTTGACAAACTTGAACTTGGTAAGTTATAAATGAAACAGCAAAATTGAAGATCATTGGTACCAATGTCATTTTTTTTGCCAGTGGCAACATTTTTTGACAGAAACCGAAGAAAATCGATAGCTCCCATCTAGAGGCCTCCCCAAACAAGCATGCCAGGTTTCAAAGCAATCTGATCATAAATGTGCCCTGTAGGGTGTATAAAAGGGAAATATTGTGGTCTGACTAGACTAAATTCTAAGAACGTTGGCCGTGGCAACATTTTTTGATGGAAATGGAAGAAAATCGATAGCTCCCATCTAGAGGTCTCTGTAAATAAGCATACCAGGTTTCAAAGCAATCTAATCATAAATGTGCCCTGTAGGGTGAGCCAAAGGGAAATATTGTGGTCTGACTAAACTAAGTTCTAAGAATGTTGGCTGCGGCAACATTTTTTGATGGAAATTGAAGAAAATCGATAGCTCCCATCTAGAGGTCACCCCAAACAAGCATGAAAGGTTTCAAAGCAATCCGATCATAAATGTGCCCTGTAGGGTGTGCCAAAGGGAAATATTGAGTCTTCTGATTAAACTAAGTTCTAAGAACGTTGGCCGCGGCAACATTTTTTGACAGAAATTGAAGAAAATCGATAGCTCCCATCTAGAGGTCTCCCCAAACAAGCATACCAGGTTTCAAAGCAATCAAATCATAAATGTGCCCTGTAGGGTGTGCCAAAGGAAAATATTGTGGTCTGATTAAACTGAGTTCTAAAAACATTGGCAGCCGCAACATTTTTTGACGGAAATTGAAGAAAATCGATAGCTCTCATCTAGAGGTCACCCCAAACAAGCATGCCAGGTTTCAAAGCAATCCGATCATAAATGTACCCTGTAGGGTGTGCCAAAGGGAAATATTGAGTCTTCTGACGAAACTAAGTTCTAAGAACATTGGCCGCGGCAACATTTTTTGACAGAAATTGCAGAAAATCGATAGCTCCCATCTAGAGGTCTCCCCAAACAAGCGTACCAGGTTTCAAAGCAATCTGATCATAAATGGGCCCTGTAGGGTGTGCCAAAGGAAAATATTGAGGTCTGACTAAACTAAGTTCTACGAACGTTGGCCGTGGCAACTTTTTTTGCCGGAAATTGAAGAAAATCGATAGCTCCCATCTAGAGGTCACCCTAAATAAGCATACCAGGTTTCAAAGCAATCAAATCATAAATGTGCCCTGTAGGGTGTGCCAAAGGGAAATATTGTGGTTTGACTAAACTAAGTTCTAAGAACGTTGGCCGCGGCAACATTTTTTGACAGAAATTGAAGAAAATCTATAGCTCCCATTTAGAGGTCACCCCAAACAAGCATGCCAGGTTTCAAAGCAATCCCATCATAAATGTACCCTGTAGGGTGTGCCAAAGGGAAATATTGAGTCTTCTGACTAAACTAAGTTCAAAGAACGTTGGCCGCGGCAACATTTTTTGACAGAAATTGAAGAAAATCGATAGCACCCATCTAGAGGTCTCCCCAAACAAGCAAACCAGGTTTCAAAGCAATCTGATCATAAATGTGCCCTGTAGGGTGTGCCAAAGGGAAATATTGTGGTTTGACTAAACTAAGTTCTAAGAAAATTGGCCGCGGCAACATTTTTTGACGGAAATTGAAGAAAATCGATAGCTCCCATCTAGAGGTCACCCCAAACAAGCATGCCAAGTTTCAAAGTAATCTGATCATAAATGCGACCTGTGAGGTGTGCCAAAGGAAATTGTGGACGTACGTACTAACGTACGTACATACGCCGACGGACGAGAAGTGATGGCAATAGCTCTGCTTGACTTTGTCAAGTTGAGCTAAAAACAAAAAACAAAAAAAATTATGGATTTTGGTCCAAAATTTTTGAGTCCAACCCGGACCCCAAATATTTAGGGTAAAAAAAAATTATTTTTTTGTCTTAAAATTGACCGAAATGCATAATAAACAAAAACAAAAATTTCCGGATTTTGGTCCAAAATTTTCTAAGACCCACCCGGACCCCAAATTTTCAGGGTAAAAAAAAAAAAATTTTTTGGACTTAAAATTGACAGAAACGCATAAAAAAACAAAAAAACAAAAAAATTCCGGATTTTGGTCCAAAATTTTCTAAGTCCAACGCGTACCCCAAATTTTCAGGGGAGGGAAAAAAAGGAGTTGTTTTTGTCTTTAAGACAAATTGCCCAAGGCAATTTGACCAAAACGCAGAAAAAACAAACAAAAAAATTTTTCGGATTTTGGTCCAAAATTTTCCCACCCGGACCCCAAATTTTCAGGATAAAAAAAAAATAATTTTTTTATGTCTTAAAATTGACAGAAATGCATAAAAAACAAAACAAAAAAAATTTCCGGATTTTGGTCCAAAATTTTCTAAGTCCAACGCGGACCCCAAATTTTCAGGGGAAAAATTTTTGTCTTAAAATTGACAGAAATGCATAAAAAACAAAAAACAATTTCCCGGATTTTGGTCCAAAATTTTCTAAGTCCAATGCGGACCCCAAATTTTCAGGGGAAAAAAAAGGGGTTTTTTTGTCTTAAAATTGACCAAAACGCAGAAAAAACAAAAAAAAAAAAAAATTCAGATTTTGGTCCAAAATTTTCTAAGTCCCACCGGGACCACAAATTTTCAGGGGAAAAAAATTTTTTTTTTTTTTTTGTCTTAAAATTGACAGAAACGCATAAAAAAGAAAAAAACAAAAAAAATTCCGGATTTTGGTCCAAAATTTTCTAAGTCCAACACGTATCCCAAATTTTCAGGGGGAAAAAAAAGGGGTTTTTTTGTCTTCAAGGCAATTTGACCAAAACGCAGAAAAAACAACAAAAAAAATTTTTTTTCGGATTTTGGTCCCACCCGGACCCCAAATTTTCAGGGGAAAAATTTTTTTTTTTTTTTGTCTTAAAATTGACAGAAATGCATAAAAAACAAAAAAAAAATTCCAGTTTTTGGTCCAAAATTTTCTAAGTCCAACGCGGACCCCAAATTTTCAGGATAAAAAAAAAAAAATTTTTTTGTCTTAAAATTGACAGAAATGCATAAAAAACAAAAAAAAAAATTCCGGATTTTAGTCCAAAATTTTCTAAGTCCCACCCAGACCCCAAATTTTCAGGGGAAAATTTTTTTTTTTTTTTGTCTTAAAATTGACAGAAATGCATAAAAAACAAAAAAAAAATTTTTCCAGATTTTGGTCCAAAATTTTCTAAGTCCCCCCCCGGACCCCAAATTTTCAGAGGAAAAAAAAACATTTTTTTAGTCTTAAAATTGACCGAAACGCAGGAAAAACAAAAAAAAATTTTCTGGATTTTGGTCCAAAAGTCCGCAACGGGACCCCAAATTTTCAGCCTAAATATGAACCTAGGGACTTGGCTTCAACAAACTTGAATCTCACCCCCCTAAGGATGCTGCATACCAAATATCAAAACATTCTTATTGCTAGATCTGAAAAAGAAGATTTTTCAAAAATACTCCTCATACTGCACAAATTTAAACATTTGGGCTCCCATAGAGAGCCCAAATATCGACCCAGGCAATTGATCTCAATAAACATGTGAAACAATCTTCCAAAGATGTTATATGTGAAATTTGAAAGCTTTTGGAGCAGTGGTTTGGGAGAAAAGTAGTCTTATGTTTTTCCCATTACCCACAGTGTTAAAAAATGCTGACTCAGCACTTTTTCAAAGTCCCCAAAAAGTACCCCATGATAAAACCGATGGCAATTTTTTTGGACCATTCCATTCTGTTGGTCCTAAGGAAGCTTCACAACAAATAAGAATTCTCAGTGCCGTGTAGTTTTGGAGATATGGGCATTTTAATTTTTTCCTATTTTTAGCTCCTGTGGTTCCCACGGAGCTATGGGAAAAAATTTTTTTGCATAAATTAGGTACTTATGACCCAAATAAGCACTCACGTAAAATTTGGTTCAAATTGGCCTCGCGGTTTGGAAAAATAGAAATTTGGGGCGGGGCCAAAATTTTTGCCCCTCCTTTAACATCGTCAAATATACCCCCTCGAACTTCTTTTGAACAAACTTGAGTCTACACCTCAAAAGGAAGCTGCATAACAAATATCAAGTTTCTGCTATTGCTGGTTCTTGAGAAGATTTTTTAAGAATTGGAGCATTTTTGCCCCATCCCTCTGCTCAATATGAGCCGAAACCTAATTTGACAAAAAATCAAAATGCCCTTATATAACCCCTACTCACATGAAATTTCATTAATATGCGGCCAGTGGTTTGGGAGAAAAAGGCCCAAACACCACCTTCACGATGGACGCTGGACGACGGACAACGGACGAAAAGTGATCAGAATAGCTCACCCTGACTTTCAGTCAGGTGAGCTAAAAATAAAAAAAAAACCACCACCCCCCACATGCAATTTTACAGCTCAACTTGTCCATGAAGGGACCAAACTAAACAGAAAGCTCCATTAATGTCAAGTCATTTAATCAAGTGTCTACAGAAGACACAACACCAAAGTTAGGCTTGCTGTGATTATGCAAAAAAGTCGACTAATGAACTTTAAATTTGAAAGTCGGGTTTTTCGACTTTTTTACCCTTCATGTATAATGACACCACTGCCTTGCCAGAACGTGATCACGCTGTATACACATGATGGGAACTTTTCTGGATGTATAAACAACAGTGGTAGACCATATGGAGGTAAAGGAGGGTGGCCTCAGGGTCTCAGGGCCACCCCCTCCCCCCCCCCTCTCAAATAAATCGTCATTTTTCTAAGTCCGATTCGGAAATGTTCGTGGTAATTACCTCCCATTTTAATGATTTTTTTTTTTTGGAAAATATAAAAGTTATTTTCAAGTATTACTGCTCTCATCATGTCAACAACATGTCCGTATTTTAAACATCATTTCCAATAACCATTCTTTGCTCATAAATCTTATTTTGAACAACACGAAATGAAACTTGCTGCATTTGATGAAATTTTGCATCACAAAACTAGTTAGCTCCCTTGGGTCACTCTTTCATGTTGGAAATCCGAAAATCACAATGTTTCCCACCATTGATAATTTATCGTGAGTGTGCGTGGGCGGAGGGGGGGGGGGGGGGGGGACTTTTTACATCCTTAGTGCCCTTACAGGGTCCAGCAGAATAGTCCTCTTAAGTTGTAAAATCCCTCTCCCTCAGATCAGGCCTAGTTCCTTCTGGCCGCTCACTGTTATGTTTCATCTTAATTTCGGGCATCAGGGTGTACGACTGTTTAACGGTATGGCAAACGATCGACCAACTTAACA
Organism: Pictodentalium vernedei; assembly: GCA_031216915.1. Classification (NCBI taxonomy): domain Eukaryota; kingdom Metazoa; phylum Mollusca; class Scaphopoda; order Dentaliida; family Dentaliidae; genus Pictodentalium; species Pictodentalium vernedei. The sequence goes on from CM062290.1 coordinate 319,202,437, forward strand.
GAATATGGTCAACGAAACGTTCATTCCGACGTTCACCAAGCCTTATAATGTGGGAATGATGGATCGTTGACTATGTCACCATGTACACTTTAGGACCATTCAGCCATCTCGTTTTAGTCGAACTTTTGTTAAAAAACGTAGTCAAAAAAGCTGACTAATCATCGATTTTGGGCTCTGATTAATCAACTATGGAATTTCATAATCGAGGCAAGCCTAACCAAAGTTACATATGAAATCTGAAAAAAGATCGGGTGAGGCATGTGACCTGTATGGTGTACTAATGGTGTACTAAATTCAGGATAGCAGATGGTGGACATGTTTTTGAACAAAATTCAGAAACATTTGATAGCTCCCATGTAGATATCACACCAAAGCCACATATGAAATTTGAACAAAATTGAGAGAGTAATGTAGCCTGTGGGGTGTGCTCATGGAATTGTTGACAGTTTATATGCCAAAGCCAAGATAGCTGCTGGCGGCCATGTTTTTCAACAAAATTCAGAAAAATTCAATAGCTCCCATCCAGATATAACACCAAAGCTACATACTAAATCCAAAAAAGATTGGGTGAGAAATGTGGCCATGTTTTTCACCGAAATTCCAAAAAATTTGATAGCTCCCATCTAAACATCACATCAAAGCTACATATGAAACTTGAAAGTGATCGGGTGAGAGATGTAGCCTGTAGGGTGTGCAAATTGAATTGTTGACAATTTTATATGGCAAACCTAGGATGGCCAAAGGTGGTCATGTTTTTCAACAAAATTCGGAAATATTCAATAGCTCCCATCTAGATATTACCCCAAAGTAACATATGAAATTGGGAACTGATCGGTGAGAGATGTGGCCTGCAGGGTTTGCTGATGGAATTGTTGACAATTTATATGTCAAATCTAAGATGGCTGCTGGCGGCCATGCTTTTCAACGAATTTTAGAAAAATTCAATAGCACCCATCTAGACATCACACCAAAGCTACCTATGAAATTTGAAAAGGATCAGGTGAGAGATACACCCTGTAGGGTGTGCCAATGGAATCATTGACAATTTATATGCCAAATACAAGAAGGCTGCTGGCGATAATGTTTTTCAATGAAATTCGGAAAAATTCAATAGCTCCCATCTAGACATCACACTAAAGCTACATATGAAATTTGATAAAGATCAGGTGAGAGATGCAAACTGTAGGGTGTGCTAATGGAATTGTTGACAATTTATATGTTAAATCTAATAAGATGGCTGCTGACAGCCATGTTTTTCAACAAAATTCGGAAAAATTTGATAGCTCCCATCTGGACATTGTCCCAAAGTCGCATATGAAATTTGGAACTGATCAGGTGAGAGCTAAGACCTGTACGGTGTGCCAAAGGAATTGTGAATGGACAGACGTACGGATGGATGACGGATCGCAACCCACACCCATAGCTCATACTTGACGTTGTTAAGTTGACCTAAAAATGGCCTGAGAAACCGAAGATCTACTTTGTGTGGCCCTAAGAAGCATTTTTCTAGGCAGACAGACAAAATTATTCCAAGAATTTTTATAATCATGTGGCCTTGATCTTTGTCATTTGGATATGCACAACACACCTTCCCTTTGTCCTTTAACCTTGAGTGATCTTTGTGAAAATCCACCCAACAATTATAGAGGTATGACTAAGACAATTTTCTGGATGGACGTGTGGGTGTAATGACCGATGGTCAACTCAGATTTAAGATGCTCCCTTTGGAGCATAAAAGAAATGCTTCAGTGGAGACAACAGATACTACATACCACCCATGCAAGACAAAGAAGAGACAAAATAATGAAAGTTAACTTTAATTCAAGCACTTAAGATGAAGACATTTCCAAACTAGAGGCTCTAAAGAGCCTGTAATCGCTCACCAGGAACTACATATAATAAAAGTGTCAATGACACTGTAGCTTAACTTGTCTGTGTGTTGTTTGATGAAAAGGATAATGTTCAATGTTTATGAAAGGATTATGAAATAAGACAAGAACTGTGATAACTGGGAATATGTTAATTTCTGTTCCCTGTATGCTATGTTTTCAATAAAAATAATATGAGGTGTAGACTCTACTAAAGAATTGAGGGGTGGGTTAATGTGGCCCGCACAGTTAATGTATGTGGCCCTCACAGTTAATGCATATCAACGAAAGTTACCAATTTGCAGTGAAATTATTCCAAAACGGGTCATCCTATCAAGTTACAATGAAATCGCTTCATAAATCCGGCCTGTAGACTGTGCTAAAGGTTTTTGGGCTTCGGGCCTGTGTAGCCATCATGGTTGCCCGATCAAAACCAAAAGGGGAAACCAAAAGGGGACGTCCTCATCTAGACATTATACCGAGTCATCCTACCAAATTACAATGAAATCCCTTCATAAATATTATAAATTCAATGTAATTTGTATATTTTTCATACTTACCAATGGCCCAGACTAGCTGGTGCTAACTCTAAATTTAATCCAGGGCCAAACACATATTTTGCCCCCTCAATCCCCAAAATTTACATGCAAAACCAAAAAATTCATGTCCTATCTGGTCCTCCATACTTTTGCGAACTGCGCATGCGCAGTAACCAGGAAGACACCAAAATTGGCACCAACCATCATTCTTTCTAGAAATTGCCTGCTAAATGTTGTCAACAGCGGGGAGGTATGAGTGCCCACTCATGGGAGGGCCATCCCCGTCTGGGCCATTGGTAAGTATAAAAAATATACAAATTACTTTGAATTTATAATATTTTTATACAACAACCAATAGCCCAGAGTAGCTGAATCGTAAAAAGGCTGGAGGGCCTAGAACATAGAGGAAAATCCAATTACTCAATCACTTCTCAAAGGATAGCTCCTACAGGAGAATAGGAGAGAAAGGAATTATTTTTGTCTTTCTCATTTGCGAGAAACGAGAAGGACATAACACCAACAATGTAATTGAGCATTACATAATATATATATCCATTTAATGCCAGCATAGCCTATTATGCTAATTCGGTGAAGGGAAGCCAATATATAAGGACAGTCCAGAGAATGAGACTCTTTATACTCATTTAAAAGTGTCTGAGGATTGTATATTAATGCCCGTTTGACAGGTGACATATACAAATGCTTCACTTTAAAAACAATACATAAATGAGACATATTATTTGCTTCACACCGAGCTACACATTAAAAGCATCCCAGCACCGACTCAGGACTACTAAAACCGGAGGAGATCTTCCCTTGCTTTTCACTATAAAGCCAGATGATCATAAGGGAAAAAAACGTCCCCACCTTCCCCTTGTTCTGAGGTACATAACCACAGAACGAAGAGGGCAACAGAACAGTGTCACTGCTGGAATGGGTTGTCTAAATAACTATAGATGTAATCATTTAGTGGATGACATTCTGAGCAACAGACAGAGGACCTAAACATCTAAGGTCACCGGAGATGGACTCTAAATTTCTAAGGTAAAACTTGGTAAATGTACAGGGCTGTGTCCAGTACGCTGCTTTCATGAGATCCGTAATGGCTATACTGTTAGAATATGCCCAAGAAGAGGACAGCGCTGTAACTTCATGTGCTGATAACTTATTAGTCTGATGACGGACTTTCATAGGCAATCCATATTGCCAACTGAATCGATCTAGCAATCGAATGAACAGAAATATCCCTTCTGTTAGGAATCAATGACAAAAAGAAGCGTTTTCTTCCTTTTCTTATAAAATCTGATCGGCGTTTATATATGCGCATAGCCCTAACTGGACACAGCAAAGGTCTACGGTTGTCCGTAGACGGCAGAGCCTTTATGGTAATAGGCTCAGGCCGTTTATCTGAAGCCTGATTCTTAGCCAAAAATCCCACTTCTGTAGTTAAAGTAATGGTATTACCAACACTACGGTAGTGAGATTCGTCAACAGATAAAGCATGAAGTTCACTAACTCTTCTAGCGGATGCACAGGCTAAGTGAAATGCTGTTTTATAGGTCAAGAATTTGAACTCTACAACGTCTAATGGCTCAAATGGAGCTTCTTTAAGCTTCAACAGAACCCAAGCTAAATTCCACTTAGGAATTAATCTGAGGGTTCTAGGTCTATTTATAGAGAAATTTCTAACTAGTTTGGATAATGAAGCATTAGATCCAATTGCCAAGTTATCATGATGAGCGTAAGTGTCCAATAACATAGACCTATAGCCCTTAATAGTGACGGGCTGCAGTTTGAGAATGTCAAACAAGTAGACCAGAAAGTTGGCAATATCCGGTATGGACGGATCATAGACGTCTATTGACTGATCCTTACACCAACGGAAGAAAACCTTCCACTTCGCTGCGTAATTCAGCAAAGAGGAGGACCTCCTGCAGTTAGAAATTGCATCCACTGCCCGTCCTGTAAATTGCTTGCCGTACAAAAAGGACTGCACAACGGAAATACGTGAAGGTTGAGACCTTCCGGGTTGTGATGCAGTGTGCGTGATTCCCCTGATAAAGAAGGTCCTCTCGCGGAGGAAGCCTCCGGGGAACGCCCCATAACAGACACCTGAGAAGATTGATCCATGGTTTCTGTGACGACATAGATGCTACTAACAGTACCTTGCAACAAGACTGTTTTATTTTTAACAGAATCTGCTGAATCAACGGAGTTGGAGGATATGCATATCCTATCATTCCGTCCCATGACATTGACAGAGCATCTACTGCATACGCTCGATGGTCTGGACATGGTGACACGTACATCTGCAACTGATTGTTGAGGCATGTCACAAACAAATCTATCATAGGTCGATCCCACTGGTAGCAAATCTGTCTGAATACTCACTTGTTGAGTTTCCACTTTGATGGTAACAGGCGACCTTTCTGAGAGAGTGAGTCTGCTAGTACGTTCAGACGACCCGGTATATGAGAACTGATAGTTGAACATGATGATTCATGACATACAGAATTTTTTCTGTTAGTTCGCATAACAGAATCGAATGAGTGCCTCCCTGGTTCCTGATGTACGCTAATACTGTCGAATTGCCCGATAATATCTGAACATGAGCGTCCGCTATAATGTGAATCCAATGTTGTAGCGCTAACCATATTGACATCATCTTTGATGTTTATGTGTTTCTCTAGGAGCCGAGGGTCCCAAAGACCCTGACACTTCGAGTCTGTCGGGCTCAGGGTCGTGCCCCAACCTGTTTGACTCGCATCCATCATAATCGTGAAAGCCGGATCCGGCTGCTACAGCAGAACTCCCTGAGTTAACCACTTAATATCTGCCCAATTCTGGACCTTTTGTTTTACCAGGTCTGTTAAAACAATACTGGTCTCGAGCGAATGCATCTTCACATTAGAGTTCTGAGTAAAGAATATCTGGAGGGGACATGTGCGCAAGCGACCCATCAGAATAAGATCCGCAGCCGCTCTGCGCATCCCATCAGTCGCATAAATTCCCTCGCTGTTAATGCATCTGAGTGTAGACAAAAGCGAGCATAACAACTGACTAATTTCGCTCTGGGTAACGGAAGATAAACCAGATTGTTGTGAGTCTTGAAACTCATTCCCAAGTGAATGAACGACTTGTACGGAGCTAGATCCGACTTTTTCTCGTTTACGATGAAGCCGAGACATCGGAGTAAGAAAAGCAGACTCGAACATCGTTCTGAAGAGTAGTTTTGTTGCCGTATCTCTGAAGTATGTCATCCAAGTAAGCCGACATAACAGCAGAGGAATGAGCTCGGAAGTGAGACATTACCGAGTGAATGCCCAGGGCGCCAGATTCATTCGTTTATTCGTAATGTAATTTCAAGCGTGTTTTCATTTTCTTTTTGTGTATTACGTCACTTATTTTTTCTGTAGTGACTAACTTGTCAGTCTTGAGTTGGGAACGCTCCTCGAAGACAATCTGATCGACCATGTAGTCAGATTCTAACCATATTCTGCCAGGTGGTCATGTCCGCGTGTCTAGTATAAAAGCGTTGTACATCCTGTGGGCAGGGATTTTTTGGTTTGTCATTTGTCGCATACGCTTCGCCCCACCTGTGTCGTCTGTAAACACAGCATCTTACGTTCGAATAAGAATTTGGTTAACTTGAAGAATTAAGCTAATTATCATTTAAAAGGTACCAAACATGAAACTATTAGTACAACAAAGTTAGAACAAAGCAGGGTGAATATGTGGGTGTAAACTTTGTTTCGAAGCGGCATCTTGATATTTGTTTCTTTACAATTTGTTGTCGGAGCATATCACTATCAGGCTCCAGTGAACAAGGCACCCAGGGGAAATAGTGTTATAACTTATTGGTATAGAATTGCACTGGTGTATTGCAGCTGTTTTTATTAAGTGCATAAATTTGCGGAGGCTCACGTAGGATCAGGCGTTTATAGTTATCACACAGTCATTCTGCAGATATAGGCCGAGTGCATGGGGAGCCTTAGCGTAAATTTATATAGGACCAGGCAGTATTAGTATTAATTATTACGGAATTTACACTGCACTGAATTTTGTATTGTCATTGAAAATATCATATATCTAATCATTAATATCATACATAATTAAAGTATCTGAATTTACTTTTACTGGTTGTTGGCCTTTAAGAATGACTTTGCACCTCGTAATACTGGTACAGGGCCAGTGGAGGGGCTTTCACTTTCCAAATATACCAGTAACTTGAGTAAGGTGGTTTGGATATTAATATTATTAGTCCCTGGGGATATGCGTGAACTATTGGTCTCTAAACAGGGTGTCGGAACTTGGAAGAATTAGCTGATTGTATAATCATCATACTGTGTTATTAAATACAGAATAATAATATTAATAACCGCTGTTGATACCGCCACAGGCAAACCATCGTCGATGCCTGTATGAGTGAGAAATCGCTTGAACCTATTAATGACAACTCGTTTGGTTGAAAGTTATCATACTGTCGACTACCTGAATACACTCTACCACAGAACTTAGGACCGCTCGATGAACTAGTATTTTTAATTATGAAAGTTTTGTTCACTGTCACAATGTGTCAGTGCCAGCATATATAGGTTTCTCTGGTGACCGGGTTGACAACTGGATATTATTGTAGCTGTTCTACAGTGTTAGGAACCTATTGTCTTTTGACATATACATCGCGACTGTTGAGAGTGTTTTGGGGCCTGTTTCTGGTTTTATTTGTGGCATCCAAGATAGTGTCGTCACTCCTAGACCCTGACACGTCGCAATATACTATCCCTTGAACGGCAAACCATAGGTACTTTCTGAATGCCGGATGTACCAGGACATGAAAGTACGCATCCTTTAGATCTATGCTTGGTGCATAGTTGTTCACTCGAATGCTCGCCCTTACTGACCGAATGGTTTCCATATAGAACTTTGGAGCTACGATAAGTTTGTTTATCCACCTCAAGTCTATTACCGGTCGGAACGAGCCATCTGGCTTTGGTACAAGGAACAGGTGACTGTAGAATCCTAGAGAATCTTGATTCTCGACGACCTCTATTGCTTCCTTTCATAAGAGAGCCTGTACCTCCGATAGGAGAGACTCTCTTTTGCAAGGATTTGACGGAAGATTTGTCCACCGCAGACACCTTGTTAGTGGTGGTTTCGCTCGGGAAGATAGCCGTAGGCCGTCCAAGACCACACTTCTCACCCACTGGTCTTCCGTAATTGTTATCCAGTTTGTTGTGAATCTTGATAACCTTCCGCCAACTGATAAGCAATAGAGGTCCTGACCATCACCTGTAGGACCAGCGAGGCTTACAGGAGGAGAAACCACGTCCCCCTCGCCGGCTTAGGGGCGTCTGACTGGTAGTCTCGATCAGACCTGCGCCCCCTTCCTGGGTCACTATATTGATGATCCCAAGAGTAACTAGAGGTACTGTGAGCAAACTCACAAAGTGATACCTCCCCCCCCCCCCCCCCCCACGCCTGAAATGTATAAGTTAGATTATCTCCCCTTGGAAATGTCAGAACGGAATTATATTGCTTCATGCACATCTTCATATGGAGTTCTTCCATTGTGTAAAGTTTCATGAAAATTCTTCAAACGGTTTAGGAGTTGCACTTACAAGGATGGACAGACGGTATAAGTTAGATTATCCCCCCTTGGAAATGTCCGAACGGAATTATATTGCTTCATGCACATCTTCATATGGAGTTCTTCCATTGCGTAAAGTTTCATGAAAATTCTTCAAACGGTTTAGGAGTTGCACTTACAAGGATGGACAGACGGTATAAGTTAGATTATCTCCCCTTGAAAATGTCAGAATGGAATTATATTGCTTCATGTACATCTTCATATGAAGTTCTTCCATTGTGTAAAGTTTCATGAAAATTCTTCAAACGGTTTAGGAGGAGTTGCGCTTACAAGGATGGACAGACGGACGGACAGGGTGATTCCTATATACCCCCCCAAACTTTGTTTGCGGGTGGTATAATTAGCCACTGTTAAGGCGGAGTTATAAGTGGTAAACATAATAGCCCTGGAAAGAACTCTTAAAGTGGTACGAACGTCCTCAAATTTCTTCCCGTTGAGACATTGCGCCACAGCTCTTGAAAGGTGATATGCATAAGACATAGCATCAAAATTCACTCTGTTTGAAGATATTGCTGTCTCAATTGTGTCCAAGCGAATTGTGAATGACGCAGGCAAGGATAGCTCTAGATCCTCAGCCTGCTCATCCAAACGCAGAGGAACTCTGTGTACATCTTCGCCAACCGTTTTAAATGAAAGTGGTCCATCAAACGGTAAATTTACGGAAGATGAAGTCATGAAACCGCCTTTCTTCTTCCCACTGAAGAGTTTGAATATGGCATCGTCAAAATGGCCGAAGGCCTGCAACACCGGTCTAGATTGAACCAGAAAAGACAGGACCTCCTCCTTTGTCTGGATAAAGTCTGCGTCCAACAACGCTAGCGGTTTCTTCCTATTAGTCGCAGCATTCTGATTCACCGGAACAAATTCAGGGTAGTATTGATGGATTAAATCCATCGCAACCATGTGCTGTTCCGAAAGGAAAGGGTAATCTTCTTCTGTATCCCTTTCACCATCCGATTGAATCAGCTGAGACTCTTGGTCTATCGCATCTGAACGTGCATATGACTGGACCAACCCAGCACCATCCGACAGCTCAGGTTTTGAGACTGCCATAGGCTACTCCTGCACTTCCTGGGATGCTGTGATGAGCTGCGCAATCTGCGACAGCAAGTCTGTTATGGAGGCCTGAGGAGCAGCGGTCTTCTGTTCCTTGGCCGCCGGCTGCTCCTGGGACGGTGTGTCTGAGAGGGCTCTTTTCTCTGGACGACCCGATAAATGAGACCTCTTCTCCTTAGCTACCGGATGGTCAGACTTTGCAGACGTTGAGTGGTCCCTTCTCGGCGATGCTGGCTGGATATCCGAAGATGTGTAAGGTGCGGTCATGTGTGCTTTGAAGATGCCGTTGTAAAAGCCGTAACTGTAGACAAGGCCCGCTGCAAACTATACGGAGCACCCAGGACAGGAGGCACGGACGTATGCTCGGACAGACGCAAATTTCTAATCACAACAGCTGCCCCCAGATGCTGTTGGGAAAGAGAAGGGCCTCTCTTGCTCGCAGTCCTTTCAGACCTCGCCGAGCTTTCAGACCTCGCCGAGCTTTCCACGGTTCTTGCCGACTTCGTCCTCTGTTCTGTCATCGCTGGGTGAGCCTGTATATATTTTAAGGTGCTCGCTCTACCCAATCCACTCTTCTCGTCCGCAATGGACACACACAGCATCACGGTACCCACAGAAGGAGTAACCGCTTCACCGGTCGAGCTAGCTGGCGACAAGGAACTAAAACCACCGGCTAGTGGCTTTTTGTCCTGTCTAATATTCATGAGCACCTTTGCCGCTAGCTCTGCTTGTTCATCTGAATGCGATGACGGTAACACGCTATCTCTAGGTGTCATGTAAACATCACCATGTTCTTGTTCCTCTGAAAAAGAAACTGAGAAAATTGATTGACTTTGTGGCGAGAGGACCGGCATTGTCCTCTTGCCGCTAACAACGTACCGTGACACCCGTCTCCAACGTTTGTCATCCCATCCGACACATGTTGAACAAGAATTAGTGGGAGTACATCGACTGCAAGCAAGGCAACAAGCATGTAAATCCAAGGAAGACTTGCATTTTGAGCGATAATGAATCAAAACAAAGTCGACAGTACTCCCACCAACTCCACAATAAATATATGAAAAAGATACATGATAAATAACATTCAAAATATAAATCGAAAAATGAATTCCCCCCCCTCCCCCCCCCCCCCAAACAGGAGCCCAAGTTCCCCAATGGAAACAAGACAAGCCCAAATGTATCCCGATAGAGTCTAAGTGAGGACAAAATTCCAAAAAATTAATTGCTACACTGCCGGAATATTTTAATGTATCTTACTACAATCCTACCATGAACTAAATAGGTAATTACATATATTTATACACGTTGTCAATGTAAACAACGTCAGAAGAAAAAACGGAAACAAGACTACAGGCAGTGAATAAAAAGGCCCGAAAGCATTGATAAATTTAGAACTATCCGATGTAAAGCAAGATCTTCAGCAGAAGAAAAAACGATACATCTGATGTATGATGCATGACCAAAACGCCTAAACACCCCCCCAAGTGTGAGGACGTAACCATAGGGAAATACAGAATAAACATTCTGCATAACACGTCAAACTCCCACGAAATTTATAAAAAAAATTCAATAAAATAAGCCAAAAAGCTTATGAGTTTAACTGGGGGGCTTCAAGGAAGGATAGGGAAGGAACACTTAACAAACAGAGGAAAAATCATTAGCAAGAATGATGACGTCAGGCCCATGTCCCAAAATTGAGAAACATGAAATAATTTTTCTAAAAATTATAAAGTTACAGCCCTGAACATTTCCAACCACCGTTTCTTCCATCCATCAATTGTATCATTGATTTGTGTCTGGCATCATTAAAACTGAGATTTAAAAGCACAAATGTCAGTTTGTTGTTACTGACAGAAGGGCCAAACAAAGAATGATATTGTCGCCAATTTCAGTGTCTTCCTGGATACTGCACATGCGCAGTTCGCAAAAGTATGGAGGACCAAATAGGACATGAATTTTTCGGTTTTGCATGCAAATTTTGGGGAATGGGGGGGGGGGGGGGGGGCAAATTTTGTGCTTGGCCCTGGAATAAATTTAGAGTTAGCACCAGCTAGTCTATGCTAAAGCTTGTCGGGTTTCGGGCTTGGGCAGCCGTCGTGGTCGAATGATCGTGAACAAAAGGGGACGTTCTCATCTAGGCATTATCTGGAGTCATCCTACCAAGTTACAATGAAATCCCTTCATAAATATGACTTGCAGACTGTGCTAAAGGGTTTTGGGCTTCAGGACCCTGTAGCCATCACAGTTGATCAATCGTGACAAGGGGACATCCTCATCTAGACATTATATGGAATCAACCTACCAAGTTACAATGAAATCCCTCCATAAATACAACCTGTAGACTGTGCCAAAGGTTTTGGGGTTTTGGGCTTGGGCAGCTGTCACAGCTGAATGATTGTGACCATAAGAGGACGTTTTCATCTAGACATTATCTGGAGTCATCCTACCAAGTTACAATGAAATACCTTCATAAATTTGACCTGTAGAGTGTGCTAAAAGTTTTTGGGCTTTGTGCCCCTGTAGCCATCGCAGTTGACCAATCGCGACCAAAAGAGGGCGTTCTCATCTAGACATTATATGGAGTCAACCTACCAAGTTACAATGAAATCCCTCTATAAATATGACCTGTAGACTGTGCTGAAGATTTTTGGGCTCGGGCAGTCATCGCAGCTGACAGATCGAGACCAAATGGGGAAGTTCTCATCTAGACATCATACGGAGTCATCCTACCAAGTTACAATGAAATCCCTCCATATTAAATATGATCTGCAGACTGTGCAAAAAGTTTTGGGGTTTCGGGCCTGGGCAGCAATCACGGTTGACAGATCATGACCAAAAGGGGACGTTCTCATCTTGATATTATACAGAGGCATCCTGTAAAGGTACAATGAAATCTCTTCATAAATACAACCTGTAGACTGTGCTAAAGGTTTTCGGGTTTTGCTCTCGGGCAGCCATCACGGTTGACCGATTGCGACCAAAAGGGGACGTTCTCATCTAGACATGACCCCAAACCTGCATATGAAATTTTGTGACGATCAGATAAGAACTACAGGGTGTAGCCTGTGCTAAAGGAAAATGTGAACAGACTTACAGACTAATAGACTTCTGCACGCGTGATGGCAATAGCTTATCTTGACTTTGTCAAGTTAAGCTAAAAATGTGATTTCCCATAGGTTTTCCATGGTAACTATGAGCTGCAATTGTGGCCATGTTTGCAACATTACATCAACATTACATGAGGATCATTGGTATCATGTGAAGTTTCAAAACATTTGACTTTGTAGTTTCAGAGGGGAATATTTTTGCAAAATCCATCAATCAGAATCAAAGAATGTCTCTGGTGGCCATATTTTCCAACCAACAGAAACAAAAAGAGGATCGTTTGTAGAGGGCCTCCTACAGACCATTCTTGCCAAGTTTTTGGTTCAATTCGACTCAGTAGTTCCAGAAAGAAGATGAAAATGTGATTTCCCATAGGGTTTCTATAATAACTATAAACCACAATTGTGGCCATGTTTGCAACACGATCAACATTAAATGAGGATTGTTGGTAGAGGGTGCTCCAGTCATCAACCATACAAAGGTTCAAAACATTTGGTCCTATGGTTTCAGAGAAGATTTTTCAAAATCCACCAATCAGAATCAAAAAATCCTTCTGGCAACCATGTCTTTCGATGCATAGTAACAAAATCAGTAGCGTTTGTAGAGGACCTGCCATAGACTATCCCTAACAGGTTTGGTTCACATCAGCATAGTAGTTCCGGAGAAGAAGATGAAAATGTGATTTCCCATTCCCGTAACTATAAGCCACAATTGCAGCCATGTTTGCAACCCAATCAACATTAAATGAGGATTGTTGGTAGAGGGTGTCTCAGTCATCAACCATGCAAAGTTTCAAAACATTTGGCCCTGTGGTTTCAGAGGAAAAGATTTTTCAAAATCCACCAATCAGAATAAAAAAATGCTTCTGGCAGCCATGTTTTTCAATGCAAGGTAACAAAAATGAGGAACATTTGTAGAAGACCTCCCGTAGACTATCCCTGCCAGGTTTGGTTCACGTCGACTCAGTAGTTCCAGAGAAGATGAAAACGTGATTTCCCATAGGGTTTCTATAGTAACTATAAGCCACAATTACGGCCATGTTTACAACCCAATCAACATTAAATGAGGATCATTGGTAGAGGGGGTCCAAGGGGTTCAAGTTATTATTTATGTGAAGTATCAAAACATTTGGCCTGGCAGTTTCAGAGAAGATTTTTGAAAATCTACCAACCAGAATCAAAGAATGCCTCTGGCGGCCATGTTTTTCAACCCACTGGAACAAAATGAGAATCGTTTGTAGAGGACCTCCCATAGACCATTCCTGCCAACTTTTCACGTAGTTCCAGAGTAGATGAAAATGTGATTTCCCATAGGGTTTCTATAGTAACTATAAGCTGCAATTGAAGCCATGTTTGCAACACGATCAACATTAAATGAGAATCGTTCGGAGAGGGGGTCCCAGTCATCAACCATGCAAAGTTTCAAAACATTTGGCCCTGTGGTTTCAGAGATTTTTCAAAATCCACCAATCACAATGAAAGAATGCCTCTGGCGGCCATGTTTTCAAACCCATGGGAACAAAATGAAGATTGTTTGTAGAGGAACTCCTAAAGACTATCCCTGGTTCACGTCGGCTCAGTAGTTCCAAAGAAGATGAAAATGTGATTTCTCATAGGATTTCTATAGTAACTATAAGCCGCAATTGTGGCCATGTTTGTAACCTGATCAATATTAAATGAGGATCATTGGTAGAGGGGGGTCCATCATCATTTATGTGAAGTTTCAAAACATTTGGCCTGGCGGTTTCAGAGGAGAAGATTTTTTAAATCCACCAACTAGAATCAAAGAATGAATGCCTCTGGAAGCCATGTTTTTCATCCGATGGGAACAAAATGAGGATCGTTTGTAGAGGACCTCCCAAAGATCATTCCTGCCAAGTTTGGTTCACACCAGCTCAGCAGTTACAAAGAAGAAGGTGAAAAGTTTACAGATGCCGGACGACAATGGATGTCAAGTGATGTGAAAAGCTCACATGGCCTTTTAGGCCAGGTGAGCTAATAATTACAAAACAGTCAAATTAATAATTATATTTACATTAAAACTGAAAGAGCATCAACAAAGATATAGGAGTGTACGAAGAGGTATCAAAACATTTGAGGAATTATTTTGAACCAGGAAAAGGAGGCTTGAGAGCAAGGTTACCAGAGGGTAGAACTTTGAGTGATCAGTTCAGCAATAGGGGACATAAGGCCTGAGGCCTAAAAAGTTGAAAATCTTGTTCTCAGTACATCCCCCACTCCCTCCTTTTGGCTGCCACATTCTCTTTGTAGAAACAATGCAAAGTTAAAAAAAATAAAAATTATATGGTTTTATATCTAATATTTTACCAAAGTTAATAATTGATAAATTTGTCCCTTGAGTACAAGGCTTTGCGATGCTTTAGCATTGCAAAGCCTTCTTGCACTTAAGGGATGAAATATACTACCCATTCTATTCTGTAGATTATGAGGCCTGAAACATAAAACAAACCATGAATATGAACTTTTGATGGCAAAGAAATTATAAAAATAAAAAATATAATAAAAAAACAAGAGGCCCCACGGGGCCTGAAGCGCTCATCTTGTACAGAACACAATTTAAACAGAGTCCAAGAATGAGTCTACATTAAGCAAGCCATCTCCATAGGCTACACTGTCAATCCTTGAGTCCCTCAGGAGTGACAAAAATAATCTAGGCATCATGCCTTTTCTTCAGTTGATCATAAGTAAAATGTAGAGCTCCCCTATGAAGCCCCTTGATACAACCTATGTGGATTAATCTTAGTACCTCTAGAGGGTACAAAATTTTTAATTCTTCAGCAAAATGGCCAATTCCGGCTCCCATAGAGAGCCCAAATATTAACCCAGGTTCTTGATTTGAACACAGTTAAATCTGACTTCCCTAGAGATGTTGTGTACCAAATATGAAAGCATTCTGACTGTTGGATCTGAAGAAGAGAAATTGTAAAGAAATTTCTTCGAATTGCACTAAGTTCAAATTTGGGCTACCATAGCGAGCCCAAATATTGACCTCTGGATCCGATTTGAACAAACTTGAATCTGACCCCCCAAGAGATGTTGTATACCAAATGTGAAAGCATTCTGACAAGTGAATCTGAAGAAGAAGATTTTTGAAGAAATTCCCTCATATTGTACTAAGTTAAATTTCATGTTCCCATATGGAGCCCAAATATTAACCTAGGCACTCGAATTGAACAACCTGGAATCTGACCCTCCCTGGAGATGTTGTATATCAAATATAAAAGCATTCCGACTGGTCGATCTGAAGAAGAAGATTTTTATATTTTATATTGTCATGATCTCCGTCCGTACGCCCGTACGTCCGTACTTCCGTACGTCCGGTTTTGTAATTCGAAACGCTGTAACTTTCTACAGTTGTTCGATAGGGTCTGTGCAACCCAAAAATACAACTTTTAAATTTTTGTGCCACCAGGTGGCTTCTGTGGAGCCACTTAAAAAATGCGTTATTTTTTCACTTTTTTGCTGAATAGTCCCAACCTATGTAATTCGGAGTTCTAAAATTACACTAGGGTGTTGCTAAATGATCTGTAGATATGTAGGAAGGTTTCGGATTTTTCGGGTGCCACGTGGCTGTGCCACCGTAGCCACTTTTGTGTTTTCTTAGACTGTTTCCGCCGAAAGTCTCGTAGGGTATGTAATTCGAAATGCTAAAACTATTCTCAGATGTTGCATTATGGTCTATAGATGCGTACGAAGGTTTTGGATTTTTTGGGTGCCACGTGGCTGTGCCACCATTGCCACTTTTGTGTTTTCTTAGACCTTTTCTGACGAAAGGCTCCTAGGGTATGTAATTCGAAATGCTAAAACCATGCTCAAATGTTGCAGTAGGGTCTCTAGATGTGCACGAAGATTTCAGATTTTTTAGGTGCCATGTGGCTGTGCCACCGTTGCCACTTTTGTGTTTTCTTAGACCGTTTCCGGCAAAAGGCTCCTAGGGTATGTAATTTGAAACACTAAAACCATGCTCAAATGTTGCAGTGGGGTCTGTAGATGTGCACGAAGGTTTCGGATTTTTCAGGTTCCACGTGGCTGTGCCACCGTTGCCACTTTTGTGTTTTCTTAGACCGTTTCCGGCGAAAGGCTCCTAGGGTATGTAATTCGAAACACTAAAACCATGCTCAAATGTTGCAGTGGGGTCTGTAGATGCGCACGAAGGTTTCAGATTTTTCAGCTGCCATGTGACTGCGCCACCATTGTCACTTTCGTGTTTTCTTAGACCGTTTCCGGCGAAAGGCTCCTAGGGTATGTAATTCGAAATGCTAAAAGCACGCTCAGATGTTGCAGTAGGGTCTGTAGATGTGCACGAAGGTTTTGGATTTTTCAGGTGCCATGTGGCTGTGCCACCGTTGCCACTTTTGTGTTTTCTTAGACCGTTTCCGGCAAAAGGCTCCTAGGATATGTAATTCGAAATGCTAAAACCATGCTAAAATGTTTCAGTGGGGTCTGTAGATGTGCACGAAGGTTTCAGATTTTTCAGCTGCCTAGTGGCTGTGCTGTTGCCACTTTCATGTTTTCTTAGACCGTTTCCGGCGAAAGGCTCCTAGGGTATGTAATTCAAAATCCTAAAACCATTATCAAATGTTGCAGTGGGGTCTGTAGATGCGCACGAAGGTTTTGGATTTTTGGGGTGCCACGTGGCTGTGCTACCGTTGCCTCTTTCATGTTCTCTTAGACCATTTCCGGCGAAAGGCTCCTACAGTATGTATTTCGAAATGGTAAAACCATGCTCAAATGCTGCAGGAGGGTCTGTAGATGTGCACAAAGATTTCGGATTTTTCAGGTGCCACATGGCTGTGCCACCATTGCCACTTTCGTGTTTTCTTAGATCGTTTCCGACGAAAGGCTCCTAGAGTATGTAATTCGAAACGCTAAAACCATGCTGAGATGTTGCAGTAGAGTCTGTAAATGCGTAGGAAGGTTTTGGATTTTTTGGGTGCTAAGTGGCTGTGTCACCGTTGCCACTTTTGTGTTTTCTTAGACCGTTTCCGGCGAAAGGCTCCTAGGGTATGTAATTCGAAATGCTAAACGCATGCTTAAATGTTGCAGTAAGGTCTGTAGATGCGTACAAAGGTTTCAGATTTTTCAGATGCCACGTGGCGGTGCCACCGTTTTTCTTTCGTGTTTTCTTAGATCATTTCCGGCGAAAAGCTCCCAGAGTATGTAATTTGAAATGCTAAAACTATGCTCAAAAGTTGCAGTAGGGTCTGTAGATGTGCACGAAGGTTTCGGATTTTTGGGGTACCACCGTTGCCACTTTCATGTTTTCTTAGACCGTTTCCGGTGAAAGGCTCCCAGGGTACATGTATGTAATTCGAAACGCTAAAACCATGCCCAAATGTTTCAGTGGAGTCTGTAGGTGCGCACGAAGCTGTGTCACCTGTGCCACTCAATATGATTTTAGTGTGTCATATAATACATTTCATCTTTGTATCAAGCATTCATACAAAGTCAAGGATGCAAATGCGGGGATACACTATAGTGTGCTTTGCACACAAGTGACACCATCTAGTTAAAGAAATTTTCTCATATTGCACTAAGTAAAAATTTGGGCTACCATAGTGAGCCCAAATATATACCTAGGGATCTGATTTGAACAAACTTGAATCTGACCCCCATAGAGATGTTGCATACCAAATATCAAAGCATTCTGACTGACGGATCTGAAGAAGAAGATTTTTTAAAATTACCCTCCATATTGAACAAAGATAAAATTTGGGCTTCCATAGAAAGCCCAAATATTAACCTAGGGACTTGGTTTGAACAATCTAGAATCTGACCCTCATAACAATGATGTATACTAAATATTAAAAGATTCTGACTGGTGGTTCTGAAGAAGAAGATTTTTAAAGAATATTCCCCATATTACCCTATGTTAAAACTTTGGGCTCCTGTAGAGAGCCCAAATATGAACCAATGAGCTTTATTTCAACAAACTTTTATCTGACTCCCCTATGAATGCTGTATACCAAATATCAAAAGATTCTGATGATTGGTTCTGGAGAAGAGATTTTTTTAATTTTTGCAAATATGCTGACTCCGCATTTTTCGATGCCCATTACATAACACCCTAACATAACCGATGGCAATTTTTTTTTACCATTCAATTCTACTGGTCATAAGGATACTTCATACCAAATAAAAGCTCTTTGTTCCGTGGGGTTTGGGAAATATAGGCATTTGAAAATATTTCTATTTTTAGCTCCCAGGGTTCCCATGGGATTGCGGGATTTTTTTTTTTTGCATGGGTCAAGTACTTATGACCCAATACTACCACAAACCAAATTTGGTTCATACCGGACCATCGGTTCAGAAAATAGAAATTTTGGGCGGGGCCAAAAATCTTACCCCTCCTATTACAAAGCCCAATATTACTTCACGAACTTCGTTTGAACAAACTTGATTCTACACCTCATACGGAAGCTTCATAGCAAATATCAAGTCATTGTACACACTGGTTCTTGAGAAGAAGATTTTAAAAATATTTTGGAGCATTTTCCCCCACTCCCTCCCTATGGGACTGGGCATGCGGAGTTGAACAAAAATGAAATGCCCCTTTGGGACCATCACTCACACAAACTTTCACTTGAATTGGCCCAGTGGCTTTGGAGGAGAAGACCAAAACATGGTGTTGATGGACGACGGACGGCAAGCGATGAGATTAGCTCAGCTTGACTTTGTCAAGATGAGCTAAAAATGCTCGCTGACATGCAGTTTTACAAAAAATGGCCTGAGAAACAGAAACCCTACTTTGTGGGGCCTAAACCATTAACATTCCTATTTTTTTACACACAAAAAGTTATAATGGGGATCTTTAGGGGAATGAAATTTAAAATGTAAAAAATTTCAGACATACTCCATTTATCACGTGATGACCCAGCTCTTCTCCACTCAGAACTGTTTTCTTCATCATCTCTTTCTCTCCAGTTTCCACTGCTCATGGATCTCATAAATTCTGCTTTCTTGGGTGATGAGGCTTCTTCACCCAAACCTCTGCTTGAATGATGAAAATTGTAATGATGGAATTTAAAACAACTCTGGTAAATCTGTTAATTTTTTAACTTTCACATACCATGTTTAACCCTTTACCTAACATGAAAAGCAGACGACACTTGCAAACAAAATTCTTGAATAACTAATTTTTTTCATTTTTTGTCTCAAAAACATAGGTTATGATCCCTCGTTGGAATGAGCTCGACGAGCTCGTTCCAACGAGGGGTCATAACCTATGTTTTTGAGACAAAAAATGAAAATATTTTGAAAATTAATTGGCGATTTTTGAGAATAGCGCTGGCCGGTTTTGGCCGTTACGTTAGGTAAAGGGTTATTTATTGGTGTTTATGGTCACAGTGAGCATCTATAGCAATAACTTGACTGCGACATAGGTGTGAAGTCAAGTACAGCCAATCGTTTATACCTATGCTGCCAACTTTAGAACAGGCCCCTGCAAAAGTGGATTTTTTTTCGACTCGACTTTCGACTCAAATTTGCAAAAAAAATGTTCGAGTTGACCAAACACTGAATTCAAACCAAGTTAGCCGAAACCAGGTGTCCAAGAGCGATTTCGTACACGATATTTCCAGTTTAAAATAGCCACATTAGGATTATTTTGGCATAGTACTGATGATTTATCCACATATTCATGCTAACATTCAACAGTTTAACAATGCAGCACACTTGAATGCATGGTTGAATAAGAGACAAAGAATCTGTATGCACCTGTGATTGCTTCACTCCCTTCTAGACTTTAAGCTTGGCATCGTCCGATCTTGTGAAGCGATGGATGTTTTTACTGAAGTGTACTAGAGGTGAGATGGTCTCTGTTATTTGGGTTTTGTTTGAAGTCTTACATGTATTACATGTGTATGTAGCCGTGGTTTTATCCGCTGTAAAATATGAGTGTATTACCGATGTTATTTAGAAGCACGCATGTCGTGTAATTCCAAATGACATTGGTAATACACTGTAAGTTCCATGTTGATGATGCGTGCTTGCGGTTCTTGCTCAATTCCTCGCATTGTTTTGACAATTTAGCCAGTATTAAATGTACGTATACAAAGACATTTATTAATTCTTTTTTTTTTATATTCTATTTTTATATTTGTGATTTTATATTCGACCTAAATTTGTTGATCGACTCAACTTCGACTCAAACAATCGAATATTCGAAGGGGCCTACTTTTGAAGACATTTTGGATATGAATAGGAGGTTTTGAGGTGTGACATTTATTTTTGGAGTCAAGTTAAAAAAAGGAATTTTATATTTTTAACTAACGTGGTCAGTACTGAAATTTACATGCAACTCAAGACACCATCTACTGATGCTATCTATGAGATGTTAAGTTTCAGCTTGAATCTCATTTCACCAAAACAGTGTAAACAGGAACACATGTGATTTAAGTTTAATCGGCATCTCATTATACTGATCAAAAGTATTTGACCAGACATTAATGTGAATGCTAGCTATTTCTTTTGACCTTGGGCAGACAGATGGACACAGAAAACGAGACCGACTGGTCTCATTTTCTGTGATTACCAAGATTGTGTCTATTTTGAAAGAAAACTGTCTCTCAAATAATCTAACGAAATTGAAAAAAATGTTGAAAAAGAATTTTGTCATTCAAATTTCCATGAAAAATTGGAAAATATTAATCCAGGGACTAGATCTGAACAAACTTGAATCTGACCTCCCTAGAGATGTTGTATACCAAATATGAAAAGATTCTGACCACTGGATCTGAAGATGATTTTTTTTTGTATTTTAAGGGTGCTATCAGAGTTATGCCCCTTGTGGTGTCCCCTGTGGGCGTGGCAACTTTATTTGAACAAACTTGAATTGACATATGATAGGGAACATGTACATCAGGTCTGGTTCAATTTGGTGAGTAGTTTGTGAGAAGAAGTCGATAATGTCAAGTTAATGCTGGACAACAGATGGTGGACAGAAAGTGATTAGCAAAGCTCCCCTTGAGCTTCGCTCAGGTGAGCTAAAAACAATATTTTATTATTTTATATTCCGTTTTATGTTATATTTGATTTTATGTAATTTTATGCCTTTGAACTTTCTCGAATAAAATATATAAAAAAATGTTTTTATAGTTCTCCCACACAAAATACCCATGGCACAGAAAATCTCATTTGGAACAAAAAAATCTCATTTGGCACAAAAAATATTCACTGTAGTCAATAAAAAATAAATATCGACTAGAGGTTGAAAACAACTTTATCATGGGTATGCGAAAGCCTATATTTTGGATGTTTTCTGAGAGAATGTTCCAAAAAATAATGCAGGCAATGATGTTACCATTCAATATGGGTTTGTCTTAACATTCAAATATGGGTACATCTAAATACTGCAATGACACGAAATAATACGCAATCACCCCAAATTGCACACAATCACACGAAATCATGTAAAAACACATGTATGAAGTTAAACATGTATGCTGAGTCTGGAATGTGAGACTGTTGTTAAGTCTGTGGAATTGTGGGGGTGGGGGGGGGGGGGGTGGGGGGACGCATCCTGATATAAATTTTTTTGTTTTTTGTAATTTTGTTTTTTGTAAATAAATTACACAAATATGTTGTTTTTTTCTTTTCTCTCCTTTTTTCTCTCAGCTTTTGTAATTTATTTACATGTGAAAAAACTATATAATGGAGCAAACAAACAGAAACCCATTATTCATACTTCTCCTGGCCACCTTCTCCCTGTTTTCAGTTGACTTCTTCTTAAAGTCTTTCTTCCTAAAGTCTGTTGAGGAAGAAGTGACATCTCCCTCAATTTACTCCCTAGACTGGTCTCTTGAGTTAGGGTGAGGGGCTGTGCATCCTAGCAAATGACAATTTCATTTTAAATTCAGTCTTGGTGCCAGGTTCCTTAAGTCACAACTGTGGTCATTTCTTGAGGTTATGTGCATCACCCTATTGGCTGTTAGTTACTGTAGTGGGATTTCCAGACCACAGAAGTCCACATTTAAGTTTAATGGGGACTTAAAGAGTTGGTAGGTGAATATAGTGATAGAAATGTGAAGAGAGTGAATGTTTCTGTAAATTCAACTCATACTATTGTGTTCTCAACAGGTGAGCAATTGCACCAAAGTGAGAATAGCTGGACGTTTCAGTATATTGATCCAATAGGTTAGCTAATGTCTTTATGTGTGGAAATGGAGTGAGGGCAGCTATTGGGGACTCCTTGGTTGAATGTGGGTCACTTGTTTCAAGTTTTATGATTCAGGAACCGTGAAAAATCATATTTGATGAGAAGGCATTTTATTGGCAAAGTGATCAGCCATCACCCAGTGTACAGAAGTGCGATTCAGAAGGGCCGAGGCATTCTCATTTTAAACCCAGGGACTTGGTTTGAATAAACTTGAATTTGGCCCCTTTAACCATTCTGAAAATCTGAACATTCTGATTGGTGGATCAGAATAGATTTTAAATAATATCCCTCATATGGCCCTGGCTTAAAATTTGGACTCCCAGTGGGATTCCAAATATGAACCCATGGACTTGATTTGAGCAAATTTAATTCAGACCTACCAAAAGATGCTGTATACGAAATATGAAAAGATTCTGACTGGTGGGTCTGAAGATTTTTAAACAATATACCTCATATTTAACAAAGTTAAAATTCAGGTTCCCATAAGGTGTTCAAATATAAAAACCCAGGGACTATAATTTGAACAAACTTATATCTGCCCCTATAAGACTGCTGTGTATCAAAGATCAAAAGATTATGAATGGAAGATCATAAATGGATTTTTAAAGAACATTCCTCATACTGAACAAGTTAAAAATTTGGGCTCCCATAGGAAGCCCAAATATGAACCCAGAGACTTTATTTCAATTTGAATCTGCCTCCACCCCCCCCCCCACCCCCCACCAGACCCAGGCCTTTAAATTACCCCAATTTAACAATGTTTACAGGTGTGCAATAAAAACACAAAGAAAGGCAAGGCAATAAAACATAACAGGATAAGGCTGTCATTTCTGGTTTTAATGTTCCAAAATTAAAGCAAAATGGAATAAATTAATTTAAAGCCATACACACATACTCCAAAAATGCTGAATACCACATATGAAAAGATTTTGCATTTTGGATCAGAAGATGATTATTTTAAAATAATTTTTCTCAAATTGCACTACCGGTATGTTAAAATGTGTGTTCGAATATGGAACCAAACTATGAACCCACAGACTTTATTTCAACAAATTTGAATCTGGCTCATATATACCAAATATCAAATGATTTGGAGAGGTGTATCTGAAGAATACTTTAAAATGATATTTCTCATATTGCATGCTGAAGTTTGGGCTCACATGGGAAACCTAAATATGAGCCCACTGACTTTCTTTGAACAAACTTAAATCTGAGCTCCTAAGGATGCTGTATAACAAACATGAGACGATTCTGACAGGTGGATCGGCAAAGGAAGATTTTTCATGAATTTTTCTCATACTGCAGTAAAATTTGGGTTACCAAATGGAGCTCATCTATGAACCCAGGGATGTAATCTGAACAAACTTGAATTCACTCCCCAAAGGATGCTGTATATCAAATGTCAAAAGATTGTGACTGTGGATCTGAAGAAGATTTTAAAAGAATTGCTCTTATATTGCACAGTTAAAATTTGGGCTCCCATAAGGAGCCCAAATAAAAACCCAGGGACTTGGTTTGCACAACCTGAATCGTATCTATCAGGGATGTTGTATGCCAGGATATTTACACAATTAGTGATAAAACTATGGCCTTAGCTCACACTTCATTCTAATGGTAAAGTCTCACAAACCACACTTGATTTGACCGAATGTTTAACCCTTTACCCAATGCAAACGATATCAAAATTTATTGTTTTAAATATAATTTTTTTAAATTTTTTGAAAAATTTCAACAAAACCATATCATGTAACCCCTCATTGGAACGAGCTCGACAATTTTTTATAAAACAATATTTTTTCAGCTACTGAATTTGTATATTACGTGGGTGGATTGGCCGATTCGTTGGGTAAAGGGTTAATGACATTTACCATTATGAATGAAAACTCACCACAGCTGAAGTTTTATGATTACACAGCCTAGTTCACTAATTATCTTAATGTCCTGATTTTTTCAAGGTGGATGAAAAACAAAATCCACAAAATGTGGGTGAACAAACAACCCATAACAGCATCCAATTTCAATCAGAATTAAACTGGTGGCTTGAGAGCTTGTAATGTGAGGGGGGGGGGAGGGGGGGATAAATTATTTCTCTACAGTGGTGTTATCACAAAATTGATCATCTCAGAAACAAGAGGCCCCAAGGGGCCTGAGGGCGCTCACCTGACACGGTAGCCTACATATCAACCCAGAGAATTGATTTCAAAAAGTTGCATCTGCTCCTCCTAAGAAAAGCTTATACCAAATATCCAAAGATTCTGACCAGTGGATCTAAAAAAAAAGACGATTTTTAAAGAATATTCCTCATATTAAACTAAGTTATAATTCGGGCTCCCACAGGGAGCCCATATATGAACCCAGGGACTTGGCTTTAACAAACTTGAATCTCACCCCCCTAAGGATGCTGCACACCAAATATCAAAACATTTCGACTGCTGGATCTCAAGAAGATTTTCAAAGAAAATTCCTCATTTTGAACTAAAGTACAATTCAAGCTCCCACAGTGAGTCCAAATATGGACCTAGGGACATGGCTTGAACAAACTTGAATCTCACCCCCCTAAGGATGCTGCATATCAAATATCAAAACATTCCAACCGCTGGATCTGAAGAAGATTTTTAAAGAAAATTCCTCATTTTGAACTAAGTTATAATTCAGGCTACCACAGTCAGCCCAAATATGAACCCAGGGACTTGGCTTGAACAAACTTGAATCTCACCCCTCTAAGCATGGTGCATACCCAATATCAACAGATTCTGCCTGCTGGACCTGGAGAAGAAGATTTTCAAAGAAATTTGCCTGAAATGCACTAAGTTCGAATTCAAGCTTCTATAGGCAGCCCAAATATGAATCTAGGGAGCCGATTTGAACAAACTTGAATCAGATCCAACCCACAATGTTGCATACCAAATATCAAAAGATTCTGCCTGCTGAATCTGGAGAAGAAGATTTTTTAAGAAATTTGCCTCAAATGCACAAAGTTCGAATTCGGGCTTCTATAGTGAGCCCAAATATGAATCCAGAGGCCGATTTGAACAAACTTGAATCAGATCCACCCCACAATGTTGCATACCAAATATCAAAAGATTCTGCCTGCTGGATCTGGAGAAGAAGATTTTTTAAGAAATTTGCCTGAAATGCACCAAGTTCGAATTCGAGCTTCTATAGTGAGTCCAAATATGAATCCAGGGGGTTGATTTGAACAAACTCGAATCAGATCCACCCCTCAATGTTGCATACCAAATATCAAAAGATTCTGCCTGCTGAAAGTTTAAATTCAGGCTTCTATAGTGAGCCCAAATATGAAACCAGGGGGCCGATTTGAACAAACTTGAAACAGATCCACCCCATAATGTTGCATACCAAATATCAAAAGATTCTGCCTGATGGATCTGGAGAAGGAGATTTTTTAAGAAATTTGCCTGAAATGCACTAAGTTCGAATTCGAGCTTCTATATTGAGCCCAAATATAAACCCAGGGGGCCGATTTGAACAAACTTGAATCAGATCCACCCCACAATGTTGCATACCAAATATCAAAAGATTCTGCCTGCTGGATCTGGAGAAGAAGATTTTTTAAGAAATTTGCCTGACAGATCCACCCCACAATGTTGCATACCAAATATCAAAAGATTCTGCCTGCTGGATCTGGAGAAGATTTTTAAGAAATTTGCCTGAAATGCACTAAGTTCGAATTCGGGCTTCTATAGTGAGCCCAAATATGAATCCAGGGGGCAGATTTGAACAAACTTCAATCAGATCCACCCCACAAAGTTGCATACCAAATATCAAAAGATTCTGCCTGCTGGATCTGGAGAAGAAGATTTTTTAAGAAATTTGCCTGAAATGCACTAAGTTCGAATTCGAGCTTCTATACTGAGCCCAAATATAAACCCAGGGGGCCGATTTGAACAAACTTGAATCAGATCCACCCCACAATGTTGCATACCAAATATTCATAGATTCTGCCTTCCCGATCTGGAGAAGATTTTTTAAGAAATTTGCCTGAAATGCACTAAGTTCGAATTCAAGCTTCTATACTGAGCCCAAATATAAACCCAGGGAGCCGATTTGAACAAACTTGAATCAGATCCACCCCTCAATGTTGCATACCAAATATCAAAAGATTCTGCCTGCTGTATCTGGAGAAGAAGGTTTTTTAAGAAATTTGCTTGAAATGCACTAAGTTCGAATTTGAGCTTTTATACTGAGCTCAAATATAAAGCCAGGGGGCCGATTTGAACAAACTTGAATCAGATCCACCCCACAATGTTGCATACCAAATATCAAAAGATTCTGCCTGCTGGATCTGGAGAAGAAGATTTTTTAAGAAATTTGCCTGACAGATCTACCCCACAATGTTGCATACCAAATATCAAAAGATTCTGCCTGCTGGATCTGGAGAAGAAAATTTTTTAAGAAGTTTGCCTGAAATGCACAAAATTCGAATTCGGGCTTCTATAGTGAGCCCAAATATGAATCCAGGAAGCCGATTTGAACAAACTTCAATCAGATCCACCCCACAATGTTGCATACCAAATATCAAAAGATTCTGCCTGATGGATCTGGAGAAGATTTTTTAAGAAATTTGCCTGAAATGCACTAAGTTCAAATTCGAGCTTCTATACTGAGCCCAAATATAAACCCAGTGGGGCCGATTTGAAAACTTGAATCAGATCCACCCCACAATGTTGCATACCAAATATCAAAAGATTCTGCCTTCTCGATCTGGAGAAGATTTTTGAAGAAATTTGCCTGAAATGCACTAAGTTCGAATTCGACCTTCTATACTGAGCCCAAATATAAACCCAGGGGGGCCAATTTGAACAAACTTGAATCAGATCCACCCCACAATGTTGCATACCAAATATCAAAAGATTCTGTATGCTGGATATGGAGAAGATTTTTTAAGAAATTTGCCTGAAATGCATTAAGTTTGAATTCGGGCTTCTATAGTGAGCCCAAATATAAATCCAGGGGGCCGATTTGAACAAACTTGAAACAGATCCACCCCACAATGTTGCATACCAAATATCAAAAGATTCTGCCTGCTGGATCTGGAGAAGAAGATTTTTGAAGAAATTTGCCTGAAATGCACTAAGTTCGAATTCGAGCTTCTATACTGAGCCCTAATATAAACCCAGGGGGCCGATTTGAACAAACTTCAATCAGATCCACTCCACAATGTTGCATGCCAAATATCAAAAGATTCTGCCTACTCAATCTGGAGAAGATGATTTTCGAAGAAATTTGCCTGAAATGCACTAAGTTCGAATTCGGGCTTCTATAGTGAGCCCAAATATGAATCCAGGGAGCCGATTTGAACAAACTTCAATAAGATCCACTGCATAATGTTGCATACCAAATATGAAAAGATTCTGCCTGCTGGATTTGGAGAAGAAGATTTTTTAAGAAATTTGCCTGAAATGCACTAAGTTCGAATTCGAGCTTCTATACTGAGCCCAAATATAAACTCAGGGTGCCGATTTGAACAAACTTGAATCAGATCCACCCCACAATGTGGCATACTAAATATCAAAAGATTCTGTCTGTTCGATCTGGAGAAGAAGATTTTTTAAGAAATTTACCTGAAATGCACTAAGTTCGAATTCAGGCTTCTATAGTGAGCCCAAATATGAATCCAGGGGGCCGATTTGAACAAACTTGAATCAGATCACCCCACAATGTTGCATACCAAATATCAAAAGATTCTGCCTGCTGGATCTGGAGAAGAAGATTTTCAAAGAAATTTGCCTGAAATGCACCAAGTTCGAATTTAAGTTTCTATAGTGAGCCCAAATATGAATCTAGGAAGCCAATTTGAACAAACTTGAATCAGATCCACCCCACAATGTTGCATACCAAATATCAAAAGATTCTGCCTGCTGGATCTGGAGAAGAAGATTTTTGAAGAAATTTGCCTGAAATGCACAAAGTTTGAATTCGAGCTTCTATACTGAGCCCAAATATAAACCCAGGGGGCCGATTTGAACAAACTTGAATCAGATCCACTCCACAATGTTGCATGCCAAATATCAAAAGATTCTGCCTGCTCGATCTGGAGAAGATGATTTTTGAAGAAATTTGCCTGAAATGCACAAAGTTTGAATTCGAGCTTCTATACTGAGCCCAAATATAAACCCAGGGGGCCGATTTGAACAAACTTGAATCAGATCCACTCCACAATGTTGCATGCCAAATATCAAAAGATTCTGCCTGCTCGATCTGGAGAAGATGATTTTTGAAGAAATTTGCCTGAAATGCACTATGTTCGAATTCGGGCTTCTATAGTGAGCCCAAATATGAATCCAGGGAGCCGATTTGAACAAACTTCAATAAGATCCACCGCATAATGTTGCATACCAAATATGAAAAGATTCTGCCTGCTCGATCTGGAGAAGATTTTTGAAGAAATTTGTCTGAAATGCACTAAGTTCGAATTCAGGCTTCTATAGTGTGCCCAAATATAAATCCAGGGAGCCGATTTGAACAAACTTCAATCAGATCCACCCCACAATGTTGCATACCAAATATCAAAAGATTCTGCCTGCTGGATGTGGAGAAGAAGATTTTTAAAGAAATTTGCCTGAAATGCACTGAGTTCGAATTCGAGCTTTTATAGTGAGCCCAAATATGAATCCAGGGGGCCGATTTGAACAAAGTTGAATCAGATCCACCCCACAATGTTGCATACCAAATATCAAAAGATTCTGCCTGCTGGTTCTGGAGAAGAAGATTTTTTAAGAAATTTGCCTGAAATGCACTAAGTTCGAATTCGGGCTCCTATACTGAGCCCAAATATAAACCCAGGGGGCCGATTTGAACAAACTTGAATCAGATCCACCCTAAAATGTTGCATACCAAATATCAAAAGATTCTGCCTGCTGGATCTGGAGAAGAAGATTTTTTAAGAAATTTGCCTGACAGATCTACCCCACAATGTTGCATACCAAATATGAAAAGATTCTGCCTGCTGGATCTGGAGAAGAAGATTTTTTAAGAAATTTGCCTGAAATGCACTATGTTCGAATTCGGGCTTCTATAGTGAGCCCAAATATGAATCCAGGGAGCCGATTTGAACAAACTTCAATAAGATCCACCGCATAATGTTGCATACCAAATATGAAAAGATTCTGCCTGCTCGATCTGGAGAAGATTTTTGAAGAAATTTGTCTGAAATGCACTAAGTTCGAATTCAGGCTTCTATAGTGTGCCCAAATATAAATCCAGGGAGCCGATTTGAACAAACTTCAATCAGATCCACCCCACAATGTTGCATACCAAATATCAAAAGATTCTGCCTGCTGGATGTGGAGAAGAAGATTTTTAAAGAAATTTGCCTGAAATGCACTGAGTTCGAATTCGAGCTTTTATAGTGAGCCCAAATATGAATCCAGGGGGCCGATTTGAACAAAGTTGAATCAGATCCACCCCACAATGTTGCATACCAAATATCAAAAGATTCTGCCTGCTGGTTCTGGAGAAGAAGATTTTTTAAGAAATTTGCCTGAAATGCACTAAGTTCGAATTCGGGCTCCTATACTGAGCCCAAATATAAACCCAGGGGGCCGATTTGAACAAACTTGAATCAGATCCACCCTAAAATGTTGCATACCAAATATCAAAAGATTCTGCCTGCTGGATCTGGAGAAGAAGATTTTTTAAGAAATTTGCCTGACAGATCTACCCCACAATGTTGCATACCAAATATGAAAAGATTCTGCCTGCTGGATCTGGAGAAGAAGATTTTTTAAGAAGTTTGCCTGAAATGCACTAAGTTCGAATTCGGGCTTCTATAGTGAGCCCAAATATGAATCCAGGGGGCAGATTTGAACAAACTTCAATCAGATCCACCGCATAATGTTGCATACCAAATATCAAAAGATTCTGCCTGATGGATCTGGAGAAGAAGATTCTTTAAGAAATTTGCCTGAAATGCACTAAGTTCGAATTCGAGCTTCTATACTGAACCCAAATATAAACCCAGGGGGCCGATTTGAACAAACTTGAATCAGATCCACCCCACAATGTTGCATACCAAATATCAAAAGATTCTGCCTGCTGGATATGGAGAAGAAGATTTTTTAAGAAATTTGCCTGACAGATCCACTCCACAATGTTGCATACCAAATATCAAAAGATTCTGTATGCTGGATCTGGAAAAGATTTTTTAAGAAATTTGCCTGAAATGCATTAAGTTCGAATTCGGGCTTCTATAGTGAGCCCAAATATGAATCCAGGGGGGGGGGGGGGGGGGGCCGATTTGAACAAACTTGAATCAGATCCACCCCACAATGTTGCATACCAAATATCAAAAGATTCTGCCTGCTGGATCTGGAGAAGAAGATTTTTGAAGAAATTTGCCTGAAATGCACAAAGTTCGAATTCGAGCTTCTATACTGAGTCCAAATATAAACCCGGGGGGCCGATTTGAACAATCTTGAATCAGATCCACTCCACAATGTTGCATGCCAAATATCAAAAGATTCTGTCTGCTCGATCTGGAGAAGATGATTTTTGAAGAAATTTGCCTGAAATGCACTAAGTTCGAATTTGGGCTTCTATAGTGAGCCCAAATATGAATCCAGGGAGCCATTTGAACAAACTTCAATAAGATCCACCGCATAATGTTGCATACCAAATATCAAAAGATTCTGCCTGCTGGATCTGGAGAAGAAGATTTTTTAAGAAATTTGCCTGAAATGCACTAAGTTCGAATTCGAGCTTCTATACTGAGCCCAAATATAAACCCAGGGGGCCGATTTGAAAAAACTTCAATCAGATCCACCCCACAATGTTGCATACCAAATATCAAAAGATTCTGCCTGCTGAATCTGGAGAAGAAGATTTTTTAAGAAATTTGCCTGAAATGCACCAAGTTCGAATTCGAGCTTCTATAGTGAGCCCAAATATGAATCCAGGGGGTTGATTTGAACAGACTTGAATCAGATCTACCCCTCAATGTTGCATATCAAATATCAAAAGATTCTGCCTGCTGAATCTGGAGAAGAAGATTTTTTAATGTTTTTCCCATTGCCTACAGTGTTAAAAAGTGCTGACTCAGCACTTTTTCAAAGTCCCGAAACTGTGCCCTATGATAAAACCGATGGCAATTTTTTTTTACCAATCCTTTCTGTTGGTCCTAAGGAAGCTGCACACCAAATAAAAATTCTCGGTGCCGTGCAGTTTTGGAGATATGGGCGTTTTAAATTTTTTCTATTTTTTGCTCCTGCGGTTCCCACGGGGCTACAGGAAATTTTTTTTTTTGCATAAATCAAGTACTCATGACCCCATAAGCCCTCACATAAAATTTGGTTGAAATCGGCTTCTCGGTTCAGAAAATAGAAATTAGGGGCGGGGCCAAAATTTTTGCCCCTCCCATAACAACGCCAAATATTATCCCTCAAACTTCTCTTGAACAAATCTGAGTCTACACCTCAAAAGGAAAGTGCATACCATATATCAAGTCTCTGCTACTGCTGGTTCATGAGAAGAAGATTTACAAATATTTTGGTGCCCCTTGGGGGCGTGGCACCACCCAGGAGGAGGGGCAACTTCATTTGAACAAATTTGAATTGGCATTAGGTAATAAACATTTAGCCAACATTTGAATAAAATTGGGCTAGTGGTTTAGGAGGAGAAGTAGATAATGTAAAGTTAACGCCGGATGGACTACGGACACCGGACAACGGACGGATCACGATCAGTAAAGCTCCCGCTGAGCTTCGCTCAGGTGAGCTAAAAAATTCAATAACACCTATCTGGAGATGACACCGAAGCTATATGTGAAATTTGAAAAAGATCGGGTAAGAGATGTGGCCTGTAGGTGTGCTAATGGAATTGTTGACAATTCATATGCTAAATCGAAGATGGCCACCGAAAGCCTTGTTTTTCAACGAAATTCAGAAAAACTAGATAGCTCCCATCCAGACATCAGACCAAAGAAAGCTATATATGGAATTTGAAAACAACCGGGTGTGAGATGTGGCCTGTAGGGTGTGCTGTTAACAATTTATACCCAAATCCAAGATGGCTGCAGACGGCCATGTTTTTCAATAAAATTCAGAAAAATTCAATAGCTCCATCTAGATATCACACCAAAGCAACATATGAAATTTTAAAAAGAGCAGATGAGAGATGCAGCCTGTAAGGTGTAGTAATGGAATTGCCTACAATTCATATGTGAAATCCAAGATTGTCACAGGTGTCCATGTTTTTCAAAGAATTCAGAAAAATTGGATTACTCCCATCTAGATATCACACCAAAGCTAAAAATAAAATTTGAAAAAGATCGGGTGAGAGATATGGCCTGTGGGGTGTGCTAATGGAATTGTTGACAGTTTATATGCCAAAATCTAAGATGACTGCTGGCAGCTGTGTTTTTCAACGAAATTTAGAAAAATTTGATAGCTCCCATCTTGACATGGCTCCGAAGCCACATATGAAATTTGGAACTGATCGGGTGAGAGCTGTGGCCTGTATGGTGTGCTAAATGAATTGTGAACAGAAGAATGTGCATGCGGATGGATGCATGTATGAACGGACGAACAGACATACTGACGTGTAGACGGGCAATGGATCGGAACCCATCCCAATAGCTTATACCTAAAGTCAAGTTGAGCTAAAAAGAGTATTTGTGATGCAATGTTTTCAGGTTTCTCTTTCAACAGTAGAGTCTACAGTAGTGCAGGCAAAAGAGGTCAGAGAATTTTGACCAGATCGCAACCCAGATGTCGCTGAAATTCTCTGCCCATTTCTGAAATGGCAGTAAAATGGCAGAACTTAAACTTGTAAATTTTTCTTGACAGAGCCTTGAGACCTACCTCTCATCCCACGTTTCTCTGGGTGGAGCTGCTCTGCCTCTCCCAAAGCCTCCACCCTCTCCATCATCATAGGATGAACCTCTTGGTAAATACCCATCGCCTCTGCCCCTTCCTGAAAAGCAACATAATCAAAATGTACAGTAAAAATGCAAAGGGCAGTAATTAATATGAGATAATAATTACTTACCTTCTCTATGATAGCAATAAGTTCACATAGGAGATTTAGGATTTCACAGACTTCTGGCTTTTGCTTCCCTCTAAATACATACATTTACAAGACACCCCATGGGACCTGAGGTGCCCACCTGACCATAGCTGTTGAAAGAAGGATTTAATTAACATCTATGGCGAGTTAATACTACAGAGGAATGAAGTTATTTAATTATTTATAACTCTGTTGTTCATGCCAGATGATTTTTTTCTAGTATTGGGATGCTACCAAAAAAATAATGCCAAGATTTTCGGTAATGCAAAGCTAGGGAGTCCAAATATTAACCTGGGGATTTAACTTGAACAAACTTGAAGGATGCTGTATACCAAATATCAAAAGATTCTGACTGGTTGTTCTGGAGAAGATTTCGAGAATATTATCAATTTTGCAATATCTTAAAATTCCCCCTCCCTCCTCCATCCATGAGGAACACAAATATCAACCCAGGGACTTTATATGAACAAATCGAATCTGAACCCTCAAAGGATGATGTATACCAAATATCAAAAGATTCTGGTTGTATCTTAAAAAGCAGATTTTTAAAGATTATTCCTCACATTGGACCAAGTTAAAGTTCGTGCTCCAACAGGAAGCCCAAATATTAACCCAATGACTTGATTTTAATAAAATTAGATTTGACCTCTCGAAGGATGCTGTATATCAAATATCAAAAGATTCGGACTGGAGGATATGAGGAAGATTTTTAAAGATTATCCCTCAAATTGCACTAAGTTAAAATTCATGCTTCCTTTGAGAGCCCAATTATTAACTGATGCCATGGACTCAACAAATTGAATCCAGCCCCTATAAGGATTCTGTATGCCATATATTAAAAGATTCTGACTGGTGTTTCTGGAGAAGAGTTTTAAAGATTATTCCTCATATTGGACTAAGTAATAATTCAAGCACAAATAAGAAGCCCAGATGTTGACTCAGAAACTTGCTTTGAACAAACTTAGATCTGACCTCCCTAAGAAAGCTGTATACCAAATTCGAAAGATTCTGTTTGGTGGATCTGAAGAAGATTTTTAAAGATTATTTCCCTTCTTGTACTAAGTTAAAATTTGAGCTCCAATAGAGAGCCCAATTATTAACAGATGAGTTTGATTTGAATAAACTTGATACTGACCCCCATAAGGATTCTGTATATCATTTATTAAAAGGTTCTGACCAGTGGTTCTGGGGAATAGTTTTAAAGATTACTCCTCATATTGGACTAAGTAATAATTCTGGCTCTAATAAGGAGCCCAAATATTAACACAGGGACTTGGTTTGAACAAACTAACATCTGACCTCCCAAAGAATGCTGTATGTCAAATATTAAAAGATTCTGACTGGTGGAACTGAAGAAAAAGATTTTTAAAGATTAATTCACCTTTTGCACAAAGTTAAAATTTGGGCTCCCATAGAGAACCCAATTATTAACCGATGGACTTGAGTTGAACAAATCTGAATTCTATTCCTGGCTGTAATAATTCTGTACACCATATATTAAAACATTCTAACTATTGTTTCCGAAGAAGAGTTTTGAAGATTATTATTAGTGTTGGACCAAGTTAAAATTTAGGCTCCAATAGGGAGCTCAAATAACTCAGTGACTTGGTTTCAACAAAATTAGATCTACCTTCCTTAAGGATACTGCATACAAAATATCAAAAGATTCTGACTGATAGATCTGAAGAAGATTTTTAAATAATATTCCTCATAGTGCACTATGTTAAAGTTTGGGTTCCCATAGGAAGCCCGAATATGATCCCAGGGAATTCGTTTGAACAAACCTGAATTTCACCCAACTTAGGATGTTCCATGTCCAGTATCAAAAGATTCTGACTGATGGATCTGAAGAAGATTTTAGAAGAATATTCCTCATATTACACCAATTTAACTTTCAGTTTCCAATAGGGAGCCCAAATAGTACTCTAGATACTTGATTTGAACAAACCTTGAGCTGAACCCCGATCCCCTCCCCACTCTAATGAAAGTGTCAATGACACTGTAGCTAACTTGACTGTGTGTAGTGTTTGATGAAAAGGATAATGTTCATTGTTTATGTAAGGATTATGAAATAAGACAAGAATCATGATAATCGAGAATATGTTAATTTCTGTTCCCTATATGCTATGTTTTCAATTAGAACAAGAGCACCACGTAGCGGGACAATATGCACCCATTTTGTATTTTTGAAGGGTTGGGGTAAGGATGGGGGTGAGGGTGAAAATTGTTTGGACCAACCACCACATTCGAACTTGATTAAACAACATACTAAGTTTGGAACCAATCGGAAAACAAATAATAAAAGTTATCATCCGGAAACCAAATATTTGATGCATTCCATGTCCAACAAGGTCCATAAATCAGGGAAACTTCGAAGTTCGAACTGACCCCATATTCGAACTTGACCTGTCTTTTGTTTTGATTAAACCACATACCAAGTTTAGGAGTCAATCGAAAAAAAAATACTAAAGTTATCATCTGGAAACCAAATGTTGACGAACGGACAGACTGACGGATGGACAAATGGATGGACAAATGGACAGACAGACAGACTGATTCCATAATTCGACGGTTTTTCAACAGGCGTATAAAAAATCAGTCAGGTCATACTAAAGTTATAATCCAGAAAACACAAAATGCACAAATTCAAGAGGAATAACTCTGGAAAGGTACATGCGATTATGGCCAAAGGTGAACTTGAGCTGTGCTTTGTGGTCAAAAACAAAATCTTGAGAATTTGAAAAAAATCGGTTAAGGCAAACTAAAGTTATCATCCGGAAACCACAAAATCCACAAATTTGCAATCATTCAAGGGGAATAACTCTGGAAAGGTATATGCGATTGTGGTCAAAAGTGAACTTGAGCTGTATTTTGTGGTCAAAAACAAAAAACTGAAAATTTGAAATAAATCGGTCAAGGCAAACTAAAGTTATCGTCCAGAAACGAAAAGTTAGGCTAAATGCCCATAAATGAAGGGCCATAACTCTACTGCAAAAGGGCCGCTAGAAATGGAAATCGAACCCATCCTGTATTTTGTCATACTAACTCCACATGCCAAATTTAACTCAGCTCAAACCATTACATCTAAAGTTATCGTCTGGAAACGAAATGTGTCCATGGACGGACGGACAGAGACGGTTGGAGAGACCATTCACATAATACGTCCCGTTTTTCAAACGGGCGTATAAAATCAGCATCTGAAAAATTTGGTGTCAATCCGTCAAGGCGTTCGGCTTTAAATGAACGGAAACCAATTTTTTTTCAAAAATTGTGTTTTCAAAGGGCCATAACTCTGTAGTGGATGGACTGAGAAACACCAACATCGAACTTGACCTGTATTTTATTGCTACAAACAATATCTGAAAGTTTGATGTCGATCCGTCAAGGCGTTCAACTTTAAATGAAGGGAAACCAATTTTTTTCGAAAGATTGTGTTTTCAAAGAGCCAAAACTCTGCAGCAGATGGACTGAGAAACACCAATATCGAACTTGACCTGTATTTCATTGCTAAAAACAACATATGAAAAATTTGGTGTCAATCCGTCAAGGCGTTCAGCTTTAAATGAACGGAAACCAATTTTTTTAGAAAAATTGTGTTTTCAAAGGGCCATATCTCTGCAGCAGATGGACTGAGAAACACCAATATCGAACTTGACCTGTATTTTAATGCTAAAAACAACATCTGAAAGTTTGATGTCGATCCGTCAAGGCGTTCAACTTTAAATGAACGGAAACCAAATTATTTACGGACAGACAGATGGACAGACAGACTGATAACATAATACAACCGTATTTATAAACGGGCGTATAATAATTTGAGGTGCAGACTGTACTAAAGAACTGAGGCCAGAGATAATGTGGCCCTCACAGTTAATGTATGTCAACCAAAATTAGCAAGTTACAGTAAAATCATTCCAAAACAAGTCATCCTACAAAGTTACAATGAATCCCTTCATAAATATAACTTGCAGACTTTGCTAAAGGAATCTTGGTCACATGACAGTTTGGCAGTGACAGTTAGTTGACTGATTATGACCAAAATAAGAGAATCTCATCTAGATATCAAACCAAGTAATACTACCAAGTTACAATGAAATCCCTTCATAAGGAATCTAGGTCACATGACCAGGCAGTGGTAACAGCTGACCGATCACGACCAAAATACAACAGTCTTATTTAGACATCATACCGAGTTATCCTTCCAAGTTACAATGAAATCACTTCATAAATATGAACTGTAGACTGTGCTAAACAAATCAAGGTCATGTGCCTGTGAAGCCATCACAGCTGACTGATCCAGGCCAAAACAGGTCGTTCTCATCTAGTCATTATACTGAATCATCCTAAAAATTTGAAATGAAATCCCTTCATAAATGCAAGCTGCAGACTGTGCTAAAGGAATCTAGGTAGCATGCCCCTGCGGCCATAACAGTTGACTGAACCCAACCAAAATAGGATGTTCCCATCTAGATATTATACAGAGTCATCCTACATAGTTACAATAAAATCCCTTCATAAATACGACCTGCAGACTGTGGTAAAGGTTTTCGGGTTTCAGGCCTGCACAGCCATCACAGTTGACCGATCGCAACCAAAAGGGGACGTTCTCTCTAGACTTTATACAGAGTTAACCTACCAAGTTACAATGAAATCACATCATAAATATGACCTGTAGACTGTGCTATTTATTTCTTGATTGGTGTTTAACCCTTTATCCAATGCAGACGATATCAAAATATATTATTTTAAATATCATTTTTTTTTAATTTTTCAAAAAATTTCAACAAAACCATATCATGTGACCCCTCGTTGGAATGAGCATATTAAGCAGGCGGATGCGGCCAATTTGTTGGGTAAAGGGTTAAGGTCACATACTTATGCACAATGGCTAATCATGACCGTGACAGTTTTAAAAGGTGGAGGAAGCTGGAGTACCCGGAGAGAACCATCAAGCAACGACGAGCAGCTGTCAGCTCTCCAACATCATAACACCGCACTGCAGCACAGGCAGGGTTAGATAGGTTGAAGACATGCGCACCATCGACGTGCAGTACGCCTTAGTACACGGCGTCATCGTGCCCCCATGTGGACAATCGGTGTTAAGTGCCTTGCCACAATGTGTGAGTCCGAATCAATCGCTCAAATGGTTACCCATCCGAGGACTAAGCGGGCTCGACATTGATTAACTTCAGTGATCTGACGAGAACTGGTTACCGCAATGCCACCGCACCTCAGTCGACTGTGCTAAAGACTTTTTTGTTTTGGGCTTGCTTACCCATCACGGTTGACCAAACGTGACCAAAAGGGAACGTTCTCATCTGGACATTACACTGAGTTATTCTACCAAGTTACAATGAAATCCTTCATAAATATGACCTGTAGATTGTGCTCAAGGTTTTTGAGTTCACGAAGCCATCACAGTTGACCGATCGCGTCCAAAAGGGGATGTTCTCATTGAGACATAACCTCGATCCTGCATATGAAATTTTGTGATGATCGGATAAGAACTACGGGGTGTAGCCTGTGCTAAAGAAAATGTGAACAGACTCAAAGACTGACGGAGTGACACACTAACAGACTTTCGCACATGTGATGGCAATAGCTTATCTTGGCAATAATCGCCCACAGTTAGTGGTGTCACAAAATTGTTACCTAATGTCTGATGAATGCAGAAAGATTGAAAGCACAGCATCAAAATATCTCTGAGCAACAGGCTGCGATATATAAAATGAAAGTGTCAATGACACTGTAGCTCAACTTGTCAAGACATGTACATGTATAGTATGTGACACAGCAATGACAAACATCTAGGTAATGACCTGATAACAAAGGTACATATAAAGTATTGTAATGGTCTGTACATAAATACTGACCGTAGCCTGTAACAAATGTATAGGTAAAGTATTGTAAAGGTGGGTGACAGTCAGATGCTTAACTAGAAAAGAAATCTTTGAGTCCCAGAGTGGGTCTGACTGAACCCCAAAATATTTGTTCTCACAGCACAGCGATAACAAAGGCACCCCAAAACACACTCATTCCTGTCCCAAGGTGAAAACAAAGGTACCCAAGAAGTTTCGTGAAGATCAGTTCATAAATACGAGCTGTATAGAAGTTGTGACAAAAAACTGACTGGACCTAATTTCGGTACAAAATGGCCACTGGCAGCCATCTTGAATTTTGGACCACACTCAGAAACACTCGTTCTCGTCCCAAGGTGATAACAAAGGTATACAAGAAGTTTCGTGAAGATCGGTTGATAAATACAGCCTCTAGCCCGAGCCGTATTGACTTGTGCACTTACAGTGTATAAGAAGCACTAAATAAATCAAAATTCATCTAATTCGCATAATTTCTGCACGAGAAAAAACCTGTACTATATGTGATGTATTCCATTTTACTAAACATTCATACAAAAATTTATTCAAATCAGAACTTTCATACAGAAGTTCTGTACAAAAGACTGATTGCACTAATTTTGGTACAAAATGGCTGCTGGTGGCCATCTTGAATTTTGGACCACACCCAAAAACACTCGTTCTCATCCCATGATGATAACAAAGATACCCAAGAAGTTTCGTAAAGATCGGTTCATAAAAACG
The DNA here is from genome assembly GCA_031216915.1 of Pictodentalium vernedei. Taxonomy (NCBI): domain Eukaryota; kingdom Metazoa; phylum Mollusca; class Scaphopoda; order Dentaliida; family Dentaliidae; genus Pictodentalium; species Pictodentalium vernedei. Next base: position 319,242,452 of record CM062290.1, read on the forward strand.
GCGACTAGCCTGAGCCGTATAGAAGTAGTGCAAAAAAACCTGATTAGACCTAATTTCGGTACAAAATGGCCACTGAGAGCCATCTTGAATTTTGGACCGCACTCAGAAACACTCGTTCTCGTCCCAAGGTGATAACAGAGGAACCCACTAGCCCGAGCCGTATTGACATGTGTACTTACTGTGTGTAAGTAGCACTGAAAAAATCAAAGTTCATCTAATTTGCATAATTTCTGCACGAGAAAAAAACCTGTATTATATGTGATGTATCCCATGGAAGTTCTGTGCAAAAATCTGATTGCACCTAATTTTGTACAAAATGGCTGCCATCGGCCATTTTGAATTTCGGACCACACCCAAAAACACTCGTTCTCATCCCACAGTGATACCAAAGGTACCCAAGAAGTTTTGTAAAGATCGGTTTATAAATACGGCCTCTAGCCCGAGCCGTATTGGCATTTGCACTTACAGTGCTGAAAGTAACACTAAATACATCAAAATTAGTCTAATTTGCATAATTTCCGTACGAGAAAAAACCTGTATTATATGTGGTGTATCCCATGGTACTAAACATTCATACAAAAAATTATTCAAATCAGTGCTTTCATATGGAAGTTCTGCGCAAAAATCTGATTGCACCTATGTCTGTACAAAATGGCCGCCAGCGGCCAACTTGAATTTCGGATCGGACCCCAAAACACTCGTTCTCGTCCAATGGTCATAGCAAAGGTACCCAAGAAGTTTCATAAAGATCGGTTCATAAATACGGCCTCTAGCCCGAGCAGTATTGAATTGTTGACGGACAGATGGCCAGACGGACGACGAACGACTGGCCATGGCATAAGCTCAAATTTGGCTTTGCCAAAGTTGAGCTAAAAATTTTAAAAATGCCGATAGGATCACCGATCCAATGTTGAGTTGTGACAGCACAGAAGTGGGTTTAATCATTATCAACTTATCGTCCGGACACCAATTGTTTACAATTTACTATCTGAAGGGTCACTGTGACCTTGACCTTTGACCTAGTGATTCCGAAATAAATAGTGCTCTTTCTTGCGCCAATGCCAACCTACCAATGAAGTTTCATGAACGTAGGTGGAACCATTGTCAAATTATCATCTGGAAACCAATTGTTTACGATTTATTATGTTCAAGGTGATTGTGACCTTGGCCTTTGATCTAGTGAGTCCAGAATAAATAGGGGTCTTCCACTCACCTAGACCAACCTACCTATGAAGTTTCATGAATATGGGTCAAAACCATTATCAAGTTATCGTCCGGAAACCAATTGTTTATGATTTGCTATGCTGAAGGTCACTTTGACCTTGACCTTTCACCTAGCAAATCCAAAATAAATAGGGTTCTTCCTCTCACTGATGCCAACCTACCTATGAACTTTCTTGAACGTGGGTCAAAACATTATCAAGTTATCATCCGGAAACCAATTGTTTACGATTTACTATGTTGAAGGTCACTGTGACCTTGTGCTTCCACCTAGCGAGTCCAAAATAAATAGGGTTCTTCCTCTCACAGATGCCAACCTAACTATGAAGTTTCATGAACCTGGGTCGAACCATTATCAAGTTATCCAGAAACCAATTATTTTGATTTACTATGTTCAGGATCACCGTGACCTTGACCTTTGACCTAGTGAGTCCAAAATAAATAGGGTTCTTCCTCTCACGAAGGCCAACCTACATATGAAGTTTCATGAATGTGGGTTGAACCGTAGTCAAGTTACCAATTGTTTACAATTTACTATGTTCAATACAATTTACTATGTTGAAGGTCACTGTGACCTTGACCTTTGACCAAGCAAGTCCAAAATTAATAGGGTTCTTCCTCTCACCGATACCAACCTACCTATGAAGTTTCATGAACATGGGTTGAACCATTATCAAGTTATCATCCAGAAACTAATTGTTTATGCCCACACGCCTGCCATTCATCAAACTGTAAGTCAAGTTTGACTTCGTCACAACTCCACTAATAAAATGAAACCAGAGGCTCAAGTGAGCCTAAAACGCTTACCTGGTTCAAGTTGTCAAAAGAGATGAGTATGTCAGTAAGTTTTGGGCATCAAGAGCAATTGTTTGATTTGCCATGACACTACCAAAGGCAATTTTTTGGGACATTCATTTTTGCTGGTCATAGGAAAGCTTCTTGGGAAAAAACAAAGCTCTGTTCTATGTCGTCTCAAAAAAAGTGTCGAAACGAAATTTTTGTTTTGTTTTTATCTCCTGTTGTTCTCTCTACCAACCACCTCTCCCTCAGTTGATGGAGAACAACAAAGATGAAGACTCAGCATTTTCCCATTACCAAAAGTGTTAAAAAGCCATTCCCATACAGCATCCAATAACAAAACCGATAGCAATTATTTCTGGTCCACCTGATTCCACTGGACTTAAGGAACTGTATACCAAATGAAGGTGTCAATGACACTGGAGCTTAACTTGTCTGTGTGTTGTTTTTGATGAAAAAGATAACAGTCAATGTTTATGAAAGGATTATGAAATAAGACAAGAATTGTGATAATTGGGAATACGTTAATTTCTGTTCCCTGTATGCTATGTTTTCAATAAAAATAATATGAGGTGTAATTTGTACTAAAGAATTGAGGGGTGGGTTAATGTGGCCCTCACAGTTAATGTATGTCAACGAAAGTTACAAAGTTACAGTGAAATTATTCCAAAATGAGTCATCCTTTCAAGTTACAATGAATTCCCTTCATAAATACGGCCTGTAGACTGTGCTAAAGGTTTTGGGGCTTGAGGCCTGTGTAGTCATCACAGTTGACCGATCGCAACCAAAAGGGACATCCGCATCTAGATATTATACTGAGTCATCCTACCAAATTACAATGAAATCCTCTCTCTGTAGTCTGTGCTCAAGTTTTTCGGGTTTAGGGCTCAGGCAGTCGTCGTGGTTGAATGCTCGCAACCAAAAGGGGACGTTCTTATCTAGGTATCATCTGGAGGCATCCTACTAAATTACAATGAATCCCTTCATAAATATGACCTGTAGACTGTGCTAAATGTTTTGGGGCGTCAGGCCCCTGTAGCCATCACAGTTGGCCATTCGCGACCAAAAGGGGACATTATCATCTTGGCATTATATGGAATCAAGTTTCAATGAAATCTCTCCATAAATAGGACCTGTAGACTGTGCTAAAGGTTTTGGGGTTTTGGGCTCGGGCAGCCATCACGGCTGAATGATCATGACCAAATGGGGACGCTCTCATCTGGACATTATCTGGAGTCATCCTACCAAGTTACCATGAAATCCCTTCAAAAATGACCTTTAGACTGTGCTAAAGGTTTTCGGGCTTCGTGCCTCTGAAGCCATCACAGTTGACAGATCACAACCAAAATGGTACGTTCTTATCTAGACATTATATGGAGTCAACCTACCAAGTTACAATGAAATCCCTCCATAAATACGACCTGTAGACTGTGCTCAAGGTTTTTGGGTTTGGGGTTTGAGCAGTCGTCATGGTTGACAGATCATGATCAGAAGGGGACATTCTCATCTAGATATTATACAGAGGCATCCTACCAAGTTACAATGAAATCCCTTGATAAATACGACCTGTAGACTGTGCTAATGGTTTTCAGGTTTTGGGCTCGGGCAGCTATCACGGTTGACCGATCGCCATCAAAAGGAGACTTTCTCATCTAGACATGACCTCAAACCTGCATATGAAATTTCATGACAATCGGAATAAAACTATGGGGTGTAGCCTGTGCTAAAGGAAAATGTGAACAGACTCACAGACTAAGAGACTTCTGCACGCGTGATGGCAATAGCTTATCTTGACTTTGTCAAGGTAAGCTAAAAACAATATCCTGGTCTGTGCAGTTTTTGAAATAATAATAATGCAGTAAGTTAAACTTTGGGCTCCCATAGAGAACCCACATATAAAGCAAGGGACTCGATTAGAACAAACTTGAATCTGACACCCCAAGAGATGTCATATACCAAAAATAACCTGGCTGGTGGATCTGAAGAAGAAGATTTTTAAAGATTACTTCCCATATTGCACTTAGTTAAACTTTGGGCTCCAATAAAGAGCCCAAATATTCACCCAGTGACTCAACTTGAACAAATTTGAATCTGACCCCCCTAGAGATGTTGTATACCAAATATCAAAAGAATCTGACTGGTGGATCTGAAGAAGATTTATAAAGATTATTTCCCACATTGCACTATCTAAAGAAGATTTTTAACGATTATTTCCCATATTGCACTAAGTAAAAATTCGGGCTCCCACAGGAAGTCCAAATATTGGCCTGAAATGGTTAAAAAGACACTAATAGCAAAACAAAGTGAAACACCAACCTCTTCCCCTTCCTCTTTCAGTCGTTCCTCTTATCCCTCTCACAGATGGTGCACCTCTTCCAAACATTCGCAACACTGCTGTACTGTTTACTGACTGTGACATTATTCTCTGTAAAAAAATGATTTCAATATGAGGAACAAGCACATGATCTTATCTTTCCATATGCAAATATTTTCTGCACGTTTGGTTCGTTTATGATCAACATAACTCAGGTTTAGAGATGGGCAATATTCCTAATGAAAGTGTCAATGACACTGTAGCTTAATTTGTCTGTGTGTTGTGTTTGATGAAAATGATAATGTTCAATGTTTATGAAAAGATTATAAAATAAGACAAGAATTGTGATAATTGGGAATACATTAATTTCTGTTCCCTGTATGCATAGTTTTTAATAAAAATAATATGAGGTGTAGACTGCACTAAAGAACTGAGGTGTGGGTTAAGGTGGCCTTCACAGTTAATGTATGTGGCTCTTAGGGCTGTCGCGACTATCATTTTTTGTAATCGACTAATCGTGACCAGTAATCGACGGTTAGTCGATTAATAGTCGCTTCCCATGATTTTTTAGCAAATCATTCTTCTGTTCGTAAAACTCTGAAAATGACAATGGCACCAGTGTGTGCAGACGAAGTGGGATTGTGGGAACAACAAATCGGTCCCGACTGAAGCTACATGTAGTCCAATCTTGGATCCACAGTCCGTAATATAATTTTGGGGGTTGGTACGTCCTGTAGGACGTACCAACCCCAAAAATAATATTACTGACTGCGGGTCCAAGATTGAACTAGATTGAAGCCGATGAATTAAAATGAATTTACCAAAGAACGTTCCTGCATATGTTTCCTTTCTGCAATAAGTTTCTCGAAATTTTGAACATTGAGATCTATGCATTCCCTCGTCAGTTGTTAAAATTGGATCTTAGTCTGAAGTTCCGAACTTTGAGAAGTGATCTGACGTTCTGACTTTCATCATAATTTTGTCACTTCCGCGCTTTGGGTTTTCCAATGGGTGCATTCGTGTGTACAAGACTGGAGAAATTCAGAAGAATCTATTCTTCTCGAGTAACTGTGAGTGTTCTTTCTTACACAGTCAGTGACAGTCGTACAGTCTTCCGGATATGAATGTTAACTATGGTTAGATATTTAAAGTTATTCACCTTCATTACGTGTAGTAGACGTGTACCACCTTGAAAATGAACGACGATCGACTAAAAATAAAAAACGTCGACTACTTCAATAGTCGACGGTTAGTCGATTAATCGAATAATCGCGACAGCCCTAGTGGCTCTCACAGTTAATGTATGTCAACAAAAGTTACCAAAGTTACAGTGAAATTATTCCAAAACGAGTCATCCTATCAAGTTACAATGAAATCCCTTCATAAATATGGCCTGTAGACTGTGCTAAAGGTTTTTGGGCTTCAGGCCTGTGTAGCCATCACAGTTCACGATTGCAACTAAAAGGGAACGTCCTCATCTCGACATTATACCGAGTCATTCTACCAAGCTACAATGAAATCCCTTCACAAATACAACTTGTAGTCTGTACTAAAGTTTTTCGGGTTTTGAGCTCGGGCAGCCATCATGGTTGAATGATTGCGACCAAAAGGAAACGTTCTCATCTGGGCATTATCTGGAGTGATCCTACGAAGTTACAATGAAATCCCTTCATAAATATGACTTGTAGACTGTGCTAAAGGTTTTCGGGCTTTGGGCCCCTGTAGCCATCACAGTTGAACAATCGCGTCCAAAAGGGGACGTTCTCATCTAGACATTATATGAAGTCAACCTACCAAGTTACAATGAAATCCCTCCATAAATATGACCTGTAGACTGTGGTAAAGGTTTTCGGATTTTGGGCTCGGGCAGTCTGAGTTGTCACGGTTGACAGATCTTCGCGAACAAATGGGGAAGTTCTCATCTTGAGATCATGCTGAGTCATCCTACCAAGTTACAATGATATCATTACAATTAAAATATGACCTGCAGACTGTGCTAAAAGTTTTTGGGTTTCGGGCTTGGGCAGCCATCAAGGTTGACAGATCATGACCAAAAGGGGTCGTTCTCATCTAGACATTATACAGAGGCATCCTACCAAATTACAATCAAATCCCTTCATAAATACACTTTGTAGACTGTGCTAATGGTTTTTGGGCTTGGGCAGCCTTGCCGATTGACCGATCGCGACCAAAAGGGGACGTTCTCATCTAGACATGACCCCAAACCTGCATATGAAATTTTGTGACGATCAGACAAGAAATATGGGGTGTAGCCTGTACTAAAGGAAAATGTGAACAGACTCACAGACTTCCGCACACGTGATGGCAATAGCTTATCTTGACTTTGTCAAGTTAAGCTAAAAAGAAACCAATATTATGGAGATACCAAACAAGAGGCTCTAAAGAGACTGTAGTCGCTCACCTGGCTGGAAGAACTACATATCCCTCAATTATTCAAATCAGAATCAAAGAATGCAGCTGGCTGCCATGCTCCTTCATCTGAGCAAAACAGAATGACAATTGTTTCAGAGGACTTTCCATACCATTATGAGGGTTTGTAGAGAATCTCCCATAGACCATTCCTGCCAAGTTTGAGTCACATTGGTCAAATAGTTTCAGATAAGTAGAAGTAAATGTGATTTCTCAAAGAGTTTCAATAAGTAACTATGAGCCGCAACTGTGGCCAAGTTTGCAATACGATCAACATTACATGAGGAACATTGGTCGAGTGTCCCAAGCATCAATCATGTGAAGTTTCAAAACATTTGGCTTGTAGTTTCTGAGGAGAAGATTTTTGAAAATTGACCAATCAGAATCAAATATGCCTCTGGCAGCATTGTTTTTCAAATGACAGGAACAATATGAGGATCGTTTGTAGAGGACCTCCCATAGACCATTCCTTACAAGTTTGGTTCACATCGGCGCAGTAGTTCCAGAGAAGATGAAAATGTGATTTCCCATAGGGTTTCCATGGTAACTACAAGCTGCAATTGTGGAATGTTTATAACCCGATCAACATTAAATGACGAACATTGGTAGAGAGTGTCCCAGTCATCAATCATGTGAAGTTTCTAAATATTTGGCCTCGTAATTTCAGAGGAGATGATTTTTAAAAACTGACCAATCAGAATCAAAGAATGCCTCTGGTGGCCATGTTTTTCAACCGACAGGAACAAAATGAGAATTGTGTATAGAGGACCTCCCATAGACCATTCCTGCCAAATTTGGTTAACATCAGCTCAGTAGTTCCAGAGAAGAAGATGAAAATGTGATTTCAATGGTAACTATAAGCTGCAATTGTGGCCATATTTGTAACCCGATAAACATTAAATGAGGATCATTGATAGAGAGTGTCCCAGTCATCAAGCATGCAAACTTTCAAAACATTTGGCCTTGTAGTTTCAGAGAAGATTTTGTAAAATTGACCAATCAGAATCAAGGGATGCCACTGGCGGCCATGTTTTTCAACAAACATGAATACAATGAGGATCATTTGTAGTTTATAGTTTGACCCTTTGTAGAGAACCTCCTTAGATCATTCCTGCCAAGTTTGGTTCACATCAGCTCAGAAGTTCCAGACAAGATGAAAATGTGATTTCCAATAGGGTTTCCATGGTAACTATGAGCTGCAATTGTACACGTTTGAAACACAATCAACATTAAATGAGGATCGTTGATAGAGGGTGTCCAAGTCATCATTCATGTGAAGTTTCAAAACATTTGGCCTTGTAGTTTCATCAGAGATTTTTATCAGAATCAAAGAATGCCTCTGGCAGCCACGTTTTTCATCGGACGGGAACAAAATGAGGATGGTTTGTAGAGGACCTCCCATAGACCACCATTCGTGCCAAGCTTGGTTCACATCCGCTCAACAGTTCCAGAGAAGAAGATGAACATGTGAAAAGTTTATGGACGATGACGGACACCAAGTGAGCGAACCAATCGTTGAATACTGGAACCGTCTAAATTTTCCTACATTCACTATTTACAAGTCCCAGTTGAGGCTTGATAACAGTTTAAAGGTTCATTTTCATAAAAGAAGCAAAATTTTCTTTTCAGTTTTGAAACCCTCAATGGATTGGACAACTGTCCTGAATTCCCACTAGACCTGTACATGTCCAATTGCTTAGCAGTGATTTCTAGTCAAGTCTTGGCTGGCTATTAACAGCAGCTAAGACCCGACTAGAAATCAATGCCCAGGTGTTTTGTCTATTTTCAGAAAGACCTTCCAAAGATGGCATGGTCAAAAGCCTGAAATTGGTCTTTTAACAGGGAGGTGCGTTAAAAACAAGTCACAAAATTACTGCAGAAATGATTTGTGGTCCTAAAAGAATGCCACTGTTGAGCTTATTGGCAGTGTCATTTATAGCGTTGTGGTAGAATGACACTAGAACAATTTATTCTGTTTTTCCTGATGTGAATTCCTCTTTGGTACTAAGAGCAAATGTCAGTCAGATACCAAATACCGAACCGATACAGAGGTATACCCCTCTAAAAATATCCAAACTGATACCAAGCTCAAAATTATAATACAGTCCATCTTTACTTAGGTTATCATCAAGAAACCCCAAAAGCTATTTTAAGACAAGTGATTATGACCATTGACAACAAACCTGAATATTTATGGGATTTTTCTCCTACCTGGAGGGTACCAACCCTATAAGTTTTGTGGTACTTTTTTCAGTAAAATAAAAGTCATTGCATAAAAACCAACTTTTGAACAAGTACTATTTAAAGTAACAGTCCAGCAACCTTCAACCTTATGGTTACAGACTGCAAACTCAAAAAGATTCTCACCCTTCCAAAGGGGGCCTAATCTGTAAGTCTGGTGAACATGTGACATATACAAAAAAGTTACAAGCCTATAAAACACTGGTTTAGGACTGCCTCCACCCAGTTTATATCATCACAACTTGACCAATAAAATGGGGACTGTTACCAGTTAAGTGATTCTTCGAAAGTACTTCCAGCAAAACTGAAGATGAACGAATAAAAGTTCATCAGTCGATTAAATACATTACACTACCAGTATATAACTTCTAAGACAACTTCTAATCGTAACTTGTACATAATTCTACCCATACAGTGATGTTATATACTATTAAAAAAAAGTAGGGAATATTTGATAAAAGTGAGATATATGAAGAAATATATTTATATTTTCATCAAAAAGACAGTTGAGGCACTGCACTGTCACATCTGATGAATGATTTCTGAGATAGTTGGGTGTCTGACAAGCACACATTCCATGCACTGAGCTGTAGAAAACATGGTCGGTCAGTCAGAGAATTTACTACATTCAGTCCAAGACCTCAATACCTTGTAAACCCTCCTCGGTTCGCGAGACAAGCGTGGATCCGACGTGGCATACTCCTCACCAAACGTTCAATGTCAGCTTGACTGATGTTATTCCATTCTTCCTGTAGTGCAGCGGCGAGTTCCGGGACATTGGTGGGGGGCTGTTGGCGTTGTCGTAGGCACCTGCCAAGCATATCATACACATGTTCATTTGGTGAAAGGTCTGGACTTAGTGCTGGCAAAGGCAGTGTAGTAATGTTCTGCACCTGCAGAACTCTGTAGTGACACAGGCCCTGTGTGCTCTTCCACAGTCATCTTGGAAAATGAATCGACGGCCGGGACGCCGCCAAATGGCACCACATGAGCTGCTAGCATGTTGTCATGGTAGTACTGCCTTGTGAAACACCCTCGGATGACATGTAATGCAGTTCTGCTTGTCATGGTTATGCCTCCCCACACCATAACTGATCCACCAACCAAAACGATTGTGCTGCCTAACGGTTACGTCATGGTATCATTCGTTCAGCCACACTCTGTTTCGCCTGTCGTGGAAGTCGAGAGTGAATCTCGATTCATCGGAAAACAAGACGTTGCCTCGCCGACAATTGTCCCAGCGCTGTCATGCTCCACACCAATTATGCCTTGCTGTGATGTGACGATCAGTCAAACGTGGAATTATTCAAGGTCGTCGAGCTGTGTAATCGATTTTGGATAGTCTGACCACTGACTCGCACGTCTGTCGCTCGGTGCAGCTGCTGTCCAATTTTTGAGGCACTTTGATGGCAATTATGTAATGCTGTACTTCGAATGAAACTATCCTGGTTAGCAGTTGTCGCCCTTGGACGACCTGACTGATGTCTGTCATCAACATTGCCTGTCTGACGGTAGCGTGACCTCAACCTGCTAATCACCGATTGAGTAACGTTGAGAATTTGAGCCACTGCAGTCTGTCTGTTGCCAGCTTCCAACATGCCAATGGCACGTAAACGCTCGCCTCATGTCAGTCTTCGCATACCTCAAAAGTTACGTTTTTACTAGAAACTATTGATGAACGGGTTTATACCAAGAAAAGAATGATGAGACCTCCGAAAAAGCCTGTCCAGTACAAAAGAAAATTTCAAAAACGTACCCCACAGACATTAACATGGCGCTTGTGCAAAAATCTGCACATTCGTGATCCACACTAAACTTGGTAATATATCTATGTGTCCAATCATGCGTATCCAATCCCATTTTCCAAAAATATCAACATCAGTTTGAATATCCCCTACTTTTTTGAATAGTTTTTGTTAAACATGAAAGCTTTGAGAGCCGAGGTTTAGAAGAAGAAAACTTCTATCCACAGTGTTAAAATCTGTACCACTCAACTGCTGGCGCTCATAAAGTCATTCCTGTAATATCTGAATATGCTACTTTGGTTCCACTGATTTTTTTTTTAAAGAACTTCCCTACATAGGTCTGCCAAAAGACTAGGTAAATTTAATATATTTAAATGTAAATACATTATCGTAAGTGGGAGTGCAGTGGCATTGCGGTAACCGGTTCTCGTCAGATCACCGAAGTTAAGCAACGTCGAGCCCATTGGTCATTGGATGGGTGACCGTCCGAGCGATCGATTCACTCTCCCACGTTGTGTCCTTGGGACAAGGCACTTAACCCCGATTGTCCACATGGGGGCACGATGACATTGTGTACTAAAGTGTACTGCACATCGATGATGCGCATGTCTTCAACCAATCTAACCCTGCCTGTGCTACAGTGCTGAGTTACGATGTAGGCGAGCTGGCAGCTGCTCGTCGTTACTCGGTGGTTCTCTCCGGGTACTCCGGCTTCCTCCACCTGTACAACTGTCATCAACACGATATGACCTTGGGTGTTAATGTGTCGTTAAACCATAATAAGTAAGTATTATCATAAGTGCAATCTTTAACAAATTTGTATGCATGTAAATATTTGTGATTGCAAAATAACTAAATATATACCTGTTCTTCTTCTGTGAGAGGGACAATAACTAAAGGTTTCTGTGCTTTTTCAACCAAAATAGAAGGAAACTCTGCCAACTCGGCAGGTATCTCATCCTCAGGTCTGTAAAGCGCTAACATCTCTTCTCGACCATATCTGTTCTCAGCTAATTTGTACTTGGTTGTTCCTGCTATAGTTGGAGGAACTGATGGTGCAGTGTTGCCATCAGAGAGAGCTCTGAGCCTGAAGGGTAAACAAAAAACAAATTAATGCAAAATATGAGTAAAATAAATTCAGCATCAATTCAATTTTATCCATGTCGCTTAATCATATTTTGGGCTCCTACAGAGGCTAGCCAACAAGTCAACTTGGGTGAAAAAATAATCTTGGATCGACAAAATTCTCTCGGCCTCCATAAAAAATTTACTCTGAAGTCACCTTGTGAAAATTCAGTCTACTTTAAAATTATGTGAATTTCGCATACACAAAAAACCTACCAGAAGGCATTATATTGGAAGTATTAAATGATGTTTGAGCTAATATTCACCCTAACTAAAGATTAAAGTATCAATGACACTGTAGCTTACTTTGACTTTATGCCACACGTTTAAAATGTCATAATTATTTATGTTGCATGTAAGTAAAATGTGTCATAATTATTGACTTTTTGTTATGTATCAGAAAAAAAAAAAATGGAAAAAAAAAGTAAACAAGAGGCCCCGGGGGGCCTGAGGGCGCTCACCTGACACGGTAGCCTAAATATCAACCCAGAGAATTGATTTCCACAAGCTGCATCTGCTCCTAAGAAAAGCTGAAACCAAATATCCAAATATTCTGACCAGTGGATCTAAAAAGACTTTTAAAGAATATTCCTCATATTGAACTAAGTCATAATTCGGGCTCCCACAGGGAGCCCATATATGAACCCAGGGACTTGGCTTTAACAAACCTGAATCTCACACCCCTAAGGATTCTGCACACCAAATATCAAAACATTCCGACTGCTGGATCTGAAGAAGAAGATTTTTAAAGAAAATTCCTCATTTTGAACCAAGTTACAATTCGAGCTCCGTCAATCAGCCCAAATACGGACCTAGGGACATGGCTTGAACAAACTTGAATCTTACCCCTCCAAGGATGCTGCATAAAAAATATCAAAAGCATTCATCTGCTGGATCTGAAGATTTTTAAAGAAAATTCCTCATTTTGAACTAAGTTGTCATTCAGGCTCCCATAGTGAGCCCAAATATGAACCAAGGGACTTGGCTTGAACAAACTTGAATCTCAGCCCCCTAAGGTTGCTCCATGCCAAATATCAAAACATTCCAACTGCTGAATCTGAAGTAGAAGATTTTTAAAGAAAAATTCGTCATATTGAGTAAGTTATAATTTATGGAAATATGGACCCATGGACTTGGCTTTAACACACTTGAATCCCCCCCCCCCCCCCCCCCCCAAGGATGCTACTCACCACATAACAAACCATTCCGACTGCTGGATCTGAAGAAGTAGATTTTTTAAGAAAATTCCTCATTTCGAACAAAGTTACAATTCAAGCTCCCACAGTGAGCCCAAATATGGACCTAGGGACATGGCTTGAACAAACTTGAATCTCACCCCCCTAAGGATGCTGCATACCAAATATCACAATATTCTGCCTGCTGGATCTGGAGAAGAAGATTTTCAAAGAAATTTGCCTGAAATGCACTAAGTTCAAATTTGGGCTCCTATACTGAGCCCAAATATAAACCCAGGGGGCGATTTGAACAAACTTGAATCAGATCCACCCCACAATGTTGCATACCAAATATCACAAGATTCTGCCTGCTGGATCTGGCGAAGATTTTTGAAGAAATTTGCCTGAAATGCACTAAGTTCGAATTTGGGCTTCTCTAGTGAGCCCAAATATGAATCCAGGTGGCCGATTTGAACAAACTGGAATCAGATCCACCCCACAATGTTGCATACCAAATATCAAAAGATTCTGCCTGCAGGATTTGGAGAAGAAGATTTTTGAAGAAATTTGCCTGAAATGTACTAAGTTCGAATTAAAGCTTCTATAGTGAGCCCAAATATGAATCTAGGGAGCCGATTTGAACAAAATAGAATCAGATCCACCCCACAATGTTGCATACCAAATATCAAAAGATTCTGCCTGCTGGATCTGGAGAAGAAGATTTTTTAAGAAATTTGCCTGAAAAGCACTAAGTTCAAATTTGGGCTCCTATACTGAGCCCAAATATAAACCCAGGGGGCCGATTTGAACAAACTTGAATCAGATCCACCCCACAATGTTGCATACCAAATATCACAAGATTCTGCCTGCTGGATCTGGAGAAGATTTTTGAAGAAATTTGCCTGAAATGCACTAAGTTCGAATTTGGGCTTCTATAGTGAGCCCAAATATGAATCCAGGTGGCCGATTTGAACAAACTGGAATCAGATCCACCCCACAATGTTGCATACCAAATATCAAAAGATTCTGCCTGCAGGATCTGGAGAAGATTTTTGAAGAAATGTGCTTGAAATGCACTAAGTTCGAATTCGAGCTTCTATAGTGAGCCCAAATATGAATCTAGGGAGCCGATTTGAACAAAATAGAATCAGATCCACCCAACAATGTTGCATACCAAATATCAAAAGATTCTGCCTGCTGGATCTGGAGAAGAAGATTTTTTAAGAAATTTGCCTGAAAAGCACTAAGTTCAAATTTGGGCTCCTATACTGAGCCCAAATATAAACCCAGGGAGCCGATTTGAACAAACGTGAATCAGATCCACCCCACAATGTTGCATACCCAATATCAAAAGATTCTGCCTGCTGGATCTTGAGAAGATTTTCAAAGAAATTTGCCTGAAATGCACTAAGTCCAAATTTGGGCTCCTATACTGAGCCCAAATATAAACCCAAGGGGCCGATTTGAACAAACTTGAATCAGATCCACCCCACAATGTTGCATACCAAATATCAAAAGATTCTGCCTGCTGGATCTGGAAAAGAAGATTTTCAAAGAAATTCGCCTGAAATGCAGTAAGTTCAAATTTGGGCTCCTATACTGAGCCCAAATATAAACCCAGGGGGCCGATTTGAACAAACTTCAATCAGACCCACCCCACAATGTTGCATACCAAATATCAAAAGATTCTGCCTGCTGGATCTGGAGAAGAAGATTTTTAAGAAATTTGCCTGAAATGCACTAAGTTCGAAATCGGGCTCCTATACTGAGCCCAAATATGAACCCAGGGGGCCAATTTGAACAAACTTGAATCAGATCCACCCTACAATGTTGCAAACCAAATATCAAAAGATTCTGCCTGCTGGATCTGTAGAAGAAGATTTTTTAATGTTTTTCCCATTGCCTACAGTGTTAAAAAGTGCTGACTCAGCACTTTTTCAAAAGTCCCGAAACTGTACCCTATGATAAAACCGATGGCAATTTTTTTTTACCAATTCTTTCTGTTGGTCCTAAGGAAGCTTCACACCAAATAAAAATTCTCGGTGCCGTGCAGTTTTGGAGATATGGGCGTTTTAAATTTTTTCTATTTTTAGCTCCTGCGGTTCCCACGGGACTGCGGGAAATTTTTTTTTGCATAAATCAAGTACTCATGACCCAATAAGCCCTCACATAAAATTTGGTTGAAATCAGCCTCTCAGTTTGGAAAATAGAAATTTTGGGTGGGGCCAAAAATTTTGCCCCTCCCATAACGACGCCAAGTATAGCCCCACAAACTTCTCTTGAACAAATCTGAGTCTACACCTCAAAAGGAAGCTGCACACCAAATATCAAGTCTCTGCTACTGCTGGTTCATGAGAAGAAGATTTACAAAGATTTTGGTGCCCCTTGGGGGCGTGGCACCACCCAGGAGGAGGGGCAACTTCATTTGAACAAATCTGAATTGGCATTAGGTAATAAACATTTAGCCAACATTTGAATAAAATTGGGCTAGTGGTTTAGGAGGAGAAGTCGATAATGTAAAGTTAACGCCGGACGGACGACGACGGACGACGGACAGAAAGTGATTAGTAAAGCTCCCCTTGAGCTTCGCTCAGGTGAGCTAAAAAGTATGAGCCATGGCAGCCAACTGATGGAAATATGATATTCACATCTACTCATGATACCGTGTCATCCTGCCCAGTGTCAAGAAAATTGATCTACAAATTCAGCCTGCTGGGTGAGCTGAAAAAATCCAAGATAGCTGCCATGGCAGCCAGTGAGGAAAACCAAGATCAGGCCTGGCATTCTTAAAAATGCTAAAAATCGATTGTCTCACATGGCCTAGGGGAGCGATTAGCTCTCCTCAAACCTCCAAAAGCTAAAAGTTGCAAAATGAAGTACTATCAATGGCAGTGTGAATTCTGCCTGTGGGCTTTGTACATTTTATTTGGTGCTGCTAACAAGGTAGTCTCTGTGAGATGGCTACACTGCTCCTCCCACACCTCCGGGCCTTGGCAAGGCCCAGAGGAGTGGGAGGGGCAGTGTGGCCATCTTGCAGAGACCACTAACATAGCAGAGATCTGAAAACCTGTGGGTTTTAGGAATAGGCTGTTGTGGTAATCATTATTTTCTAAGGCTAGGAGGGCTATTTTTCGCTCTCCTCAAATTTTTTAAGGCGCGCAGTAGGCGAGCGAATAAACCGCTCTCCTAAAAATGCCAGGCCTGCAAGATGGAATAGCTGTGTGTCTGATAAGAACCAACAAAGGACATTCTAATTTACTCATACTATTTAGTCATCCTGCAAAATTTCAAGAAAATTGATGCAGAAATGCGACAAGTTTTAAAGAAAACAAAGATGGATGCCATGATGGGTGGCCAAACATTAGCAAATCAAGACTTTCTGATGTTCTCATCATACTTTGTTTCCCTGCCAAATTTCAAGAAAAGTGATGTATAGTTGTGCCCCAGCCTGTGGTGAAGAAATTTAATATGGATGTTGCCACAGCCATTGTGTGAAGCAAGCACTGTGTGTGTGTCTGACCAGGACCAACACAGGATGTTCTCATCTACTCTTCATACTTAGTCATCCTTCAATAAAACTGATGCATAAAATGTGACCTGCAGAGTGTTCTAAAGAAATCCAAGATGCAGTGCTAATGCTGCCTCAAATATTTTTTAGTACCAAATTGTTAAGTCAGCTGAAATTGTTTGGGTGACAAACAAAATGCTTTGGGTCCAAAACTTCAAGAGTATTAACAAAGCAATCAATTTCAATCAGGGTTTAATCTGTTATCTAGGGACTATTTGGAGCCGAAATTGACCCCTTTTCCAAATACCAATGCCAAATAGGCAACAAAATTCCCAAGCCAACCATCTAAAACAGGCCTTTACATTCCCCCAAATTCTTGGCAATAAATGCTGTGCCCAAATTACGAGTTGGTGTTTAATAATTAGGCAAGTATTTCTCGAAACTGAAAACACACCTGGTAAGTTACCCCTTAAGTATAAACAGTTGTATTCCATTTGAACTTATGTACTAGCACACCGCCAGCCTGTGATCCCCAATGGTATGTGCAAATTAAACCTGACTAAGTTCAAAGTATCTGTATCCAGACTCATCAACTTAAGGGGAGGCCAGTCATGGACTCAATCATTCAATGTCATTGGTTTTTCATACCTTAACCCCTCTAGAAACAATTTGCATCATACACATGCACAGTTGTTGTATTTATGTTGGATTTTCCTGAATGTGATTAGCACATTCAGGAAAATCCAACATAAATACAACTGCGCATGTGTCCGGCACAAACTGTGCTCTGAAACAAACAGTGACACAGATTGAATCGAGCCAATTTCGAGGGAATAAGTAAATCAGGGTGAGCAAACTTACAGTAAAACTTACAGTCTTATTAGTGTCAGTGATGTGAACCCATAAAAATGAATGCATGTTGAATTGCATTATGTTAATAATGACTCAGACTTTATTCAACTCAAGTAAAAACCTTATGCGTGAGAAGTCAATTTTGTCACCTATTTTCACAGTATTCGGGTAAATGCAACGCTTGAATGCAATACCAATTAGTGCAGCTGTTCTGAGAAAAGGGTACCGTGACTCTAAAGTTTCAAAATAAAGGTAACTTCATGTTGTCTCTCTCATTATTCTGGGAAGTGAAGACCTGATTGGAGATTTTCAACATTGAATTTTCTGTAATTGTTATGGTTTCTGCTAAATTGTTGGTCAAGCGCACGGCTCTAGTCCCAGGTGAAAAACACGTTTCTATCGAATCGTGAAGAACGGGTTGATTAATTCAGAAAGGGTTGTGTAAAATTAGTTGGCATAACAGTTCAGGGGTTATGCAAAATTTGCAATGTGCTCACCTCTGCAGACTGAATTTTGAAAATTTTCTCACGGCAGGCCGAACCATGATCGGCCCGCCGTGAGCATTGTCCATAACTGTTCGCTGTACCTAAATTAGACGAATATAAAGGCATGCTCTAAAACTATGTTGATTTTGTTTGTTTAACATGTTCATTAGAGTTGCATGGTATTTCAATATACCGAATATTTTCGGTATTGAAACAATAACTTAATGTTACCGAGAGTAAATAAAATATTTGGTATATCGAAAATCCGGTATTACCCTGGTACAGAATAAAACCAAGATAAACAAACACAACAAATGGTAATTATGCTATTATGGTATTACATCACAACTTCAAAGATAAACATGGCTTACTAACATGGCCACAGACCATGAGAAACGTCCAGTTTATTACAACCGTGGAACTTGACCAGAAGGTTAAAATAACAAACTGAAGTTGGAACTTGGGGAATATGACTGACTGGTGGTATGGTAGCATTCAGCAAAACAGCATTGCAGTTCTCATTTTTATTTTCCATTAATTTACCCGCATTCAAAAGTTATATGTTGTTTCTGCATGCATTTCAATCAACAAACAACCACAATAAAACAGGAAAGAAATGAAAATGCTCCAATATTTACGTTAACAAAATGTACACAAATGAATATTTAAAACTAATTCACTGAGTTTATGAGAGATCACGTGTCTTTCTGACCCAAGCTAATTACTATTTCATGAATGAGAATTGTGGAATATTGTTGACATTTCATTTAACTGTGCCATTCTTTGTTTGTTTTGGATGTTACACAAACAATTAACCCTTTACCCAACGCAGACGATATCAAAATTTATTATTTTAAATATCATTTTTTCAAAAACTTTCAACAAAACCATATCATGTGACCCTTGTTGGAACGGACTCGGTGAGCTCATTGCAACGAGGGGTCACATGATATGGTTTTGTTGAAATTTTTTGAAAAATAATATTTTTTCAACTGCTGAATTTGCATATTACGTGGGCGGTTGCGGGCGATTTGTTGGGTAAGGGGTTAAACCCAATTTTATTCCACAAAAGTTATTTAGTGTTTTACTGATAATAAATTCGTAAGTCTCAACTGTTTATTTGTAAATGAAAGTGTCAATGACACTGTAGCTCAACTTGTTTAGACATGTTCGTGTATAGTATGTGACACAGCAATGACAAACATCTGGGCAATGACCTGATTACCAAGGTACATATAAAGTATTGTAACGGTCTGTACATAAATACTGACCGTAGCTTGTAACAAATGTATAGGTAAAGTATTGTAAAGGTGAGTGACAATCTGATGCTAAACTAGAAAAGAAATCTTTGAGTCCCAGAGTGGGTCTGACTGAACCCCCAAATATTTGATCTCAGCACAGTGATAAAGGCACCCCAAAACACACTCGTTCCTGTCCCAAGGTGAAAACAAAGGTACCCAAGAAGTTTCGGGAAGATCAGTTCATAAATACGAGTTGTATAAAAGTTGTGACAAAAAACTGATTGGACCTAATTTCGGTACAAAATGGCCACTGGCAGCCATCTTGAATTTTGGACCGCACCCAGAAACACTCATTCTCGTCCCAAGGTGATAACAAAGATACCCAAGAAGTTTCGTGAAGATCGGTTGATAAATACAGCCTCTAGCCCAAGCCATATTGACATGTGCACTTACAGTGTACAAGTAGCACTGAATAAATCAAAGTTCATCTAATTTGCATAATTTCTGCACGAGAAAAAAACCCGTACTATATGTGATGTATTCCATGTTACTAAACATTCATACAAAAATTTATATAAATCAGAACTTTCATACAGAAGTTCTGTACAAAAGACTGATTGCACTAATTTTGGTACAAAATGGCTGCTGGTGGCCATCTTGAATTTCAGACCACACCCAAAAACACTCATTCTCATCCCACGGTGATAACAAAGGTACCCAAGAAGTTTCGTAAAGATCAGTTCATAAATGCAGCCTCTAGCCTGAGCCGTATAGAAGTTGTGTACAAATAACTGATTAGACCTAATTTCGGAACAAAATGGTCACTGGCAGCCATCTTGAATTTTGGACCGCACTCAGAAACACTCGTTCTCGTCCCAAGGTGATAACAAAGGTACCCAAGACGTTTTGTGAAGATCGGTTCATAAATACAGACTCTAGCCCGAGCCGTATTGACATGTGTACTTACTGTGTGTAAGTATCACTGCTGCAAAAACTGCAAAAGTATCACTAAATACATCAAAGTTCATCTAATTTGCATTATTTCTACACGAGAAATAAACGCGCATTATATGTCATGTATCCCATGGTACTAAACATTCACACAAAAATTATTCAAATCAGCGCTTTCATATGGAAGTTCTATGCAAAAATCTGATTGCACCTAATTTTCTACAAAATAGCTGCCATCGGCCATCTTGAATTTCGGACCAGACCCCAAAACACTCGTTCTCGTCCCACGGTGAAACCAAAGGTACCCAAGAAGTTTCGTAAAGATCGGTTCATAAATACGGCCTCTAGCTGGAGCCGTATTGGCATTTGCACTTACAGTGCTGAAAGTAACACTAAATACATCAAAGTTAGTCTAATTTGCATAATTGACGCACAAGAAAAAAACCTGTATTATATGTGATGTATCCCATGGTACTAAACATTCATACAAAAAAATTATTAAAATCAGCGCTTTCATATGGAAGTCTGCGCAAAAATCTGATTGCACCTAATTTTGTACAAAATGGCTGCCAGTGGCCAACTTGAATTTCGGATCGGACCCCAAAACACTCGTTCTTGTCCCACGGTCATAACAAAGGTACCCAAGAAGTTTCGTAAAGATCAGTTCATAAATACGGCATCTAGCCCGAGCCGTATTGAATTACAGACGGACAGACGGCCAGAGGGATGGACAGTCGGCCAGATGGACAGACGGATGACTGGCCATGGCATAAGCTCAAATTTGGCTTCGCCAAAGTTGAGCTAAAAATGTTTAAAATGCAGGGTATGAGGGGTTAATCATGGAACAATGATACTGAGGAACATGTATGAATATAAGTGCCATGGGAAGAGTAGGAGAACAGCAGCTGACCTAAATACATACTTAAAATTCTGAGCTAAACAGAAAACTAAACGCAACTAAAAATGTCAAGAAAACTGTTTAAAATGCAGGGTATGAGGGGTTAGTCATGGAACAATGATACTGAGGAGCATGTATGATGAATATAAGTGCCATGGGAACAGAAGGAGCACAGTAGCTGACCTAAACACTTAGTTAAACATGAAATTCTGAGCTAAACAGAAAACTAAATGCAACTAAAAATGTCAAGAAAAATGTTTAAAATGCAGGGTATGGGGGGTTAATCATGGAACAATGATACTGAGGAACATGTATGATGAATATAAATGCCATGGGAAGAGAAGGAGCACAGCAGCTGACCTAAACACTTAGTTAAACATGAAACTCTGACCTAAACAGAAAACTAAACGCAACTAAAAATGTTAAGAAAAATGTCTAAAATGTAGGGTATGAGGGGTTAAATCATGGTAGAATGATAATAATCATCATATAGCAGCATTATAAGAGACATGATATGGAAATAGGGCGAGTAAGTGACTAAAGTTGGTGAGCTAAAAAACGAACAGCCTTATCTTGAAAAAACGGGCTGATGGTTTTTGTCCACTTCAATTTTTTGCTTCTCTGTGAACGTATAATCTATAAAATGTATGTGTACTTTTTATTTTATTGTAAAATTTCAGTGATGTCCAATATGTTTTTTCTCTTTTATTCATTTCAATTTCGCTGTCTTGATCAATTCATGAGTGCCAAAACAAAAATAGATGACTTTAGCACATCACCTTTAATCATCCACATTCACTCACATGTAGATAATATCCACTCATTTTTTTAATTCAGTTACCCACTTGATCTGTAATGAAAAACCTCTACAGCAAAGCACAAGAATACAGTTTACAAATGGGTCATAATTTGCTCAAAGAAATTCGCCTTGCATCTGTGATATGCGGAAAAGTTACGGCTGAAAACTGATACACAAGAGACATACTTTTCGAATAGACGATAACACTAATTTTTGTTTTGTTGTGCAGGTCATAGTCGAGGTGTCTATTCCTGGAATGTTATGAATGGTATTCGCATGTATGAAAACAAAATTAGGATGAGCCAACGATGAGAAAAAATCTCAACCACAAAGGCCATAACATCCTATAGCTAAAATATGTGCATGCAAAGAAACACTGCATCTAAATGAAAGTGTCAATGACACTGCAGCTCAACTTAACAAACTTGAACTTGGTAGGTTATAAGTGTAATGGCAAAACTGAAGATCATTGGTCCCAATGTTATTTGGTGAAACTTCAACG
The DNA here is from genome assembly GCA_031216915.1 of Pictodentalium vernedei. Classification (NCBI taxonomy): domain Eukaryota; kingdom Metazoa; phylum Mollusca; class Scaphopoda; order Dentaliida; family Dentaliidae; genus Pictodentalium; species Pictodentalium vernedei. The sequence goes on from CM062290.1 coordinate 319,264,737, forward strand.
TAACAGCATTGTGACTGCACAACGTCAGAAAACGTAAATTATAGGGCTGACTAACGGAAAATGTTGATACACAAATCAAGAAAATTTAAAGGTCATTGTTATCGGCAACTTTTTTCACAGAAAAGAATACATTAAAATCGATAGTTCTTATCTGGAGGTCTTGCCTAATGAGCACACCAAGTTCTAAAACAATTCTATGATCAATCTGCCCTGTGTACTAAATTCAAAGGTCATTGCTAATAGCAACAGTTTTTTGAAGGAAATGGTAGAAAATCGACAGCTTCTGTCTAGGTCACTCCGCATGCACATACCAAGTTTCAAAACAACCTGATAATGAATGCACCCTCTGAGGTGTGCCAAGGGAAAATGTTAATGCACAAATGCACTAAGTTTAGGGCATGCTAAAGGATTATGTTGATGCACAAATGCACTAATTTTAAAGTTCATTGCTGAAGGCAACGTTCTTTGACAGAAATGGAAGAAAATAGATAGTTCACATCAAGAGGTTACTCCAAACATGTATAGCAAGTTTCAAACTGATCCATTCATAAATTCACCTTGCAGGGCATGCCAAAGGAAAATGTTGATGCAAAAGTGCAATGCAACACCCGGCAACATTTTTCGAGAGAAATACAAGAAAATCAACAGCTCCCATCTAGAGGTTACTCCAAACAAGCACAAAATGTTTCAAAGTGATTGAATCGTAAACAAGTCTCCCAAAACAATCATACCATGTTTCAAACCAATCCATTCATAAACGGATGAAAGTGTAAATGACACTGCAACTCAACTTGTCCAAGAAGGGACTGAACTAAATAGAAAGCTCCAGTAATGCCAAGTCATTCAATTAACTTTCTTCAGAAAAGACATCACACTAAAGCTACATATGAAATCTGAAAAAATGCCGATAGGATCACCAATCCAATGTCGAGTTGTGACAGCACAAAAGTGGGTTTAATCATTATCAACTTATCGTCCGGAAACTAACTGTTTACAATTTACTATGTGAAGGGTCACTGTGACCTTGACCTTTGACCTAGTGATTCCGAAATAAATAGGGGTCTTTCTTGCACCAATGCCAACCTACCTATAAAGTTTCATGAACGTAGGTGGAACCGCTGTCAAATTATCATCTGGAAAGCAATTGTTTATGATTTATGTTCAAGGTCACTGTGACCTTGGTCTTTGACCTACTGAGTCCAAAATAAATAGGGGTCTTCCACTCACCTAGGCCAACCTACCTATGAAGTTTCCTGAATGTGGGTCAAACCATTATCAAGTTATCATCCGGAAACCAATTGTTTACAATTTACTATGTTGAAGGTCAGTGACCTTGACCTTTCACCTAGCAAGTCCAAAATAAATAGGGTTCTTTCTCTCACTGATGCCAACCTACCTATGAAGTTTCATGAACATGCGTCGAAACATTATCAAGTTATCAGTTATCGTCCGGAAACCAATTGTTTACAATTTACTATGTTGAAGGTCACTGTGACCTTGTCCTTTCACCTAGCAAGTCCAAAATAAATAGGGTTCTTCCTCTCACTGATGCCAACCTAACTATGAAGTTTCATGAACATGGGTCAAACGTTTACGTCTGGAAACCAACTGTTTTAATTTACTATGATCAGGGTCACTGTAACCTTGACCTTTGACCTAGTGAGTCCAAAATAAATAGTGTTCTTCCTCTCACGAAGGCCAACCTACATTTGAAGTTTCATGAATGTGGGTTGAACCGTAGTCAAGTTATCATCCGGAAACCAATTGTTTATAATTTTACTTTGTTCAAGGTCACTGTGACCTTGACCTTTGACCAAGCAAGTCCAAAATTAATAGGGTTCTTCCTCTCACCAATACCAACCTACCTATGAAGTTTCATGAACATGGGTTGAACCATTATCATGCTATCATCCGGAAACCAATTGTTTACGCCAGCCTGCCCAACCGCCCGCCATTCATCAAACTATAAGTCGAGTTTGACTTCGTCACAACTCGACTAAAAAGATTGGGTGAGGGATGCGACCTTTATATGCCAACCCAAGATAGCCAATGGCAACCATGTTTTTCAACAAAATTCCGAAAAATTTGATAGCTCCCATCTACACATTTCCCCAAAGCCACGTATGAAGTTGGGAATTGATCGGGTGAGAGTTCAAAGATCATTGCTAATAACAATGTTTCTCAACAGAAATGAAAGAAAATCACAGCCCGCACCTAAAGGTTGCTCTAAACAAGCATACCAAATTTCAAAGCAATCGGATCATAAATGTGACCTGTGCAGTGTGCAAAAGGAACTTGTCGACATGGAAAAGTGCCAAGTTGAAGGTCATTTTTTTCAACGTTTTTGATGGAAATGAAAGAAGCTCCCATCTGGAGATCAACACAAAAAACAAACCAAGTTGCAACTAGATCCATTCATGAATGAATGTACCTTGCTGGGCGTGCCAAAGGAAAATGCTGATGCATAAATGAACTTAGTTGAAGGTCATTAGTAATGGCAACTTTTTTAAGAAAAATGGAAGAAAATCAATAGCTCCCATTTAGAGTCCATAAATAAGCACACCAAGCTTCAAAGTGATTCAATGATAAATGTTGACGTCCAAACAGATAAGTTGAAAGTCGTTGCTAATTAGTGTTAAATCGATTATCAAGAATGGCCGCTGACCGATTACTGGTTATTTGAGCTGATAATCAGCCGATTCTGATTATGATTATGATTGTAATACCATGCACTACTAGACAATCAGATTGTTTCCAGTGCATACAACTGGTAATTTTACAGCGACCTGAGTCAATGGAGTGCAACCTTCACATTTCCAGTATGAACTGGAGACTGCCGCAAGTATGCTTAATTGTAAGAATTAGATGTTGTTTGACTTGTATATCCAGTAAAGAGGTGTCTAGAGAGATTAAGAAAACACATTTTGGTTGTTTCTCAACTGTATTGAATGGTATCATTGAGTCCCAGGGTTTCCGCTAGGCCAGCAGAGCGACCGTTGACCGGACGCATTCCCCACCCCCCAAAAACTTGAATGTTGGAACAGAAAAGGTTAACTGTTCTGATCGGTGATCTGAGACGATTCCAAGTTCCCAACGGCATTGGACAGCACTGTTTCCCTGGGCATCATTCAGCACGATAATAGCAATAGGGTACTGTACCAATTCGTGAAATAATCCACCCCATCTACAGTCGTTATGGTCTTTCTAAAATACTCTCCATCCCACCTTGTGTTGGGAATAATCCCCCATCAATTATTTTCTGGAAGGTACAAATCGGCACTTTTCAAGAAATAACTGCAACATAATATATGTAAAAATAAATAAAAGATCTTTGGTCCGCCGTCAGAATGTAAATGAAATCTACTTGGTGCTATGTCCTGCCCCTGGACTACCTTCATACAGTGTGATGTAATCTTTTTCACCATCGATGGTTTCTCTTCATTCCACTCAACTCCTGTGGTTATTGATCCCCAGTACTTTGGTCGCAGAACATCTTTCAAAGTCGTTGACAGTCTCATCAACAAGATCACTACTAAGACCTTGGCAAAGCCTTGGATGTAATGGACAGTCTCATCGATAGTCCTGTGAGTCACCAGGTCAATCTGTCACTGTTCAGTATCGTCGCTGTGTCGTCAGTTGGCAGGCAAGTGGAAATTATGCAATACTTTATAGTGGATTGATGAGACTTCCTGTATTCATATTAATTTGCAATTATTTACCTCAAAGCAACAACTGGTGCTTTAAAAAAGGAACTACAAAATAATTCTTTTAACGCTATATTGTAGCATAGGTATTCCAGTTCATTTTGCAGTTGTGGGCAGGGGGTTAGCCTGGCAGATGATTTTAGGGAGAAGTGACTTCACCCTCCAAAGACTTTAGGGAGAAGTCAGGGGCCAGGAGGGAGAAGTTAGTGGACATGAGGGAGAAGTCAGAAAACAAGAGGCCCCAAGGAGCCTTAATCGCTCACCGGCCAAAGTGGTTCAAAGAAGTATTTGGGGGTCACATTCAGTTAGACATGGTTCATCAACACTACAAAGGAATGAAATCATGAGAGACAAATTTTATGGAACTGGGGACATGGCTTGAACAAACTTGAATCTTACCCCCTTAAGGATGCTGCATACCAAATATCGAAAACATTCATCTGCTGGATCTGAAGAAGAAGATTTTTAAAGAAAATTCCTCATTTTGAACTAAGTTATCATTCGGGCTTCCAGACCACAGTGAGCCCAAATATGAACCCAGGGACTTGGCTTGAACAAACTCGAATCTCACCCCCTAAGGATGCTGCATGCTAAATATCAAAACATTTTGACTGCTAAATCTGAAGAAGATTTTTAAAGAAAAATTCCTCATATTGTCTAAGTTATAATTTGAGCTTCCACAGGGAGCCCAAATATGGACTCAGGGACTTGGCTTTAACAAATTTGAATCCCCCCCCCCCCCCCCCCCCCAAGGATGCTACACACCACATATCAAAACATTCCGACTGCTGGATCTGAAGAAGAAGACTTTTTAAGAAAATTCCTCATTTCGAACAAAGTTACAATTCAAGCTCCCACAGTGAGCCCAAATATGGACCTAGGGACATGGCTTGAACAATCTTGATTCTCACCCCCTAAGGATGCTGCACACCAAATATTAAAACATTCTGTCTGCTAGATCTGAAGAAGAAGATTTTTAAAGAAAATACCTCATTTTGAACTAAGTTATCATTCGGGCTCCCACAGTGAGCCCAAATAAGGACCTAGGGGCATGGATTGAACAAACTTGGATCTCACCCCCTAAGTATCCTGCATACCAAATATCAAAACATTCTGACTGCTAGATCTGAAGAAGAAGATTTTTAAAGAAAATTCCTCATTTTGAACTGAGTTATCATTCGGGCTCCTATAGTAAGCCCAAATATGGACCTAGGGACATGGCTTGAACAAATTTGAATCCCCCCCCCCCCCTTAAGGATGCTGCATACCAAATATCAAAACATTCCAACTGCTGGATCTGAAGAAGAAGATTTTTCAAGAAAATTCCTCATTTTGAACTAAGTTATAATTTGGGCTACCACAGTGAGTTCAAATATGAACCCAGGGACTTGGCTTGAACAAACTTGAATCTCACCCTAAGCATGCTGCATACCCAATATCAAAAGATTCTGCCTGCTGGATCTGGAGAAGAAGATTTTTAAAGAAATTTGCCTGAAATGCACTAAGTTCAAATTTGGGCTTCTATAGTGAGCCCAAATATGAATCCAGGGGGCCGATTTGAACAAACTTGAATCAGATCCACCCCACAATGTTGCATACCAAATATCAAAAGATTCGGCCAGCTGGATCTGGAGGAGAAGATTTTTTAAGAAATTTGACTGAAATGCACTAAGTTTGAATTCAAGCTTCTATAGTGAGCCCAAATAAGAATCCAGGGGCCGATTTGAATAAACTTGAATCAGATCCACCCCACAATGTTGCATACCAAATATCAAAAGATTCTGCCTGCTGGATCTGGAGAAGAAGATATTTTAAGAAATTTGCCTGAAATGCACAAAGTTCAAATTTGGGCTTCTATAGTGAGCCCAAATATGAATCCAGGGGGCCGATTTTAACAAACTTGAATCTGACTCCCCTAGAGATGATGTATACCAAATAGGAAAGAATTCTGCCTGGTGCATCTGAAGAAGAAGATTTTTTTGAATTTTGGAAAGAAATTCATGGGTGCTATCAGAGTTATGCCCCTTGTGGTGCCCCCTGTGGGTACGGCAAGTTTCTTTGTACAAGTTTGAATTGACATTTGATAGGGAACATGCACACCAAATTTGGTTCAATTTGGTCCAGTAGTTTGTGAGGAGTAGCCGTTAATGTAAAGTTCACGACAGACGACGGACGACGACGGATGGCAAGTGATAAGTTAAGCTCCCTTCGGTGAGCTAAAAACATAAAATATATATGACATCTTGTCAAAATAATTGTACATAGAGGACACAACAACACCTAACATGACAAATTGTGGAGGAAAAAATCCCCCCACCCCACAGAAGAACTGTGTCTTTCATGGTTTCTGAATGCCCTAACTCTTTCCTTACCAGTGATGGCTATGGTTATCATTCAGTTGATTTTGTATTTGCCTCAATGCAATGGATTTGGAATTTAGGATTACCCATTGTGAGAGTGTTCTTCTCTTTTAGAGAAGGTGAATTCTTTTAAAAAAAAATCATTTCAAGTATTAAAAATAAATTTCAAGTTCACGTAAGAAGCTGGGCCATTCGTGGTTTCTGAGTGCCCTAACCGAATTGAAAGGCGTAGTTAAAAAAGTTTTCGATAATCTTTGTTATTTAAGGGGACGTCCAACCTAACTTTGGTCAAATTTCATGTAATTTTCTTTCAAGTCTAAAAAAGGCCCAAAATGATTAACCCCAATAAATTATATACCAAAATGCTTGGAATGAAACATAGAACATGTGGAAACTGAAATTTGCCATGGAACTGCTGCCATGTGTAAATTGCACCACCTGAAAGTCTGCTATGGCATAAGTAAGAGAACAAAATTTTTACAATAAAATATCTGAAAATAAAATAACAGCTGTATTCTATAAACATTGAAGTACATACTCGAAGAAATCTTTTCCTAATTCATGAAAGTAATAAAGATTGAGACCAAATGGTACAAGTGCAGTGCTCACTGATTGAAGGCTGACATTTTCTTTTGTTTATGTTTTGATTTGGGGAGTTCAACAAAGGTCAACTTGAAGGAGTCCACCAGAAGAAGTATGGAAGGACAAAAGAGTGTCTCCCAATATAAAGATGTATGTGTCACTGTGGTGGTTTGGAAAGAAACTATGATATTCTCCTATGTAGAATGCACTGCAAAGTCACACATTGTAGTTGAATAAATATATTTACAAACTCCTTGCACTGTAACCCCTTTTATCCCATGCATCAATTTGATAGTGATTAAATTGTTAGATTTGTCTGGTTTATCAATTAGTATAATAGCTTTGTTTACTCATGGACACCAATACACTCATGATATCTGTTGGAGAAGAAATAAGGGTAACTGTAACCTGTCACTGCAATAAACCATCTAATGTACTTAAAGTACATTGTTATTCAAAACACATCAAATCAACCTTACACAACCATTATTGCATGTACTTTCCCCAAGGAGGCTTATTGGCATATTGAGATCAGAAGGGCACATCCGGAGGGTCTCACATATTTTTTTCAAGAACGCAGTACACAAAGGAACCCCCAAAAGGTGACAAGAGGGGTGGGGGGGGGGGGGGGAGGCTCTTCCTTGTGTGACTCTACCTCCGGCACTCAAGGCATATGCCTTTTTTCTCAAAGTTTAACTCTTTTTTCTTTTTGACCACACATGTTCCAAACACTATCAGACAGATAACCCTCCAAATAGGTGTATCTGCAAAAATCATGTTACATTGCAAAACATTCTTTTTAGACTTTAAGAACTGGACCTTTCATGCTTCTTACTTCCAACTATAACACTTAATTTATCAATTAATGGGTGAATAGAAAAGTCCCGCCATAATCAACATTTTGAGTTCCATAAGCCTTCATAACAGCTCCGATAAAAGTGTCAAACATCAGATTGGTGGCTTTAGACAGAATATTTATTAGGTTGTTGCTTGATAAGTAATAGGAACAAAATCTTCACCAGAAATATTTTGTAGCAATACATTTGGGGTATCAGCAGGCACTTTCCAACAAATTGTAACAAATCAACTAGTTATAAACAAAATTTTCTAACTCAAAAGAGTGAAAAAGTACCACAACTCTGAAACTAGATGGTGTCACTTGTGTGCAAAGCACACTATAGTGTATCCCCGCATTTGCATCCTTGACTTTGTATGAATGCTTGATACAAAGATGAAATGTATTATATGACACACTAAAATCATATTGAGTGGCACAGGTGACACAGCTTCGTGAGCACCTACAGACTCCACTGCAACATTTGAGCATGGTTTTAGCGTTACGAATTACATACATGTACACTGGGAGCCTTTTGCCAGAAACGGTCTAAGAAAACAAGAAAGAGGCAACGGTGGCACAGCCACGTGGCACCCCAAAAATCTGAAACCTTCGTGCACATCTACAGACCCTACTGCAACATTTGAGCATAGTTTTAGCATTTCAAATTACATTCTCTGGGAGTTTTTCGCTGGAAATGATCTAAGAAAACATGAAAGAAAAACGGTGGCACTGCCACGTGGCATCTGAAAAATCTGAAACCTTTGTACGCATCTACAGACCTTACTGCAACATTTGAGCATGCGTTTAGCATTTCCAGTTACATACCCTAGGAGCCTTTCGCCGGAAACGGTCTAAGAAAACACAAAAGTGGCAACGGTGACACAGCCACGTAGGACCCAAACAACCCAAAACCTTCCTCTGCATTTACAGACTCTACTGCAACATCTCAGCATGGTTTTAGCGTTTCAAATTACATACTCTAGGAGCCTTTCGCCGGAAACGGTCTAAGAAAACACGAAAGTGGCAACGGTGACACAGCCACGTAGCACCCAAACAACCCAAAACCTTCCTCTGCATTTACAGACTCTACTGCAACATCTCAGCATGGTTTTAGCGTTTCGAATTACATACTCTAGGAGCCTTTCGCCGGAAACGGTCTAAGAAAACACGAAAGTGGCAATGGTGGCACAGCCATGTGGCACCTGAAAAATCCGAAATCTTTGTGCACATCTACAGACCCTACTGCAACATTTGAGCATGGTTTTACCATTTCGAAATACATACTGTAGGAGCCTTTCGCCGGAAATGGTCTAAGAGAACATGGAAGAGGCAACGGTGGCACAGCCACGTGGCACCCCAAAAATCCCAAACCTTCGTGTGCATCTACAGACCCTACTGCAACATTTGAGCATGGTTTTAGAATTTCGAATTACATACCCTAGGAGCCTTTCGCCGGAAACGGTCTAAGAAAACGTGAAAGTGGCAACAGCGCAGCCACTAGGCAGCTGAAAAATCTGAAACCTTCGTGCGCATCTACAGACCCCACTGAAACATTTGAGCATGGTTTTAGCGTTTCGAATTACATACCCTAGGAGCCTTTCACCGGAAAGGGTCTCAGAAAACACGAAAGTGGCAACGGTGGCACAGCTGAAAAATCTTAAACCTTCGTGCGCATCTACGACCCCACTGCAACATTTGATCATGGTTTTAGCATTTCGAATTACATACACCAGGAGCCTTTCGCTGGAAACGGTCTAAGAAAACACGAAAGTGGCAACAGTGGTACAGCCACATGGCACCCAAAAAATCCGAACCTTCCTGCAATCCACAGACCCTACTGCAACATCTGAGCATGCTTTTAGCATTTCGAATTACATACTCTAGGAGCCTTTCGTCAGAAACGGTCTAAGAAAACATGAAAGTGGCAACAGTGGCACAGCCATGTGGCACCTGAAAAATCCAAAACCTTCGTGCGCATCTACAGACCCTACTGCAACATTTGAGCATGGATTTAGCATTTCAAATTACATACCCTAGGAGCCTTTCCCTGGAAACGGTCTAAGAAAACACGAAAGTGGCAACGGTGGCACAGCCACGTGGTAGCTGAAAAATCCAAAACCTTCGTGCGCATCTACAGACCCCACTGCAACATTTGAGCATGGTTTTAGCGTTTCGAATTACATACCCTAGGAGCCTTTCAGCGGAAACGGTCTCAGAAAACACAAAAGTGGCAACGGTGGCACAGCCACGTGGCACCTGAAAAATCCGAAACCTTCGTGTGCTTCTACAGACCCCACTGCAACATTTGAGCATGGTTTTAGCATTTCGAATTACATACCCTAGGAGCCTTTCGCCGGAAACGATCTAAGAAAACATAAAAGTGGCAACGGTGGCACAGCCACGTGGCACCTAAAAAATCCGAAACATTTGTGCGCATCTACAGACCCTACTGCAACATTTGAGCATGGTTTTAGCATTTCAAATTACATACCCTAGGAGCCTTTCGCCACAAACAGTCTAAGAAAACACAAAAGTGGCAACGGTGGCACAGCCACGTGGCACCTGAAAAATCTGAAACCTTCGTGCACATCTACAGACCCTACTGCAACATTAGAGCATGGTTTTAGTGTTTCGAATTACATACCCTAGGAGCCTTTCACCGGAAACGGTCTAAGAAAACACGAAAGTGGCAACGGTGGCACAGCCACGTGGCAGCTGAAAAATCCAAAACCTTAGTGCGCATCTACAGACCCCACTGCAACATTTGAGCATGGTTTTAGCGTTTCGAATTACATACCCTAGGAGCCTTTCAGCGGAAACGGTCTCAGAAAACACAAAAGTGGCAACGGTGGCACAGCCACGTGGCACCTGAAAAATCCGAAACATTCGTGCGCATCTACAGACCCTACTGCAACATTTGAGCATGGTTTTAGCATTTCGAATTACATACCCTAGGAGCCTTTCGCCACAAACGGTCTAAGAAAACACAAAAGTGGCAACGGTGGCACAGCCACGTGGCACCTGAAAAATCTGAAACCTTCGTGCACATCTACAGACCCTACTGCAACATTTGACCATGGTTTTAGTGTTTCGAATTACATATGCTAGGAGCCTTTCACCGGAAACGGTCTAAGAAAACACGAAAGTGGCAACGGTGGCACAGCCACGTGGTAGCTGCAAAATCCAAAACCTTCGTGCGCATCTACAGACCCCACTGCAACATTTGAGCATGGTTTTAGCGTTTCGAATTACATACCCTAGGAGCCTTTCAGCGGAAACGGTCTCAGAAAACACAAAAGTGGCAACGGTGGCACAGCCACGTGGCACCTGAAAAATCCTAAACCTTTGTGTGCTTCTACAGACCCCACTGCAACATTTGAGCATGGTTTTAGCGTTTCGAATTACATACCCTAGGAGCCTTTTGCCGGAAACGATCTAAGAAAACATAAAAGTGGCAACGGTGGCACAGCCACGTGGCACCTGAAAAATCCGAAACATTCGTGCGCATCTACAGACCCCACTGCAACATTTGAGCATGGTTTTAGCGTTTCGAATTACATACCCTTGGAGCCTTTTGCCGTAAACGGTCTAAGAAAACACGAAAGTGGCAATGGTGGCACAGCCACGTGGCAGCTGAAAAATCCAAAACCTTCGTGCGCATCTACAGACCCCACTGCAACATTTGAGCATGGTTTTAGCGTTTCGAATTACATACCCTAGGAGCCTTTCACCGGAAATGGTCTAAGAAAACACGAAAGTGGCAATGGTGGCACAGCCACGTGGCAGCTGAAAAATCCGAAACCTTCGTGCGCATCTACAGACCCCACTGCAACATTTGAGCATGGTTTTAGCGTTTCGAATTACATACCCTTGGAGACTTTTGCCGGAAACGGTTCAAGAAAACACAAAAGTGGCTACGGTGGCACAGCCACGTGGCACCCGAAAAATCCGAAACCTTCCTGCGCATCTATAGCCCCTACTGCAACTTCTGAGCATGGATTTAGCATTTCGAATTACATATCCTACGAGCCTTTTGCCGGAAACGGTCTAAGAAAACACAAAAGTGGCTACGGTGGCACAGCCACGTGACACCCGAAAAATCCGAAACCTTTGTGTGCATCTATAGACCCTACTACAACATCTGAGCATGGATTTAGCATTTCGAATTACATATCCTACGAGCCTTTTGCCGGAAACGGTCTAAGAAAACACAAAAGTGGCTACGGTGGCACAGCCACGTGGCACCCAAAAAGTCCGAAACCTTCCTACATATCTTCAGATCATTTAGCAACACCCTAGTGTAATTTTAGAACTCCGAATTACATAGGTTGGGACTATTCAGCAAAAAAGTGAAAAAATAACACATTTTTTAAGTGGCTCCACAGAAGCCACCTGGTGGCACAAAAATTTAAAAGTTATATTTTTGGGTTGCACAGACCCTATCGAACAACTGTAGAAAGTTACAGCGTTTCGAATTACAAAACCGGACGTACGGAAGTACGGACGTACAGCCGTACGGACGGAGATCATGACAATATCTCCTAATTTTTTAAAATGCGGGGATAAAAATGTGGGAAGAAACACTTGCTACAGCAGCTACACAGGCATTGTTTCCCCATGATGCTCGATCACAACACCAAATATCCTTCAAATTGGAGTAACAGTGGTTGAGATACAAGGGAGAATGTTAGTACATGTAATGATGAATGGGTAAGACTAAGAGGTCACCACTGCACGGCCCCAGATGTAGTGATGGGCCGATGATCGGTAAATATAATCGGCAACCGCCGATTATGGGCCATCGGAAAATAATCGGTACTCGCCATTGAACATCGGCAGTTCTGATTATAGTACGACTCCCATACGTCTTTCCTTTTATATAGTTTTCACCTTAAAAAATAAATATTAAATAACTGGATGCGGTTATCGTTTATGCTACAAGAATACGGCAGAATAAACGTTGGGGGGGGGGGGGGGCGGCAAGTCTTTGTAAGAGCAGCTGTTGGGTGTGAAAAACACTCACCTGGCAGTTGGCCTTCGTATGAGATCAGCACTAAAGTAAGTACAAAGTTCAACAAACAACAGTAAATTACAAGTAATGAACGTTTGATAGATGCGTTCCTCTAACCGCGTCACTGTTCTGCGATTTCGTCACTACAGAACAGTTTAGTTTCGGAATGCAAGTTAGCACTCTGTCCAGTGAGTTACCAGTACAACCCAAGTGATTTCGGCCCAGGAATTTAAGTTCGGCATACGAAAATAGGACACGTTGTGTACAGTTCGAACCCCTTGACTGCACTGGGCACTAGACTCAACCCTGGGGATGCATGCTTTAAAAAACAATGACAGAAAACGCAACATAAGGTAGACTCAACGTGGATTAGGGCATTAGGCTTTTGAAAACATCACACCCAGCAAACTGAAAAGTGCCAATTTTTGCTTGCATTCACTATTCAAGTACTGCAAAACGTTTCTATATCTGACCGAAATTGACCCCGCAACAGACGACTGAGGCGTGCCCAGTTGTTGCTTTCATTGATTTAGGGATTTCACAGAACAATTGATGTTGTGTTTCAAACTATCATGCATTACATCAAAGGCGGCATTCTCTATGAAGACGAAGTTCAAAGAGAGTACCGCCTTTGATGTAATCATGATGATTTTAAAACAATACATGATGTCAGCCACTGTTGAAGTTTGATGACGTTTTTTTTTATTTTTTTTAAACTCGCACGTGGCATAAAAGAATTTGTCCAATGCCAATGTTTTTATGTCTTGTCACTCAGAAACATTTCAAAACAGAGAGTACACATGCCTAATCAATTGTCAACTAGTGCCATAATACAATTGCCAGCTCTCAGCGACGCTCGTCTACTTCTCTGCGATCTATACCATAAATTATGGCGACAACAGATGAAACTCACGAAAACCTCTCCGATGTCGAATTACACACTGAGACAGAGACACAGGTCACACAACCGGTTTCAAAACTGAGATCGAAAAGCAGACTATGGGACTACTTCAGCATAAGTTCCCCGCAAGAAAAAAAGGCTAAGTGCTCTATCTACAATGCCATGATTGCACGTGGGGGTGCGAATGTTAGGAGTTTCACCACGACCAATCTGCGTAACCACCTAAGATGTTTGCATGGCACTGAATTCAGAGAACTAGAAAATAAAGAGAGGGAGCAACAAGAAAAAAAACGAAAAATTCAACAAGAAGAGAGTGCTTCAACGTCTTCAGAAATAAAAAAGGCATATCAAATGAAAATTTCAGATGCAATAGTGAAACATGTTCCTTGGGGACCTACTGATCCAAGGAGAAAAGCACAGAATAAACTTCTGGTTGAGTTGGTGGCGATTGATTTGGAGCCATTCAGCATCGTTGATCGTATAGGATTTCGGAGGTATACTCATGGCCTAGAACCACGGTACATGCTCCCAGATAGAACAGAGCTCAGTCGGACTGAAATACCTGCTTTATATAATAAAGTTATTGAAAAAATAAAACAGGAACACATTGATAAAGAGACAGCACTGGCATTCACTACGGATATATGGTCGTCTTCCCATGGTGCAAACAGTTTAATGAGCCTGACATGTCATTGGATTGATGAGAAATTTGTAAAAAAAAAGCTGTGTTTTGAATGCTTCATCTTTACCAGGCAGTCACACTGGAGAAGCGATAGCTGCAGAAATTAAACGCATGTGCTCTCAATGGGATATTCCAGAAGAACACACATTGGTCATCGTTCGCCATAATGCAGCAAATGCTGTGCGTGGATGCGAGTTGACAGGATTGAATCATCTTGGTTGTTTCATCCACACCTTGCAACTGGTAGTGAAAGACGGAATGGGCACGCAAAGAGCAATAAACGACATGCTAGCAGTAACAAGAAAAATTGTTGGTCATTTTAATCACTCGCCATTAGCATATCACAGGTTACACCAGATTCAAAGCAAACATGGTCTGCCAGAGCACAGTCTCGTACAGGAGGTCGCGACCAGATGGAATAGCACGTTTTACATGCTAGAACGGGTCATTGTGCAGAAGTTGGCATTGGTCGAATATTGCACTGAATATGATCTACCTGTGATGACCCCTAATCAGTGGGCACTAGCTCAGACTCTTGTACAGAATCTGCAGCATTTTGAATACTTCACTAGAGAAGCATCTGAAGCTAAAGCCAGTGCATCGATGATAATACCTGCAGTGTCCCTTCTTTCAAGAGCCCTGGGATCACACAAAAATGACAGAGGAATACAAACGATGACAGATGCAATGCTCACCTCACTCAACAAAAGGTATTCTGATATTGTGTCGAATAAACACTTAGTACTTTCCACTTTTCTAGATCCACGATACAAGGATCACTTCTTCTTGGAGAAGGGAGATACATGTAGAACAGAAACAACTAAAGATACGGTAATGAAGTGGATAAATGAAGAAGACTTAATGTTGAACAAAATAGAATTGCAATCGAAATCACCAGACCGGAGTAACAGTAGCAGTTTGTTGAGCCCAAGAGAGGAAGTGGACGATAGTACTCAAAGTAGTGCAAAAAGGATGAGGAGAGAATCTAAGAAACTTGTCGACACAGAGTTCCAAGAAATGTTGCACGAGAAAGGTTTACGCGTAAAAGCTCAGTCTAAAACAGTTAACATAGAGGACGAATGTGCTGCTTTTCAGAATGACCAGTTGTTGGATAGAGCAGGAGACATTTATCAGTGGTGGGCAGTAAATTCTAGTCGTTATCCGAGGTTAAGCAAATTGGCCAGAAAATTCTTGGCAGCTCCGCCGTCTAGCGTGGCGAGCGAAAGACTTTTCAGTGAGGCTGGGGAGCTCTACGACGAGAAGAGGAATAAGTTAGATCCCAATAAAGCGGAGATGATCCTTGTAATTAGAGGCAACATTCCTTTGTTGAACTTAGACTAAAATTAAAAATTGACTGTGAACACTGAGTGTGGTTACATGACATTGGGGAGAGCTCTGAACACAAAAATTGCCAATGTGAATTGAAAGGGTGTTGTGATTTGATTTGATAGAACTTTGTAACAGTTTGGATTAAAGTGAAAAAAAAGTAATTATGAACAGAGTGTCAATGTCAGTCAGTCACCTTAGACTCACCTACCAGGGATTCTAGTCTGAAACGTTCACATGGCCTGGGTATTGGGTAGAAAATGACCGGGGCGAGTAGAAAGTGGAGATAATTCAAAGAATTTAATTTTATTGAAATGACGACATTCCAATAATGGGTGTGTTAGAAAATTCCATAATTTCGCTATTGCACAGACTTTCGTGTTTGTTTCTTTTGAAGTTTTCTCGAAAATATGTTTTATGACCTCTCTTAGAGGGGTCATAAAATATATTTTCCAGATAAGAAATAAAACATTTTGAATTTTTGGGCGCCTTATAAGTTATAACTGAGCCATGCGTGGAAGTTTGTAAATATACAGCTTTTACTTTGTGCACATTTCATGTCTCAAAAACCTATTTTATGACCCCACCTTGTGGTGTGATAACATATATTTTTCAGATCAGAAATAACATTAATTTTATTCATGTTCTATAACAGAGCTGTACGACGAAGTTTGTGTCGCGTTACACTCCAAAATAACCCACATGCCAATTCGCCCACTTGATCACACTTTCCATTGATTCCCTGGTAATTATACTCTTAAAGTCTCTTATATGCCACACATAAGTTAACCCTTCACCCAATGTAATGGGCACTAATGGCCGAAAACCGACCTGAGCTACACATGGAAATTGCTTGAATTTGCTTCTTAATCCAAAATTCCAAAACGTATGTGATGACCCCTCATTCGAACGAGCATGTTACACTCGTTTGAATGAAGGTCATAACCTATGTTTTGAAATGGATTTTTTACGTATACGAGTCTTTTTTATATATATTAGTGTCATCTGCTACTAGCAGAGATGGCGGAGCCGGGGGGTGCTTTGGGGGGACAGGGGGCACGTGCTCCCCCCCCCCCACCCCCACACACACACACTTTTTCACCAATTATGGATGCCCTAATAGGACGTATTCTGACATAACGTAACAACTCCTATGCCCGCATTGACTGTGGGAGATAGTAATAGTTCTAACAAAATTAGCAACACAACAGTGTCGTCGTCGCTGTCCATTTTATTATTTTTATATATTGAGACATTGCACATCGCAAGTTCAGAACTAGTCATAACAGACTGGAGTAATAGTAAAAGTAGTCCAAACTTGGATCCAAATTCCGTAATATAATTTTTGGGTTTGGTACGTCCAAAGGACGTACCAAACCCAAAAATTATATTACGGAATTTGGGGTAAAGTTTGGACTATGGTAAAATGTGTGCATGTATTCGCTTTCCAGAGTTGCACTTAATTTCTTCCCGTATTCATGACATACTTGGTGACAAAGTAGCCCTCCAACCCATGCCCCACACCCATCCTTCACATTGAGCCCCTAAAAATTTAGTTTTCGTCCTACAACCCAGAAAAAAAAATTGTGCCCCCCCCCCCAACATTTTGGGAGCTTCCGCCGCCCCTGGCTACTAGCATTGGTTAAAGGGTTGAGTAGTTGGAGACTTGGATATCAGAAACCTCAACCAGCAAACGGACACGGAATGGAACAGAATCAGCCAGCATCATCAACCACGAACACGAACAGGGGTACAGACCACAGAGGCAGTCCGCCATTCTTTTCCGATAGGCGCATAGCCAGAAAGCCCAGACCAACAGCAAAGGACAGAAGAAATCAAACGGCCTAGTTGATTGATGTTAAATCGTATTCAAGTCATCTCTCACAGCCATCTTCTTACTGCTACCCTACTATTATTCCCTGCGGGAAGTTGGGAACCCCGGGAAGTAAGCAGCACTGGTTTACTGTAGCCAGTTAACCAGTTCTGCTTTACTAGTAAAATAGAACCCAGTCACCAATACTTGGGGTGAAAGTCCTCTAAAATGGGCTACATGTGGATCAACGATTGACTAAACTTTACTTCATCTGCATGTGTCACGATTAGCTATGGTGCATAGCCACAAATATGTGACGTTAACCACCAACAAACAAACTGCTATTATGAATTGAATCTTTTAATATCGTATAGGAAGAAAAGGTGAATCTGAAAAGTTGAAAGTTTTTCAAACTTACAAATTTGCAGATCCATCCTTTCCTCCTACCATAGTACTGTAAAAATTGTAATTGTAATCCCCATTGGGTCATGGGAGAGTGTATGTGGAGAGGGGTGGAGGCCTGGAGGGGGCATAAAATTTCAAAAAACATTGCCAAAAGGTGCGATTCTTGTTCCAGTTCCAAAAATACATTTTATGACCCCCCCCCCCCACCCCACCTCTCCCACCGCTGGAATGCGACAAGATATTTTTTGCAGATTATTTAAGCACCTTGTAACAGACAGCGCAACAAAGTTTCAAGGTTTAAATATACAGGTTTATGTCATTATGTGGCTATCAACATAACCGACCCACCTAGTAATTTTCGGCCCAAGTCAAGTCAGCCAGTTAGATGGTTTGGCCTCCAATCATTTCAGCCCCAAAGTCATTTTGTGTTTGTCTTCAACCTCAATTCTTGAAAGTTGGTTCTGATTCGACGGTTTACTAATTTAGTTATTGCCTATTGGTGGGGAACCAAGTTTAACGACGGTATAGCCTTCGACACTTTAACAGATTATTGATTAACACTCAGGGTGATAATGACAAAAAGCAAAATTCTCCGAATCATGGCATAAATGGCAAGAATTGCTACTCAATCTTTCTAATACATGTGAGGCTGTGTTCGTTTTTTTTTTTTTTTTTTTTTTTTTTTTGCTTCTAAAACATAGATTATGGCGTGTCCTCATTGGGACGAGCGTTTAACGGGTGTCATAAGCTATGCTTTAAAAGCAAGGGAAAAATGTCAAAGGCTCGGTGGTATTTTTGATAGGTTATGATAGCCCCAATCCCTCAGTGTGGGTCTCACTGATTGTCGTCTTAACGATTCATTTTCACGCTACTACGGTGCTGTCCAGGATGATTAATTCCTATCAAATGCTTCCTAAACTTTTTATGCTGAGCCGACTTTTCCGATGGGCCGAGTTGTAAACGATTTGAGCCAAGTTCTCCTGTGGGCCGACTTCTCACGGGCCGACTTTGCAATGGGTAGGGTTTCCCTGCCCACCCCCCAACCCAACACGCGATCCGTCTCAGCCTCGAAAAATTAAACTCTCTACAGACAGGTGTTATCAGTATCGACGGGAACCTTTTTATCAACATCCTGTACATGTTAAACTTGCTTCAGATTGTGATATAACAAAACAACACTTGTCAATTTATGGCGGGGTCGAGTTGTCCAAGGTCCATCAGTTTCTAGAGTAACTATTGCAGTGGCTAACATATTCCCAGCATTCGCCAGTTTGTTTTTGTTTACACACACGTGCAAGTCAATATTGGAGTCTTCGTCAATGACATTCTCCTCCTGAATATAACGTCTGAATTCAGCTGATTTTGAACTTACCCTGGTGTCAACTGTCAACTTAGTGTCAAGCGAGGTTTGTTCTGGAACTTTTTTTTTTACCAACAAGAGTTAGTAACAAACAAAAAGCTTGTTAGGTTTGAAATTCTTTATTAATAATTACATTGAATGCTGTTATGAGTAGATCTACCACCGTACCGGTACTTGAACCTACCGGACGAAGTTACATACATTACATATTGAAAATGAATCGACCTACAAAAAAAGTAAAAAATAAAAATAAACATAACATCTCTTCCAAGTTGAGTCACTTCACTGACTTCACCAACTTCTAAGACAAACGTTTTTATATTTTTTTAAAGAACTTTAGAGAAGTATTGTTCCGAAATGACACTGAGAAGTCGAAATGCATAATTTAAATTAATTTTCTTATATTTCTTCAATAATCGGTAATCGGATCGGAATCGGCCGATTATTTAGATTCAATAATCGGCAATCGGCACACGGCTGGAAACCATAATCGGCCCATCACTACCCAGATGCACCTTTGATTTTACAACTTCCAGGTCTGGGGCATAATAATCGCAACACACCCACCTTATCAATTCATAATTTCAGTAAAATAAAAGGAATTATCAATTTTAACTAATTTATAGATGATGGGAAATATTTGGCTTCTTTCGGCTTCTTGTACTATTAATTACCACAAACAATATCAGTTTGATGCCGACAAATGAAACTGAACGCTGTGCATGTGGTCTGGTTAAAAAGTAACTCAGCATGGATAATGAAGAAATTGCGAATATTTTGTGTATTTCATTTGTTTAAAAGCTAATTGCAGCTATTTTTGACCGTGGATTCGATAATTCATTTCGGTTTTGACAACACGGTCACGCTGACAGCAGTTATGTTTATTGTGATATGCAAATTGGAAGATAGTTTCCGGTGAAGGAGATTTGTCACATTTGTCAGTGTAAAACGATGACAAAAGACACTGATCGACGCTTGTGTTAGTATGGTTGGTTGCAAGAAAAAACTAAATTCTCAGCATCGTCCAAACGCACCTAATTTAAAAGCGCAAATGCATCATTTTCAACCCATCTTGAATCGGTCCTTTGCCGACATCAATGGTAACTGTGAAGGAAATAACTTCACAACATAGGGGGAAATCAACACGCTCAATATAGTTGCAGGTCACTTGGAATATACTTCGGAAAAAAGTGATTTCTGAAGCATTTTGCTTACTTTGTTATGAATATTGCCTTATTTTATGTGTATCGTCCCGATTTTATACACTCGGTTATTTTTTTACAAGTGGTTCATGTTGTCCTTCTAGTGCGCAATAATTCAGATTTTTGTCAACAAAAAAGTTCAGACGGCCTGTAAACACGAGAGGGAATTTCAAACCATATTTTGCAGTTATGACATTAACAGCTCAAGTATTTGCTGTCACCTGTTTGCAAATCCGCTCATGCATTGTCTCGAACAAATAAAGGGCGTGATCACATCCTTGCATTCTTACGATTGCCCAAATTGAGTATTTCTGCAAGAACCACATCGTAATCACATGACCAGAAAAAACATCATTGAAACATGGCCACATCCGGATCATCCAAAATTTGTGTTGGTGTTATTACATTCAAACATCAAAACCCACCAGAGTGTGCGTCAAAAAAATGCTTTCTCCCGAGTCTGTAGTATGTTATCATTATATTGAGGACAAGGCTTTCGAATTACCGATTGTTTTGTGGTTTTACCGGTTCGTTACTTATGCCATTGGCAAATTAATCTTCTTCAAAATCATAAAATTCACTTTTTTTCCTGAAAACAAGAGGCCCAAGGGGCCTGAGGGCGCTCACCTAACATGGTAGCCTAAATTTATATCAACCCAGAGAATTGATTTCAACAAGTTGCATCTGCTCCTCCTAAGAAAAGCTTATACCAAATATCCAAAGATTCTGACCAGTGGATCTAAAAAAAAAAGATTTTTAAAGAATATTCCTCATATTGAACTAAGTTATAATTCAGGCTCCCACAGGGAGCCCATATATGAACCCAGGGACTTGGCTTTAACAAACTTGAATCTCATCCCCCTAAGGATGCTGCACACCAAATATCAAAACATTCCGACTGCTGGATCTGAAGAAGAAGATTTTTAAAGAAAAGTCCTCATTTTGAACTAAGTTACAATTTGAGCTCCCACAGTGAGTCCAAATATGGACCTAGGGACATGGCTGAAGAAGAAGATTTTTAAAGAAAAGTCCTCATTTTGAACTAAGTTACAATTCGAGCTCCCACAGTGAGTCCAAATATGGACCTAGGGACATGGCTTGAACAAACTTGAATCTCACCCCCTAAGGATGCTGCATACCAAATATCAAAACATTCCGACTGCTGGATCTTGAGAAGAAGATTTTCAAAGAAATTTGCCTGAAATGCACTAAGTTCAAATTTGGGCTCCTATACTGAGCCCAAATATAAACCCAGGGGGCCGATTTGAATAAACTTGAATCAGATCCACCCCACAATGTTGCATACCAAATATCAAAAGATTCTGCCTGCTGGATCTGGAGAAGAAGATTTTTTAAGAAATATGCCTGAAATGCACTAAGTTAAAATTTGGGCTCCTATACGGAGCCCAAATATAAACCCAGGGGGCCGATTTGAACAAACTTGAATCAGATCCACCCCACAATGTTGCATACCAAATATCAAAAGATTCTGCCTGCTGGATCTGGAGAAGAAGATTTTTTAATAAATTTGCCCGAAATGCACTAAGTGCAAATTCGGGCTTCTATATTAAGCCCAAATATGAATCCAGGGGGCCGATTTGAACAAACTTGAATCAGACCCACCCCGCAATGTTGCATACCAAATATCAAAAGATTCTGCCTGTTGGATCTGGAGAAGAAGATTTTTGAAGAAATTTGCCCGAAATGCACTAAGTTTGAATTCGAGCTTCTATAGTGAGCCCAAATATGAATCCAGGCGGCCGATTTGAACAAACTTGAATTAGATCCACCCCGCAATGTTGCATACCAAATATCAAAAGATTCTGCCTTCTGGATCTGGAGAAGATGATTTTTTGAGAAATTTGCCTGAAATGCACTAAGTTCGAATTCGAGCTTCTATAGTAAGCCCAAATATGAATCTAGGTAGCCGATTTGAACAAATTTGCATCAGATCCATCCCACAATGTTGCATACCAAATATCAAAAGATTCTGCCTGCTGGATCTGGAGAAGAAATTTTTTTAAGAAATTTGCCTGAAATGCACTAAGTTCGAATTCAAGCTTCTATAGTGAGCCGAAATATGAATCAAGGAAGCCAATTTGAACAAACTTGAATCAGATCC
Source organism: Pictodentalium vernedei (assembly GCA_031216915.1). Lineage (NCBI taxonomy): Eukaryota > Metazoa > Mollusca > Scaphopoda > Dentaliida > Dentaliidae > Pictodentalium > Pictodentalium vernedei. The sequence goes on from CM062290.1 coordinate 319,287,043, forward strand.
ATCCCACAATGTTGCATACCAAATATCAAAAGATTCTGCCTGCTGGATCTGGAGAAGAAGATTTTTTAATAAATTTGCTTGAAATGCTCTAAGTTCAAATTTAGGCTCCTATACTGAGCCCAAATATAAACCCAGGGGGCCGATTTGAACAAACTTGAATCAGATCCACCCTACAATGTTGCATACCAAATATCAAAAGATTCTGCCTGCTGGATCTGGAGAAGAAGATTTTTTAAGAAATTTGCCTGAAATGCACTAAGTTCGAAATCGGGCTCCTATACCGAGCCCAAATATGAACCCAGGGGGCCGATTTGAACAAACTTGAATCAGATCCACCCTACAATGTTGCATACCAAATATCAAAAGATTCTGCCTGCTAGATCTGGAGAAGAAGATTTTTTAAGAAATTTGCCTGAAATGCACTAAGTTCGAAATCGGGCTCCTATACTGAGCCCAAATATTAACCCAGGGAGTTGATTTGAACAAACTTGAATCAGATCCACCCCACAATGTTGCTTACCAAATATGAAAAGATTCTGCCTGCTGGATCTGGAGAAGAAGATTTTTTAAGAAATTTGCCTGAAATGCACTAAGTTCGAATTCGGGCTTCTATAGTAAGCCCAAATATGAATCCAGGGGGCCGATTTGAACAAACTTGAATCAGATCTACCCCGCAACGTTGCATACCAAATATCAAAAGATTCTGCCTGCTGGATCTGGAGAAGAAGATTTTTGAAGAAATTTGCATGAAATGCACTAAGTTCGAATTCGAGCTCCTATATAGTGAGCCCAAATATGAATCTAGGGAGCCGATTTGAACAAACTTGAATCAGATCCACCCTACAATGTTGCATGCCAAATATCAAAAGCTTCTGCCTGCTGGATCTGGAGAAGAAGATTTTCAAAGAAATTTGCCTGAAATGCAGTAAGTTCAAATTTGGGCTCCTATACTGAGCCCAAATATAAACCCAGGGGGCCGATTTGAACAAACTTGAATCAGATCCACCCCACAATGTTGCATACCAAATATCAAAAGATTCTGCCTGCTGGATCTGGAGAAGAAGATTTTTTAAGAAATTTGCCTGAAATACACTAAGTTCGAAATCGGGCTCCTATACTGAGCCCAAATATGAACCCAGGGGGCCAATTTGAACAAACTTGAATCAGATCCACCCTACAATGTTGCATACCAAATATCAAAAGATTCTGCCTGCTGGATCTGGAGAAGAAGATTTTTTAATGTTTTTCCCATTGCCTACAGTGTTAAAAAGTGCTGACTCAGCACTTTTTCAAAGTCCCGAAACTGTACCCTATGATAAAACCGATGGCAATTTTTTTTACCAATCCTTTCTGTTGGTCCTAAGGAAGCTGCACACCAAATAAAAATTCTCAATGCAGTGCAGTTTTGGAGATATGGGCGTTTTAAATTTTTTCTATTTTTAGCTCCTGCGGTTCCCACGGGGCTGCGGGAAATTTTTTTTTTGCATAAATCAAGTACTCATGACCCAATAAGCTCTCACATAAAATTTGGTTCAAATCAGCCTCTCTGTTTGGAAAATAGAAATTTTGGGTGGGGCCAAAAATTTTGCCCCTCCCATAACGACGCCAAGTATAGCCCCACAAACTTCTCTTGAACAAATCTGAGTCTACACCTCAAAAGGAAGCTGCACACCATATATCAAGTCTCTGCTACTGCTGGTTCATGAGAAGAAGATTTACAAAGATTTTGGTGCCCCTTGGGGGCGTGGCACCACCCAGGAGGAGGGGCAACTTCATTTGAACAAATCTGAATTGGCATTAGGTAATAAACATTTAGCCAACATTTGAATAAAATTGGGCTAGTGGTTTAGGAGGAGAAGTCGATAATGTAAAGTTAACGCCGGACGGACGACGACGGACAGAAAGTGATTAGTAAAGCTCCCCTTGAGCTTCGCTCAGGTGAGCTAAAAATTATATGTACCTTATCTATGCACTTTACTCATCATTTTGATATATAATTTGCCTTTCCTTACTTCTCTTATCTGTTTCTGAGGCATTGGGAAAAATGTCAACAAATTGACCAAAGTTAGGTTGGACGACCCCTTAAGCATTATTAACAACTTGAGTTAATTTATTTCTAAGGTAAATGACAAAATATTACAGTTGTTTCCCTTCCCTTCTGTCACTGTGCAGAAAAATGTCAATTTCTGCTGACCGTCTTATACTGATTGACACAGGCGATTGATGCAATGAAGGCCTGCCATTTTTACCCATCCTTATATGTGCGAGTTATATCATAGCCTTAATACATTTAACCCCCTTGGAACACAAGTTTTCAAAGAAAAACTTCCAATGCAAATTGCAGTGCGAATTTCAATGGAACAAATTTTTCAATGGAAAAGGATGTACCAGCAATTTCGACTTTTTAATTTTATATCAATATATGTATGAACTGTCTCCTTCACATTTTTTATTCTTTTGAAACGGAAGTTAATTTTAATAAATTCCAATAGACACAATGCGTGTCTTGAGTGATTTGTTGTTTTTGCTGGCACTGTGTTTTTTAACTGCCACTTTGTGCTGATTGCTTCCGGTTGGTGCGAATTGTGCGGACGACAACGCCATCACAACTCTTTTCACAAATATAAAATTAGGCTAGTTTAGGCTATTTTTAGAACCACATGATGAATTTTAACAGCAGTCGTATTTACTTTATGAATGCGGAAGCGCTTTTTTTAAAAATAAAACACACGAAAATGCACTAAACTGCCATGTCTCCCAAGAAAGTTCTGGAGAGCGACTTGAATTTCGCCCCCAATGTAAGCCAAGGCGACTCGAGGAATGACAAGGCGACTTATTTGCCCAAGTCGCCCATTCGGTGGCCACCTGGTTGGGGGTGGGGAGGGGGTGGTTTGGGGTGAGAAAATATTGATAATTTCCATGTTACCACAGTATCGCCATGTGAGATAATACTGAATATGAAATAAATTTAATAAAAAACAAGAAAGGGTTGAAATTTCAACGGATTCAGACATCTGTAATCAAGGAGTTCAATCCTTTTTTGTTTGCTTAACCCTTTACCCAACGCAGACGATATCAAAATTTATTATTTTAATATTCGTTTTTTCAAATGTTTCAAAAAATTTCAACGAAACCATATTATGTGACCCCTCATTGGAACAAGCTCGTTCCAATGAGGGGTCACATGATATGGTTTGGTTGAGAAATTTTTTTCAATATATATTTCTTTTAAACTACTTAATTTGTAAATTAAGCAGGCAGATGCGGCCGATTCGTTAGGTAAAGGGTTAATTTGAGGTGGTCCCTGACATTGGAAATCACAGAGTGCATTGTTTCCAGCCATTAAATGTCTTGAAAACAGCTTGAATGAATGCACTCTAAATACCTCAAGATCAACTAGGCTTTCAGGCCCTTAACATTTCGGTCCGTCATTTTACAGCCTTGTGTGTTGATGCTTTTGAAAACTTGAAAGCATCAACACAAGAGGCTGAAAAGAAACAGGCCGAAAAGCAAAGTGCCAAAAAGTGTGTGGGGGTAAAAAAATCAATTACTTCACCTGTTTGTCAAATTCGTCCTGCGTGAAAATGGATAACAATGTTAGCAAGTAAGGCTTACAGATCCAATTATTACTCAGCTTAATGGTCATATGGTTGAATATGTGCAGTCGTTGTTGAACTGAATAATCCAAGGATCGGTATTGTCAGCAAGTACTGTAATCTGTATGAATGATTTTTTACCTGAATTTTTCCTCATTGGTCCTTATTCACCCACAATTACTCTTGCCTTCCTAATAAACATACATGTATGTTTATTAATTTTGGGGTTTTTTTCCACCCTGTATGCACCTTATTTGGGCCTGTATGTTTATTAAAATTGCCCTTCCAACAAGGGGGAGATCTTCAAATTAGTAAATCTTCACAAGATTGTGTGATAATCTTTTATTTAGCAGAGTGTATTAATTATTATATTCATAATGCCTAAATGCCCATTAGTTTTCTTTAATAAAACTAACTGTAAAACTGGAAAAAAAATTGACTTTTAGATAAAATTAACTAGCATTATTTCTACCCTGTACTATTATTTAGGTCTGTACTTTTATTTAATTTTGATAAATGTTCCACCCTGTACTATTATTTGGAACACAAGAGTACTGGCTATCGGAATGTTAAATTTATTTATTTATTGATGATTAAGGTCACATATTTATGCACAATGGCTAATCATGACCGTGACAGTTTTACGGGTGGAGGAAGCCGGAGTACCCGGAGAGAACCACCGAGCAACGACGAGCAGCTCCCAGCTCCCCAACATCGTAACTCCGCACTGCAGCACAGGCAGGGTTAGATCGGTTGAAGACATGCGTACCATCGACGTGCAGTAGGCCTTAGTACACGGCGTCATCGTGCCCCCACGCGGGCAATGGAGATGAAGTGTCTTGCCCAGGGACACAACGCGGTTGCCGCAGGTGGGATTCGAACCGAGGACCTCTCGGCTTGCAGCCTGCACCTCTACCTACTGAGCCACCGCGCTCCCATCGGAATGTTAAAACTTGCATATATAAATATCGCTATGAAAAACTTCAAATATCTCTTACATGCAAGGAAATGGGGGGTTTTGGGGTCCTGGAATTTAAAATTTTCCTTGCAGAAAATAAAATGCTGTTTATGAATCATCTCAAAATTGCCACAAAACAATCAGTTGAACCGATACTCAAGGAGCCGTTGCCATTGTCATACGATTACCCACAATCAGCCGATTGTGGAGGCCGGTTCTGATCAAAGGTTGAACATTAGTGTCACATTATCATAGGGCCTGTGACCCTGAATTTGACGGGCACATACCATATTATAATTTGCGACACACTGTCTTTTGATATTACCGACCTGTCAGTAAGCCCACTCTCAAAGATAAGCCCACCCCAACTTTTTAGAAAACATATTTTTTGGTTATCACCCCAAAATAAGCCCACCCCATATTTCTCTGAATTAAAGTTTTGACTACCGGTACCGGTCATCATGAAAATGTGCACAAAAATTTAAATTGTTCAATCAAAATAAAATTATGTGAAAGTGTTTTGGAGTCGGTTTTTTTCTCTCAATTTCATCTTTTCACATTTTCAGCTAAAAAAAAATTTCAAAAATTCGTAAGCTACATGCTTTTGTGTTATTTATTATTGTCAGCCCTCATGTGTATCAACTTTATGTTGAAGACGAATGGGAAATTCCCAGTTCATTAATTATTAATGACAGCTTGTTCAGTGACCCAACTTGTTCATTTTTATTACTTTAGAACATGAGTTGAGAAATTACCTGATGTGATCCCTGCAAAAATAGCTGCTCAAAAATAAATATGAATTAATACCCCCGAGTGTAATATCCAGTTTGATCCATGCTACATGAAAGGCTGTTTTGAAAATAAAACAAGGAAAAGCCATATTGTTGACAACAAAGGGGACACATTATGTACACCAGGGCAGTCAGTTTAAATATAGTTTGCTTATTTTTTGCTTATTTATGAAACATGCCCAAGTGTTTTTATCAATGCATTGTATGCCAAATATATTCTCATACTGTCACGCTTATGTGAAATCAAAATTATATAAACCGGAAATATAAATTAAATAAAAACATGACCTCTCAAGTATAATTAACTTCAGCAGACCTATTATATATACTATTGTTATGGTTCATACCAAATTTATCCATTTTGTTTAAAAACTGAAAGTATCAATGACACTGTAGCTCAACTTGTGTAAGACATGTACATGTATAGTATGTGACACAGCAATGACACAGATCTAGGTAATGACCTGATAACAAAGGTGCATGTAAAGTATTGTAACGGTCTGTACATAAATACTGACCGTAGCCTGTAACAAATGTATAGGTAAAGTATTGTCAAGGTGGGTGACAGTTAGATGCTAAACTAGAAAAGAAATCTTCATGGGGTTAATGTTACAATGGCGATCCTTGCATGGCGCACCATAAACCAAATGTTAGCAACTGTTTTGGCCTGTTTGATTCAAACCCTTCTAAGGTTGATTCATAATAATTAATAAATATTTGTCCAGTCCTTCTTAAAATATAGGTATTTGAATTTTTCATCTTTAGCTCATTGGGTTCCCACGGGTGAGGAGGTATTATTTTTCTCATTCTCTCTCACCCCAAAACACTCGTTCTCATCCCAAGGTGATAACAAAGGTACCCAAGAAGTTTCGTGAAGAACGGTTCATAAATAGCCTCCAGCCCTAGCCGTATTGACATGTGCACTTACAGTGTATAAGTAGTACTGAATAAATCAAAGTTCATCTAATTTGCATAATTTCTGCACGAGAAAAAAACCTGTATTATATGTGATGTATTCCATGTTACTAAACATTCATACAAAAATTTATTCAAATCAGAGCTTTCATACAGAAGTTCTTTCCAAAACACTGATTGCATTAACTAAAGTACAAAAAGGCTGCTGGTGGCCATCTTGAATTTCGGACCGCACCCAAAACTAGTGATGAGCCGATATGGGTGTTATCGGTATTGCTGATATCCGATATTTCAATTCAATATCGGGCCGATACCGATATTAGTTTTTGTGGCGACACAAGCATGTGTATAAATATGATGACATTCAGACAGGACTACTATCGAGATATGGGGTTGTTCAGCCGTGAGCGTGACTCGACACGCGTCCCAGGTCAATCTCAACGTAACGTACATCTGTGATGTATCAAATACAATATCATTTCCGAACCGACCCGTAAGTGAGCCCAGGCATGTGAAAAAAATGGGGGTGGGCTTATCCACGAATGAGACTGAATGTAAAATGAAAACTTGAGTGTTACTTGACATAAAGTTTTATGTGTTTGTTTTATTCATTTTTTCCATCGGAATCATCAATCATTCGAAAATACATTTCAGTAGATAAAACATCAACAAAATCAGCATGAAATATCAACAAAACATCAATATAAATTAACAAATGAGGTCAAAAACGCACGTGGTCAATTTGTTTTAACCTGAAACATGTTCGTTCCGTCATTACATTTCCATTTTGAATTGTGTTTATTAAAAAGTATTTGAACTGTGTTTTGTATTACTCACGCAAGAGAAAGTGCCCTCAGTATTCAAAACTTCCATCCATTGTGAAAAAAAACAAACAAAATAATCCATTCACGTGTGAGTTTTTACATGTACATGCATTGGTGGACCGCTTCTCAATGAATTCTGTTGCGTTCACTTTCTCCAAGTGCAAGATTAACAGGGGGCAGTTCGCAGCCAACATTGTTGGCACCGGATAACTATCTGCACTATCCATTTCCCAGTTATTGACGTATCGACACTGAACCTGGCTGTTATTGACAGAGAAGAAAAAAATTGGTGGGTGTGGGTGGGTGGGGAGGGGGTATGGTCAGACAGGCAGGCAGGCCTATCTGTACTGGCCAATACACTGCAAGACAGTCACAAAGAATTTCCTCACATTTTTTCATCATTGATTCTTTCAAAAAGCATTAGTGATGGAACATCCGGAGCAAATTTCCTTGTGGTATCATGCAACGTATTTGTATTTTCGCTGGTAGTGAATTGACCAACTGTTGGGGACGTTTTGACTAACTCTTGGGGATGTTTTGACCAATTGGCAATTGTTGGGGACGTTTTGACCAACTCTTGGGGACGTTTTGGTTCGGGACGTTTTGACCAGCACCCGTAGTGGTAATGCCATAGTGGTACTGCATTTACAAAAAAAAAAAAAAAAAATCATGAATCATTGTCACTTGTCAGTGATCTGCTGCCTGTAGAGCGTAGAAGTGGGGGAGAGGGTTACTGAATTCTGCAATGTATTGATAAAAACACGTGGGCATGTTTCATAAATAAAAAATCTATATTTAAACTGACCGCCCTGATGTACATACTGTGTCCCCATTGTTGTAAACAATATGGCTTTGGCTTTCCCTTGTTTTGTTTTCAAAACAGCCTTTCATGTAGCATGGATCAAACTGGATATTACAACTCAGGTTATTAAATCATATTTATTTTGGAGTAGCTATTTTTGCAGAGATCACATCAGGTAATTTCTCAACTCATTTTCTAAAGTAATAACATGAACAATTTGGGTCACTGAACATGCGGTCATTAATAATTTAAGAACTGAGAATTTCCCATTTGTCTTCAATATAAAGTTGATAAACACGAGGGCTGACAATAATAAATAACACGAAAGTATGTAGTTTCGTAATTTTATTTTTTAGCTGAAAATGTGATAAGATTAAATATTGACAAAAAAAACAACTCCAAAACACATTCACATAATTTTATTTTGACTGGACAATTGAAATTTTCGTGCACATTTTCGTGATGACTTGTGTGTTGAAGAATGCTTCACCGGTACCGGTAGTCAAAACTTTAATTCACAGAAATATGGGGTAGGCTTATTTTGGGTGATACCCCAAAAATACGTTTTCTAAAAAGCCCTAATCTGAGTAACTAGTACTACTATTTAGTTGAGATTATCAGCGATTTGCCTAAGAACTTGATTTGGAAAAGAAAAGACATATCGGCTACCAATATCGGCAGAATTGGTATTTTTTGCCGATACCGATATCTGGCCGATAAGCCATTTATCAGCAGATACCGATAACCCGTACCGATACTTGGCTCATCACTACCCCAAACCACTCGTTCTCGTCCCACGGTGATAACAAAGATACCCAAGAAGTTTCATAAAGATCGGTTCATAAATACGGCCTCTAGCCCGAGCCGTATTGGCATTTGCAGTTACAGTGCTGAAAGTAACATTAAATATATCAAAGTTAGTCTAATTGGCATAATTTATACACGAGAAAAAAACCTGTATTATATGTGATGTATCCCATGGTACTAAACATTCACACAAAAAATTATTCAAATCAGCGCTTTCATATGGAAGTTCTGCGCAAAAATTTGTTTGCACCTAATTTTGTACAAAATGGCTGTCAGGGGCCATCTTGAATTTCAGACAGGACCCCAAAACACTCGTTCTCGTCCCACGGTGATAGCAAAGATACCCAAGAAGTTTCGTAAAGATCGGTTCATAAATACGGCCTCTGGCCCGAACCGTGTGTATGGCGCGATGGATGGACAGACAGATGACAGGCCATGACAATACCTCAAATTTGACTTCGCCAAAGTTGAGCTAAAAATCTTCTTTACAAGTTCTGTACATAAAATGTAATACACAGAATTCCCGTAAATATGACAGCCAACAGGCATTTTAAATTTTTGGCCAAGCCCCAAAGCAGTCGTTACCATATCATAATGATAACAAACATAGTCCATGAAGTTCTGTACAAAAAACTGATCGCAATTAATTTCAGTATAAAATGGCCGTCGGCAGCCATCTTGAATTTTGGACCGCATCCAAAAACACTCGTTCCTGTCCCAAGGTGATAACAAAGGTACCCAAGAAATTTTGTGAAGATCGGTTCATAAATACAGCCTCTAGCCCGAGCTGTATTGACATGTGCACTTAATGTATATAAGTTGCACTGAATAAATCAAAGTTCATCTAATTTGCATAATTTCTGCATGAGAAAAAAAACCTGTATTATATGTTATGCATTCCATGTTACTAAACATTCATTCACAAATTTATTCAAATCAGAACTTTCCTATAGAAGTTCTGTACAAAAAACTGACTGTATCTAATTTTAGTACAAAATGGCCACCGGCAGCCATCTTGAATTTCAGATCGCGCCCAAAAACACTCATTCTCGTTCCAAGGTGATAACAAAGGTACCCCAAAAGGTTTGTGTAGATCGATTCATAAATACAGCCTCTAGCCAGAGCCGTACTGACATGTGCACTTAATGTATATAAGTTGCACTGAATAAATCAAAGTTCATCTAATTTGCATAATTTCTGCATGAGAAAAAAACCTGTATTATATGTGATGTATTCCATGTTACTAAACATCCATACAAAAATTTATTCAAATCAGAACTTTCATACAGAAGTTCTGTACAAAAAACTGATTGCACTAATTTTGGTACAAAATGCCTGCTGGCAGCCATCTTGAATTTTGGTCCACACCCAAAAACACTTGTTCTCGTCCCACGGTGATAAAAAAGGTACCCAAGAAGTTTCATAAAGACCGGTTCATAAATACAGCCTCTAGCCCGAGCCGTATAGAAGTTCTCTACGAAAAACTGATTGTACATAATTTCAGTACAAAATGGCTGCTGGCAGCCATCTTGAATTTTGGACCACACCCAGAAACACTTGTTCTCGTCCAAAGGTGATAACAGAGGTACCCAAGAAGTTTTGTGAAGATCGGTTCTTAAATACAGCCTCTAGCCCAAGCTGTATTGACATGTGTAATTACTGTGTATAAGTAGCACTGAATAAATCAAAGTCCATCTAATTTGCAGACTTTCTGCATGAGAAAAAAACCTGTATTATATGTGATGTATTCCATGTTACTAAACATACAAATGAAAGTGTCAATGACACTGTAGCTCAACTTGACAAACTTGAACTTGTTAAGTTATAAATGAAATCGCAAAATTGAAGATCATTGGTACCAATGTTATTTGATGAAATTTCAACATAACAGCATTGTGTGTGCACAACGTCAAGAGTAATCCATGCATTTTTAAATGTAAACTGTAAGACTGGCTAAAGGAAGAATGTTGATACACAAATGCAGTATGTTCAGAGGTTATTGTAAATGGAAACTTTTTTCACAGAAATGAATGGTAATCAACAGCTCTTATTTCGAGTTCTTGACTAATGAGCACACCAAGTTCAAAAACAATCCTATGATGAATGTGGCCTGTAGGCCATATCAAAGGATGCTGATGCACAAATGCAATAAATTCAAAGATTGTTGCTAACAGGAACAGTTTTTGATGGAAATGAAAAGAAAATCAATAGCTCCTATCTTTATTACCCTGCATAAGCATACAAAGTTTCAAAACAACCTGATAATGAATGTGCCCTCTGAGGCATGCCAAAGGAAGATGTTAATGCACAAATGCACTAAGTAGAAGGTCATTGCTTTGTGGCAATGGTTTTGGGGGTTTTGTTTATGGAAATTCATAAATATACCCTGCAGAGAGTGCAAAAGGGATAAGTTGATGGACAAATGCAGTAAGTTCAAAGGCTGGTGATAACGACAATAACTTTTTATGGAAATGAAAAAATAGCTCACATCTAGAGGTCACCCCAAACACACATACCAAGTTTCAAAGTGATCCGATCATAAATGTGCCCTGAAGGGTGTGTTAAAGGGAAATATTGAGGTCTGACTAAACTAAGTTCAAAGGTCAGCGGCAACACTTTTTGATAGAAATGGATGAAAATCGACAGCTCCCATATAGATGTCACCCCACACAACCACTCCAAGTTTGCAAGCGATCCAATCTTAAATGTGCCCTGCAGGGTGTGTCAAATGGAAATATTGATGCTTAACTGCACTAAGTTTTTACTAAGTTCATCGAAGGTCATTGCCAGTGGCACATTTTTTGACGGAAATCGAAGAAAATCAATAGCTCACATCTAGAGGTAACCCCAAACAAGCATACAAAGTTTCAAACCGATCTGATCATAAATGTGCTCTGTAGGGCATGCCAAAGGAATATATTGATGCCTGACTAAACTATGTTCAAAGATCGTTGCCACTTGCAACATTTTTTGACAGACGGAATTGGAAGAAAATCGATAGCTCCAATCTAGAGGTCACCCCAAACAAGCATGCCAGGTTTCAAAGCAATCCAAACATAAATTGGCCCTGTTGGGTGTGCCAAAGGGAAGTACTGAAGTCTGACTAAACTGAGTTCTAAGAATGTTGGCTGCGGCAACATTTTTCGACGGAAATGGAAGAAAATCGATAGCTCCCATCTAGAGGTTTCCCCAAACAAGCATACCAAGTTTCAAAGCAATCCGAGCATAAATGTGCCCTGTAGGGTGTGCCAAAGGGAAATATTGAGGACTGACTAAACTAAGTTCTAAGAACGTTGGCCTCGGCAACATTTTTTGTCGGAAATGGAAAAAAATCGATAGCTCCCATCTAGAGGTCACCCCAAACAAGCATACCAGGTTTCAAAGCAATCCAATCATAAATGTGCCCTGTAAGGTGTGCCAAAGGGAAATATTGTGGTCTGACTAAACTAAGTTCTACGAACGTTGGCCACGGCAACATTTTTTGACGGAAATTGAAGAAAATCGATAACTCCCATCTAGATGTCACCCTAAACAAGCATACCAGGTTTCAAAGAAATCCGATCATAATGTGCCCTGTAGGGTGTGCCAAAGGGAAATACTGAGGTCTGACTAAACTAAGTTCTAAGAACGTTGGCCGCAGCAACATTTTTTGACGGAAATTGAAGAAAATCGATAGCTCCCATCTAGAGGTCACCCCAAACAAGCATACCAAGTTTCAAAGTGATCTGATCATAAATGCGACCTGTGAGGTGTGCCAAGGGAAATTGTGGACGTACATACTAACGTACTAACATACTAACGTGCGTATGTGCGTACGTACATACGTACGTCGACGGACGAGAAGTGATGGCAATAGCTCAGCTTGACTTTGTCAAGTTGAGCTAAAAATTCCTGAATCTGTCCCTGAATCAAATGTAGCGGTAGAAGGGATTTTCTTTCTTTATCCAAACGATTTACTGACATGAATGAGTTTGAAAAGCTTGGACGCTCATGTGACAAGTACACTGGCGGTTTTATTGGTGACGAGTGAAGTCTGAAAAGTTCACTCTTTAACATGGGTGACAGACTGCTCTAACTGCACTGATCGCATGCTTCAAAACAAACTGCAGTTGTCAACAAACTTGCTACTTTGGAATAATTATTTCAAAATCACTTAACCTTGAACTGAGAATTACAAAGGAAAATTATTACTGCATAAAATTAACCCTAATTCTGGTTTTGCATATAACTGACTTCTGGGAGACGTGATTTATAGTTGCTAAATGCAAATGGAAACCTTTATGTAACTCTCTTAGAAATTAGAATGAACATTTTCATATATTAAATTACAACTCACCACTCAGGACCAAATTTTAATGTGTCTGAAGACATCTTCTCTACAAATAAATGAAAAATATGATTTATTTTTAAAATATTACATTAGTGCAGTAAGGATTACGAGTATTTGGAAAAATTAGTCCCAAGAATAAATAATAAACTTAAAAGAAAAGCAAAACCAGAACTATCACCAGACTAATGCAAAACCCATGCACATGTAAGTGTAAAAAAATAAATCAGCCCCAGCGAAGAAAAATCAGCCTGGTCGACCACTTCACCAAGCCTATCAATCAGCCTGATCACGATTCTAAAATGCAAGCCCTGGTAATGGAAGACATATTTAGGCATGAGAGGGAATTAATGCTATATTGACAATAGCATACAGAATATAATAAAAATTCTGCATTTCCCAAAGGATTGGTTTACAAAGGAAAATGATGAAAATAGAACATGAACATATAACCAGAACACCAAATAAAATATTATATGTAATGCATTATTCAATTCCCACAAACAATAACTTTGATTAACCCTTTACCCAACGAATCGGCCGCATCCGCCCGCGTAATATGCAAATTCAGCAGTTGAAAAAATATTATTTTTCAAAAAATTTCAACATAACCATATCATGTGACCCCTCGTTGGAACGAGCTCTTCGAGCTCGTTCCAACGAGGGGTCACATGATATGGTTTTGTTGAAATTTTTTGAAAATTTTGAAAAAATGATATTTAAAATAATAAATTTTGATATCGTCTGCGTTGGGTAAAGGGTTACCAATAAATCCTGGTTGGCCTCATAGTATCTGTACCTATATATAGGAAAAGGTAAATAGAATTTGATTTCATTTGAATCCAGATTAAAATATATATGCCAGAAAATGGGATAAAACTATGTTACATTAGGGTCCTGCGCATATTCCGAGATTCGATTCGATATCGAAACCATGCGTATGCTTCAAGATCGATCCCGAATCAGTCTCAGGATTCGATTTTTTCGAATCTCTCGTACTAACTTCAATTTGTTACATTTCCAACAAAAACAGGATAAAACTGTCATTAGAAAATTCATTCATGTAGGCTCAATTCCTATTTATTTGAGTAATTGACAATGTTTAATTGTTAGGTAAGGTGTGAATTTGGCCCAGAACATTATCCATAGTTTTGGTTTTTGAAGGCCTAACTTGTTACTATTCACGTTCTTAAGAACGTGAATAGTGACAAGTTAGGCCTTCAAAAACTAAACTATGGACAATAGGCCTTGCTGTTTCAGTGACGGTGCTACAGAGAATATTTAGTTATAGGTGTTTAAGGTGTTCACTCCGTCGCGTAAGGGTCATCACAGTGTTCCGTAACTTCTGTTCGATGCAATATGAAATAACTTATCTTTTAAGATTCGATTCGAGATTCGATTCGAAAAGAAATTTGTGATTTGCAGATCCCTAATGTACATACATGTAGAAATTGAGTGAACACAATATTTACAATTTAAATCAAGTAGCATCATAGTAAATATTCATTCTATGATGACAGAGAAAGAATAATGCCCAAAATTAAAAGGACATGTAAGGTAATGCCCCCCCCCCCCCCCCCTCCCCCCCCATCTTCCAAAAGAAAAACCAAGTGTGAGCTAAACGTCTTTTGTGTTGTCAATTTTGTTTTTCCACTCTGTGCTAAGACTTTATATTTAGAAGTGAACGGGAAATTCTCAGTTCATAATTAATTATTCCGGGCTGTGTGACCACCCCAGTTATTTTTTATTAGTTTGAAAATGAGTTGTTTGGATGTCTAAAGCAGTTGTATTGAAAAGGCACTTCAATGAAAGTGTCAATGACACTGTAGCTCAACTTGACAAACTTGAACTTGGTAAGTTATAAATGAAATGGCAAAATTGAAGATCATTAGGACCAATGTCAGTTTTTTTGCCAGTGGCAACATTTTTTGACAGAAACCGAAGAAAATCGATAGCTCCCATCTAGAGGTCACCGTAAATAAGCATACCAGGTTTCAAAGCAATCTAATCATAAATGAGCCCTGTAGGGTGAGCCAAAGGGAAATATTGTGGTCTGACTAAACTAAGTTCTAAGAATGTTGGTCGCGGCAACATTTTTTGATTTTTGACAGAAATTGAAGAAAATCGACAGCTCCCATCTAGAGGTCACGCCAAACAAGCATGCCAGGTTTCAAAGCAATCCGATCATAAATGTACCCTGTAGGGTGTGCCAAAGGGAAATATCGAGTCTTCTGACTAAACCAAGTTCTAAGAACGTTGGCCGCGGCAACATTTTTTGATGGAAATTAAAGAAAATCGATAGCTCCCATCTAGATGTCACCCCAAATAAGCATGCCAGGTTTCAAAGCAATCCGATCATAAATGTACCCTGTAGGGTGTGCCAAAGGGAAATATTGAGTCTTCTAACTAAACTAAGTTCTTAGAACGTTGGCCGCGGCAACATTTTTTGACAGAAATTGAAGAAAATCGATAGCTCCCATCTAGAGGTCTCCCCAAACAAGCATACCAGGTTTCAAAGCAATCTGATCATAAATGGGCCCTGTAGGGTGTGCCAAAGGAAAAAATTGAGGTCTGACTGAACTAAGTTCTACAAACGTTGGCCGTGGCAACATTTTTTGCTGGAAATTGAAGAAAATCGATAGCTCCCATCTAGAGGTCACCCTAAATAAGCATACCAGGTTTCAAAGCAATCAAATCATAAATGTGTCCTGTAGGGTGTGCCAAAGGGAAATATTGTGGTTTGACTAAACTAATTTCTAAGAACATTGGCCGCGGCAACATTTTTTGCCGGAAATTGAAGAAAATCAATAGCTCCCATCTAGAGGTCACCCCAAACTAGCATGCCAGGTTTCAAAGAAATCCGATCATAAATGTACCCTGTAGGGTGTGCTAAAGGGAAATATTGAGTCTTCTGCTAAACTAAGTTCTAAGAACGTTGGCCGCGGCAACATTTTTTGACAGAAATTGAAGAAAATCGATAGCTCCCATCTAGAGGTCTCCCCAAACAAGCATACCAGGTTTCAAAGCAATCTGATCGTAAATGTACCCTGTAGGGTGTGCCAAAGGGAAATATTGAGGTCTGACTAAACTAAGTTCTACAAACATTTGCCGTGGCAACATTTTTTGCCGGAAATTGAAGAAAATCGATAGCTCCCATCTAGAGGTCACCCTAAATAAGCGTATCAGGTTTCAAAGCAATCAAATCATAAATGTGCCCTGTAGGGTGTGCCAAACGGAAATATTGTGGTTTGACTAAACTAAGTTCTAAGAACGTTGGCCGTGGCAACATTTTTTGCCGGAAATTGAAGAAAATCAATAGCTCCCATCTAGAGGTCACCCCAAACAAGCATAAGAAGTTTCAAAGTAATCTGATCATAAATGCGACCTGTGAGGTGTGCCAAAGGAAATTGTGGAACGTACGTACTAACGTACTAACATACTAACGTACTAACGTACGTACGGACGCCGACGGACGAGAAGTGATGGCAATAGCTCAGCTTGACTTTGTCAAGTTGAGCTAGAAAATGAAATATAACTTTGTACCTTCATTTTAATATCCACTGTCAGCGGTTCAGAAATAGAAATTGTGGGTGGGGTCAAAAATCTTACCCCTCCCATAACCAAGCCAAATATTGTTTCACAAACTTTGAACAAACTTGATTCTACACCTCAAAAAGAAGCTCCATAACAAATATCAAGTCATTGTACCCACAATTTTAAAGATTTTAAAAATATTTTGGAGCATTTTCCCCCATCCCCTCCCTATGGGGCTGGGCATATTGAGTTGAACAAAAATGCAATGCCTCTTCGGGACCATAACTCACACAACCTTTCACTTGAATTGGCCCAGTGGTTTTGGAGGAGAAGACCAAAACATGGTGTTGACAGACGATGGACTGAGAACGATGAGATAAGCTCAACTTGACTTTGTCAAGGCGATGTTACAAAAAAATCATTATTTACAGCAACGTGCGACCTTGAAGAGTGTTGTGTGTCATAATTTCAATACAATTTAGCACTGATTTTTTGTATTCTTGAGAAATGAAAATAAAATTTGCACTCCCCCCCCCCCCCCCCCACCCCCAACCCAATTTTGAAAACAAATTGGATGAAAATCTAGCAATTTTTTTTTTATGGCGGATGCCATACTCTTCTGCAGCATACTAGCCCATGTCAAGATTAAACTGCAACTAATATATATCTGAATTGCTGCAACACAGCCTAATTATTGTTCCTCAGGATTCATCTTTATTCACGCAGGCGTGAAGAATAGCGCCAATGTGAATCTTTAGGCTCATGGGTGGGGGAGTCCCAGGAGATGCAGAGGGATACCCAATCTCGGAGTGCTTTTCAAATTAAGATCTTGAAAACTGCATGTTGAGGTTTTGCAAGCAAATTAACTTTGCTGAGTGTGCCAGGTTTTTCATCCTGCATACTGCATAATTCGTTGTAAATTTAGAGTAATTCTCCTGACTTCGTAAAAATAACATTAAAAATAAACAAAATTTTACTTTGAAGAATCGAACAAGCCGTAGATTTGAACATGGTGTTATTTCAAGATATTTTATTGTCGAACTTTTGGTCTCTTAGACTTGCTAAACACAATAGCAGACTTTCAGACAGGGCTCTCAAGCACAATGCGTGCGATTGCTAATGTTTAAAATTTTCTTTCATATGCAGATGTCTTTGTTATTGTTTACATTTAAAACTAGAAGTCCTGTCCAGTATTCTGCACTAATTTGAAATAATAGCGCATTAGGTAAGTGCAGCAAGTCACGAGAGAATCATATCTGATGCATGGTAGTGTATCGCGATTTCTGCAGAATAATAACGTGCGACGGCTGATTGATATTCGGTACTTGTAACAGGCAATCAACAGTTAATTAAGTCCCACCTCCTACTGACATAAGGTGGCAATTAAATATCAGAATGCAGATACTCAGAGGATGAGATGATGTTCATTCATCTATTTTCCCCCTTTTATCAATTCATTTTGCGACAAAACAAGAAGTATTTAAAAACTCGTATTACGTGATTTTCGTTATCGAAGATTAATGAGAAGATCATGCAGGTTTGATTCAAGAATTCTAAACATTGAGAAGGCAGAAGTAATGACGTTTTCATTTCGAGAATTTTTAGCCTATGAATCACAGCCATTCTTGAGGAAAAACTATGAGAGAGGCAAGTATGGTTGGAA